>OZ005750.1:9904364-10220918 GCA_963930835.1 Spongia lamella | reverse complement strand
CGGGCACTTGATCCTTGCATTCAATTATTTGGCTGAAATTTTTTGCTATGGACATTTAATTAATCTAAAATAAGTTATTCTAATTATTTGGTGCTTGCTATGTACATCGTCTCCTGTCTGTCAAGGGATGCTTGCTAAGGCCAGAAGCATTGCTGAAGAAAATCTACAAAAGCATTTGTACAAAACTGCTTATTTCTGGGCTGAAAAGGCTCTTGTTTTGTCCGGTGGTGAGCTGCAAGATATTTTCCTCTTGGCTCAAATCTTCTATGCCAGTGGACAATATCAACGTGCTAGTAATTTGCTGCAGAAGAACTCGCAGTACCAGCAAAGCTCACTTCTTTGCTATTTGCTTGCAAAATGTCATGCTGCTTGTAAGGAGTGGGAAGTGGTATTGACCATTTTGAGTTATATTAACTTTGAGGCTACCAAGAAAGTAGATAAAGATCTATCAAAACTTACTGAAATAGACAACGTTGAGAGTTCCTGTCTGTTACTAGAAGGTGTGGCACATGAAAATCTTGGTACCATTCCCAAAGCAATCGAGTGTTTCACGGCTGCACTTAAAGCTGATGTGTTCTGTGTTGAAGCATTTGATCATTTAACAAGCAAGCATTACCTCACTGCAGATGAAGAACAAAAGATCATTGAAAGTCTACCGTTTAACAAGCAATGTACTCGTGATGAAGAAGGTATCTTATTGTATTTGTATCAATCAAAAATGAAAGGGTGTAAACAACAATTAAGTAATACTGTCTTACCGGAATCATGCAAGCAACTTGAAAATTGCTCTGATGTCATGTGTAGCCTAGCAGAGAAAAAGAGTCCTCGTACAAGTTATTCTCTTACTAGTAAAGTATTGGAACAAGATCAATTCAATGAGGATGCCATTCTACTTCATGTTTCTGCTTGTGTCTCCCAAAATAAATCAACAGAGCTTTATGCTCTGGGACAGAGGCTTGTCAGCAACTTTCCAGAACTGCCGATTGCTTGGTACACAGTAGCTTGTTACTATTTTACTATCAGTCAGTATGTTGATGCTGCTAAGTATTTGGAGAAAGTGTTGAGCATTGATAAGATGTTTCCTCACGCTTGGCTGGTATATGGTTTATCATTTGCTAATCGTGGTGAGCATGATCAAGCCATTTCGGCTTTTTCTAATGCAGCGCACATAATGCGAGGTAGTCATCTTCCACTACTGTACCTTGCGAGGGAGTATTTTCACACCGGAGTCACTGCAATTTCAGTTGGCTTTGTCAAAAAAGCTCTTGCAATGTCACCAACTGATCCCATCGTTCTGCAAGAAGTTGGATTCATTCTTTTTCATGCAGGGAAATTCCCACTTGCTGAAGCTTACTTTAAGAATGCCATCATTAATTTACAAACGACTGACAACAGTTCTTCACCAATGTGGCAAACTGTTTACAACAATCTTGGTCATGTGTACAGGAAGCAAGGAAAATGCAAGGTGGCGTTGGAGATGCACAAGAAGGCACTACAGATTGATCCAGGACTTGCTTCAACCTTGGCTGACATGGCGTTTGTTAGCTTATTAATGAATAAATACGAAGATGCAGTCACCTACAGTACTCAAAGTCTACAGATAAGAAGACAAGACCATCTCACTCTTATGATACTGGAGACTGCAGTCAAACAAGCAAATCAGATTTCTGTGTTATCTGATGTTGCAGCCGTCAAGCAGTTAAAATCAGATGAAGACAGAATGAGCACCAGTACAGAGCTGCTTATTGGTAGAGAGAGCATGCCGAGTACAAGCAATAGCAGTTTTCATAGTGACATTGCTAGTTCTAGTGAAGAGTACTTTACTTGAGTACACACACACATATATACACCCTGATGCATACACACACCATAGAGTGAGAATGTATGTTTGTACCATTGTTTCCACATAATTGTGTAGTTATTGTTAACTATAGTCTAGCTAGTGCTGCGGAGGGGAATCCTGAATATTGGTAAGGAGAGTGTCTACTGCTGAGACTAAATGACACACCAGTGAACTTTCCTTTATTGTTCTGTCCTCTTAAAACGCTAAACATGTTTGGACCTGGACCCACAGTGCCTGCAGAACACAATATTTTTTAGCTTGATATTGTTCATCCATTAACCTTTGGAATCCTGTCTTCTTGGGGTCATGGAGTATGATGGTGTGCTGGGTTTGAGATAGCCTACACCTGCTTGATAATCGCAAGGTGCTGGAGTTGGCTCTTTGCTTTTACCCTCTGGAAGTACTTGAGCCATACTGTATGATGGAACACGGGGAATGTCTGATCTGTTGGAATACCTTATGCGGTAGTGATTTGGACCAGGGTTATTATCTGTAATAGGTAAGGTAGTTATGAGTGGCACACAGGCTGTGTTACAACTCACTGGGCTTGACTGGGAGGAGGGCACCAATTGAATGAGCTGGATTAGAGTTTTCATGGAATTCTCTATCATAGCCATATCGACCAGGAGCAGGTTGAAACACGGGTCCTACATCAAAATTACATGCATCAACTATAGCTTTGTTCTATATAGTTATTGGTAAATTTTATACTATAATTACCATATTCAGCAGGATAATTTAAAACGTCAGGAAATACTGGCCTACACTTTGTCCTGCAACTGAACTCAGCTGTATGAGGCCGAGTATAAGACACAGAAGGATCATGGTCAGATGGTCCTGGTGTGCTCTTAGCTATATTGAGATCATGTGTACTTCACATTTGTAATGTTTTTATGCTAGCTTACGTGGCCAATGAAATGCTCGATAAGTCATACTTGATCCATTTCCCTTAGGTTCCCTTATAATGTAGTTATTAGGTGGAGGATTTCTATTTTCTGATAATGCACAACAACATTAGTAGCTGTCTCACATGATCTAACACTCACTGGAGGCTGTATCATCATTATATTTAATGCCAAATGACCTTTTCAATCCAGTCCCAGCTGTTTCCGGAATGGAGTAAGCATTAGGTGCTGGATATTCTGGATCATTATTTACATACAGCTTTTCTCCTATAACCGGTGCTGGTACTGACTCAAGATCACTCAAAAGAGCATAAGTGCCCGGACCTTTTGGATGACAGTGTAAATCAATAAATCACCCTATAATGCAGGATCTGGCAATTAACTACCAGGTCCTGGTGTCTCAGCACTCTTCTGCCGTAGACGCACACCAAAGTGATGCTCAGGTCCTCTACCCCAGTATAGTGAATTAGGTCTGTAATCAGGACCAGGTGTTTGTACACCTGTACACAATCACATACAACATATTTGTGATAGCTGGTGGGGTTGAGAGCTTACCGAAGGTGTCCACAGGTTGTACACAAGAATTGGGAGGGCCAATGTTAATTTTGTCCTTGTGTCGTGAACTTACAGAGTGTTTTGTGGCTGAGCCAATGTCCCTATAAACTACCTTGTAGTGGCCTGCACCAGTGCTACAGGTTAAATGAGCATCCTCTGCAAGTATATAGTGTATGCCTGCAATGTGAACTCTCAGTCCATAGCTACCTCTTGGAGCAAATGGCCACGTTTTCTTTTTCGGACACATATAAAAGGTCTTTTTGTCTTCATCCCAACACAGATCACCAGCAGTTTCATGGTCACCCGGTGATGGTCCTTGCTGGGCTATTATTGAATCAGTAGCCAATATGTGATTATAGCCTACCAGCTAATTGACATCAAGGAACATACATTTAGTGGAATAATATGGCTTTCCTGTAATAGAATATTCTGGTGTTTTTCTGGCAGTTAGAGATGTTGTAGGTCTATAATCAAATCCACTTGGAGTAGCTTGCTCTATATAAAAGTTTTAATAAAGTGTAGCCAGCTAAATGCCTGGATTCAGCTCCTCTGTAAGCTTCACTGCAAGCAGCTGACTAGCTCATGCTTACCGACTGAGGCATTTACACTTACAGAACTTACCAAGTATTGTAAGCGGCGCTTCTTCAACGTACCTTCCCATTGAATCTCTAGTGTGAGCTGCAGAATAATCATTTTGATAGACAAGCTTATAAGTTCACTACAGCTTACTGCTTCTGCCGCTTGCAGCCGTAGCAGGCCTTCTACTACTACTACTTCTTTTCTCACATGGTGTTTCTTTATCACGTATCTTGACGCGTTTCATCCTTAGGCAGTACCTACCTTCGCAACGTAGCAACTACGGTAGCCACGCCCATCAAATAAGATGAGCACTGATTAGAATAAAACGTGATATACGTAAGGCCACAGTAAAATAGCACAGAAAATGAACGTCAGAAATGCTACGGTAAACTCATAGACAATGTGTTGTATGAATAAATACCAACGTAGGCACACGATCTGATGAATATGCAACATTGTAATTTGCTGTGCTTGCCGGAGAACTATCAGATGAAATACTATTTTTATCATGGACTATCGTGGCCTCAGGTGGGTAGAAAACTTTAAACTAAGTTTTTTAATACAGTCATTTCTAGTTGTCTTACATTGCTGAAGATGAAAATGGTAAAGTGGTTGGATATGTCCTAGCCAAAATGTAGGTAAGTAAATGCATTGATTTTAGCTAATAATCATCTGTTAGGGAGGAAGATCCAGATGATGCCCCCCATGGTCACATCACTTCACTGGTATGAGATATTTGTATAGTAGATAGTGTAAATTGTTACATTTCTGTAATAAGGCTGTGCGGCGCTCTCACAGAAGGCTTGGTTTGGCACAAAAGCTTATGGACCAGGTTCTTTAATAACCTATATACGCAATACAATACTTGGGTTAATATACATCCAGGCTTCAAGAGCTATGGTAGAAACATTTGGTGCTAAATTTGTGTCGCTTCATGTCAGGGTTAGGTGAGGAGCTAACTTCACCGCCACCATCAATTTTAGGTCTTTTGCATTATAGCAATCGAGCTGCACTTCATCTGTATCAGAATTGTTTAAAGTTCAAGTGAGTTAAATCATACATCTGATGAACAAGCTTTACAGTGTGCTTTTAATAGGATTAATGATGTGGAGGAGAAATATTATGCTGATGGAGAGGATGCTTATGCAATGAATAGAGACCTCTCTGCCATAGCAGAATTGGTTAGGAGAGAAAAGCATCAATCTTTTGAGTCCATTCCAGACTTTCTCAAGGAGGTAAAAGATAAGGATAATGCTGGAACTAGTGATAAACCTCCTGAACAAGAACAAGAGTCTTGAAATGAAATATGTATATAAAATGTCATTTGCAATTTAGTTCACACCGTCCAATGTTGTTGTTATTCTAACTGAGTGGCAGCCTAAATGGTTCTAGGATTTTTTGTAATTTTCTGTAATGCTCCACTGCTTCTTGAGTGACATTGTCCAATGTTGCCATTTTTGTTTTGGCTGCCAGCTCCTTTGTAACAATTTCTTGAATCTCTTGTAATTCCTCATAACACATTTCTTTCTGCTGTTGATCCAGCTGTTCATGAGCTGACAGTTTGGAATTATTTGCTGTTGAGTGTTCTAAAGGAAATATTTAAACTACAGCATGCAATATGTCAGGTCTTAACTGCAAGAAAGAATTATGTTGGCGTATTGTTCCAATATCATCTCTACCGTATCTTGTATCACCTGCAAGTATCTGAAAAAACAATAATTCTTATTACTTGCACATGTTAAACATTTAAAGTTACTTGGGATCAGGAAGATTTTGTAAAAGTTGCTTGAAGTAGCGAAGAAAAACCATGCTCACTGCCAATGTCCATCCAGACCTGTGGATGATAAAGGTCACTGTGTGTATAATAGCCTCTGTACAAACCTGTGTATCTTAAATACGGAGAGCAAATCTGAAATCAAAATTATATCATTGTCATTGTCATGAAAACATGACGCCTCTGCATTAATGGCTGCTTGAAGACTCTTTCCTCGACACCACAGAGGAACCAGAGTGTCAATAGCCTTATATTATAATTGTATTTAACACTGAATTGCAACTATTCAACTCACGTTCATTCGTGTTGTCAAAACTTCTACAACGTCTTCATGGGCAGCCATCATTTCTTCAACACACGCTTGCTCCTGCGTGTAATGTGCATGTATTGTATTAGTACATTTTAGATAATTTACTTTGGAGAATTGTTTGATGGTTCCTGGCATGTGAGAAAAATCTGACACATCACTACTCCAAGATTGACGTTTGGAGCCAGTTCTCTCAGCAGCAGGAGAGTCGTGTTGTCTATTTTTGTATTGCCGTTTCAGTGTATGTTTCATGTATGGATTATCCATGTCCATTTGTCGTCGTAGTGTGGAGGGTTTTGTTTGCTTTTGATGGTCATTCATATCTGTGGATGATTTTTCTTGTTCCTGCAGGTCAGTCATATCTGAAGACAATTTTGTTTGCTTTTCCTTGTCAACATCAGCAGATAATTTTGTGCGTTCTTGCTGGCTAACCACATCTGGTCTGGTTTGTTCTTGCCAGTCAGTGGTGTCTGTAAATAATGTTGTTTGTTCTTGCTGGTCGATCATGTCTATGTGTGATCTTGTCTGTTCTTGCTGGTCAACTATCTCCATAGATGATTCTGTCTGGTTGGTCATAATTGGGGATGACTTTGTTTGTTGCTCCTGATTAACCATATCCCCGGTTTGTTCTTGCTGGTCAACAGCATCTGCAGATGATTTTGTTTGTTGCTCCTGATTAACCATATCTCCGGTTTGTTCTTGCTGGTCAACAGCATCTGCAGATGATTTTGTTTGTTCTTGTGGGTCAATCATATCTGGCATGGTTTGTTCTTGCTGTTTAGTCATATCTGCAGATTCTTTAGGCACATGTAAAAACTTAAAAAATGCTTTCTCTACTTGAGATTCTTTTCTACGTGGTATTGAAGAATCACTTTGAGATCTACCAATGGATTTGTGTCTTGAATCATCATCAGTGAGCTGTTCAGGTGGAGGAAGAGAAGGAGGAAGCATTCTAGGTTTTGAGTGTAGTTCCATCCCACTAGTGGAAACAGATGTCCTGAGAGAGGTGGAAACATGAAAACCATCTAAATCTTTTTTAGTGATATTTCTACTATCTGATTGAGAAATATTAACTGCTGGAAGCCTGTATAATTATAGTAAATGGCATGGAACATTAAATAACATAAATTTACTCTGGAGCCAACAAGGTGGCTAGCTTAGAATACTGTTGCTTGAATTGTTCATTTTGTTTAACATTTGTTGAAACTCTCATGACATGCTGTAGTATGTCTCCATCCTACAAGCAGAAAACATCCAAACAGAATCAGTATTGCTCTCAACTTATATAATCAAGTACATACCCGTATTGTTTCAAAAAAGCTGATAAGATTGGGGTCACTAGATTTGCTGCAAAATATCACAGTGCTCACTAGATAGCTGGTAACAGCACATGCTAGGGGACAATTGTTGTCAAAGTTGGACAATCGGTGTCTGGCAAGGCTACAGGATACCTCCAGCACAGCCACAGTAAGTTGACCTTCCTGAAATAATATGCATACATACATACATATAACATACACACACACACACACACACACACACACACACACACACACACACACACACACACACACACACACACACACACACACACACACACACACACACACACACACACACACACACACACACACACACACACACACACACACACACACACACACACACAAACTTAGTAATTTGACTGCTCAATTAGGATATATTTCATATGTGCTTTCAGCCCACATTGATATAATGGATTTCACAGACCTGATCACATCCAATATCAAGCATTGCCTCCATCATCATAGTGAGAAGTTTCCAACAGTTGCACTGCAACTCAAAGCAGAACTGCAATGTGTTAATCTTCATCAGTGTCATCACCACCTCTACTCCATTATTTGCTATTATGCTGAAACGGTTTTGTTTCGAGGAACAAAAGACAATCAGGACTTCCACAACAGCTGAACAGACTTCTTTAGTGTCTTTCAACTACAGTGTATCCATGTTGACATAAAATATCTATGCTTTACACAGCCCACCATTGATGGACTTCTTATTAGAGCATCTAAAAGATGTTTTATAACTGGGGTATCTGCTGGAAGTAGACATTCAGGAGTGGCTTTTATTCTTAAGTGATCTTTGTATGTTGTCAGGAATTTTTCCATCTGTGACAGCATATGTTGCTCCATGATCTGTCCCATAAGATAAGTAGTTATAATAACCTATGCAGTGTGTGTGTGTGTGTGTGTGCTTGTGTGTGCGTGTGTATGTGTGTGCGTGTGTGTGTGTGTGTGTGTGTGTGTGTGTGTGTGTGTGTGTGTGTGTGTGTGTGTGTGTGTGTGTGTGTGTGTGTGTGTGTGTGTGTGTGTGTGTGTGTGTGTGTGTGTGTGTGTGTGTGTGTGTGTGTGCATGTGTATATGTGTGTGTGTGTGCGTGCGCGCATGTAGACAGAAACCTTGGTAGCATTATTAATATCATCAATTAGTTTGTTTGTGATCAAATCACCGCCATTAGGTTGTAGCATCAGCTGATAGCATATGCTATTGGCAACCTTTACACTAACCTAAACAAATCATTATGCAGATGATTGCCTATCATTATCTGTAAGTGTGAGATATATCAACTCACTTCTTTAATACTACTTTCTATGCTGCCTTCTTCCAGATTTTTACGCACATTTACTTCTCTTGAGATTTTTCGTTTAATTTCTGCAACCCCACTCTACATTGTGATATATAGTTACATCAGTGATGATGTAATGAGGTTGGCATACATATGTAATTATTGCTGAAGCAGATTTTGAATTGCTCAGAGTCCTGTGTGGCTTTGGGGATGGCAGTTGACCATCCGATGAAAATTTTCTAGCTGGTTTTGGAGGGGGCTGAGCTGGTATGCCAGGTGTTTCTGGTAGTTTCCTTTTTGGACGTTTCATCTGAGCTACTTCATCGGTATTGTGAGCTTGACTTGATTAAATGAACAGCATATACGAGTTGTGTATGTTAGCAAGCAAATAGCTGGGTCCCTACCTTTCATCTCGACTTTCATCATGTTGAATGATGAATTGCATTTCAACATGCACACAACACTCAATTTCACCAAACTCTACAATGGCACCTGTGGTACGGAAACAGCCAATGCCAGTGTAACAGATTTATTCACTGTATACCATTCTTAAGCTTTACGGTCCCTCCAGGTCCAATCCCAAAGCTATTTACTATACAGTAGCCATTAATGCAAGTGAGGCGTGCACTCTGCTTTTTAACTGACAGCTCCACAAGAAATGGAGTGACATTGTCGTCACACATCAACTTCAAATCTACATCTTCAGGTCCAGAGTAGTTTTTAGAAGCTGCAGGAATAACGATACACGAAAATAAAGGCGTGGCAGCTGCGGCGCACCCAGCATACAAATTCTTCTAGTATATACTAGGTATACCTATTGTCTGTTTTCCTGGCTTGAGACGATATTCTTTATTACTTTGTAGATCTACGAAATGAAAAGCTATTGTAGAAGACATCGTGGGAAATATTGTCCAGCGTAAAAATTTCCATTCCAAAACCACAAACCACATGTCGAATCCACACACTGGAGGAACTTAAAGACGTGCCCTTTTCACCAAAGTATCCAAAGAATAAGGATAACAAGATGGTATGTTTTAATGTGGTCTTTTTAGTTAATTCTCTGTTTATAGAATGAAAGAAAGATGAGTTTTGAAAGTGTAAGATTCCTTTGTTCCCTTGAGCACGTGACATATTGATTGATGTTATAAATGCTGGTTGTCGCCTTCTGTAGTCGTACGACGATAGATATGGCAGTTACAATGTAGTTGATTCATTCCCAGAAGACTATGAGTAAGGGAACCAGCTTCCGTATTTTAACGTATTCTCTCGCTTATAGTTACGGGCACGGAGATGAGGACGATGCTGCAGTTGCATCACCAGAGAATAAGCCGCGCATTTTACTTATGGGCCTTAGAAGGTAAGTACACAGTATGTCTTACATGGATAGCCTTGTTTATCCATAGCTATTCATATAGTGGTATAATTGTCATGCACTTGTGTAAACTGCTAAATCTGCAGCTGGCTAGGTGTGGGTAGCTAGTATGTAAATAGGCTATAAAAGCATACATGATCAAGAGTTTCAATGCTATTATAGTCACTCACATGTATAGCCTGGGGTGAAAGTTTTCGTGCATAGAATCATGATGGATAAAATCTTTGTACAGAAGATCATTATATCGAATTGTACTGCAGAATATCATGGTAATTAATAATCCATGAAAATTTTCACTTGGAAGCTATGTGCACACATACGGTAATTAAGTAGTTGCCTGTAGGTAGGTGATAGCTATACAAAAGATCTGGCCCTCAGCTTTACCTACCGTAGGGCAACTTATTTTCGAGGATATAAAATTTTGCGGATTATCAAAAATCTGCTTTGAACAAAAATTTTCATGGATAAATTTCAATAGTTGGAACAAAAATTTCGAGGTTCTGTAAATTTCTGCGAATTCATTAAAAAATTTTATCCTCGAAAATTAGCCGCCCTATGATATTACCATATGTAGCTATAGTTGACTTTGTACATTATATTGGTGAACACACTGTAAAGCCATAATGGCTAATAATATTAATAATAATGATACGCTGTATAGTTGTACCATTACTACCATGCACATATGGTATAGAAAATATACCGTACGCGTGTACCATACGCGTATGGTGTATGGTATAGAACGTTATATGTTGTAGGAGTGGCAAGTCCTCAATCCAAAAGGTAGTCTTCCATAAGATGTCTCCAAACGAGACACTGTTTTTGGAGAGCACCAGTAAAATTATCAAGGACGGTGAGAGATGTATAATTCCTGCAGGATTGTGTTGACAGATGTATTCTTCTAGACATCAACAATAGCTCTTTTGTACAGTTTCAAATCTGGGATTTTCCCGGCCAAATTGATTTCTTTGATCCAACGTTTGATTCTGAGAACATATTCAGCGGATGTGGTGCATTAATATTTGTCATTGACTCACAAGTGAGTTCACTGAATATTGTGAGTATGCAGTGTGGTGCTATGTTGTGTTAGGATGATTACAGGGAGGCATTAATCAAACTACACCAAACTGTTACCAGGGCTTATCAGGTGTGTAATGACCTCACTAGGTGAAATGTCACCGTTCCTTTAACTAGGTCAACCCTAATATAAAGTTTGAAGTGTTTATACACAAAGTGGATGGACTTTCTGATGACAGGAAGATTGGTATGTATGTGTGTATTCCAACATGCAGTGTATTGGTGTGGTCTATATAGAAACACAGAGGGATATACACCAGTGTGCCACTGATGAGTTAGTTAATGCAGGCATGGATGGGATACACCTCAGGTACGTAAATTTTGATCGCTGTTACATTACAATCTCTCTGATACTAATTTTTTCAGTTTCTACCTGACCAGCATCTACGACCATTCAATATTTGAGGTATGGTTTAAAAGTGCAAATCGTGCAACTCGTGATGTGATATTATCATAGTATATTGTATGTATAGGCGTTTAGCAAAGTTGTACAGAAATTGATCCCACAATTACCAACACTAGAGAACTTGTTAAACATATTAATATCAGTGAGTAGCTGCTATCGGCCGATGATGTCATTGTTGATAATCCTCCGGCTATTAGCATTCTGGTATTGAGAAGGCTTTCTTGTTTGATATAGTGAGCAAGATATACATTGCAACTGACAGGTAAACACTAGCAACTTCAACCTACGACCCTATTTTCTATTTTAATCACTATATACAAGAATTAGGCCAAAATCAAATTTCATTCTTTATTTTTCACTTGCAGTTCACCAGTTGATATGCAAACTTATGAATTGTGTTGTGATATGATTGATGTAGTGATCGACGTCTCCTGTATTTATGGGTACGACCTTACTGACACGTTCAGTGGCCTCTTAGTCTTGTTTTACCTTGTAGCATCCATGAAGAAGTAGACAGTGCAGCCTATGACACCAAGTCCTCTTCTATTATCAAGTTAAACAATAACACAGTACTCTATTTAAGAGAGGTCAACAGGTAGATATTATTAACCTATTACATTACCTCACACTCTATCATACAGGTATCTAGCATTGGTGTGTTTACTGAGAGAAGAAAGTTTTTCTAAACAAGGTGGTGAAAAATTAGTACCATGTTATTATAATCATATCTTTGGTTCATTTGTAGGTCTCATCGATTACAACTTCTATCGATTTCGAGATGCAATTCAAAAGGTGTGTCACTGTGTATTGTAATTCTATTAACTGGTGTATCTTATCTTGTCAGGTATTTGAGGTGAGGCAACAAGCCTTACTCTCTGCAAAGCCAACAGACTGAACAAAAATATTTTTTATTAAAATGAAAAAATGATCAATGATTATCAATACTGTCAAGTTTAACTTTCTTTGGTGCAACGTCGTCTGCATTTTTCCTTGATCTTTTCTGCTGTTCTTTCTCTAAGAATTATCTGATCATTTTATTATTCAAGGAATAGGTCATGTGATACCTTCTAGGCTCCAAAGTGCATTTCTTATAAATCGATTTGCTCCACTGATATTGGGAGTTGCTCCTTGGAATGTTGATATTTAAATTATACAAGTACAACTGCTTAAAAACCTTTCTGTTTATTCTTCACGTCTTTGAGTTTGGCCATAGTCTTTTGTACTCTCTCCTGTGTGGGTCATTTACAAGGACAGTTTGTAAGGATCTCATCTTACCAATTCTGCCTTGATGGGGTGGTCTGTTAGTGATACACCTTGAGTTGTTAGGAACACTGAAGAGAAATATGTATCATGAGTCCACTAAAACTTTACTTACTCCAGTACAATGAATTCAGTGTGTATGTGTTCTGTAGCAAAAGAGATGCCTGTTCCAAAGGATCCAGCTAAAAATTTGACACCTTTTAAAAGTACAAGAAAAGTCTTGTAATAGTCTATTATAATACATTTTCTAGTGTGTCTTCCAGTCGTGAATTAAGTAGTAATCTTAAACATTGTTCTAGTTCTCCTAGAGAGTTGTGAAAAGAAGTGCACGGTTCTTCTAGCTCCTCGGGTAACCCATCCTCTTCTCCCATGCCGCTCATACCCTATTTTTAGCGCAGGAGTTAAAAAACTAATAAACTTACAAGCGCCAATTCTTTAATTTGGATGCTCCCTCCTGGATAATCATGAATACAGGGATAGCAGTGGAGGAAGCAGCAGCGAGTCCTAGTAAAGAGGAGCCAGCTTCCAAAAAAATACGCCTCGAGGATGAGCTATCTTCAAATGTCGAAGATCCTAATGAAAACTCGTTACAAGATGGTAATTGTACGCAAGTAAACGAATTAAACAAAGTAGCACCAGTATCACCAACTCAGGTACGTAATTAAGCACAAAACTTGTATTAAAATTTGCTCACGTGTGACAGTTAGCAGGGAGCCCTAACACAAATAGGGGTCCACGTGGTAAGCACAAGTACGCCATACTATTGTGCTACTGTGGACAAGGATATTTTGGAATGCAGAGGTGCTTGGCTGTTACTCTATAAATTAACCCATGCCAAATACATTATAGAAATCCTGGTGTGCGAACTATTGAAGAAGATTTAATACAGGCAGTGTACAAAGCTGGAGCAATATCAGAAGACATGAGGGATAACTTAGGAAAGGTACTGATGGCTTGATTTACTGTACGAACTACTCTACCACAATTATTAGATGTTCTTCCAGCGATGTGCTAGAACTGACAAAGGAGTATCGGCAGTTAGACAGCTGGTCTCTTTAAAGATGAGTGTGCCTCATTTCAAAACAATATGATTTGTGATAACAGCTTTCCATATTCACATGTATGAAGCCAATGCAGACAAGGATAAGATAAATGAGCACCTTCCTCCACAGATAAGAGTAATAGGTAACATATCTCCAAAATGACATGTCAATCATTTTATAATTTTGTTTCAGCTGTCATTAGAGCTACTAAAAAGTTTAGTAGCAAGGATTATTGCGTTGCTAGGTCATACGAGTATCTCTTACCAACATATGCATTGTCGCCTACCTTTGAAGTGAGCAGCACATGTTGTGTGTGTATGTACTATTAGAGAGTTTTACAGCAAACAAGAAGAGATTTTAGAATAACAAGTAAGTGTAGGTAAATTTCTGTATATTACCTCTTTTCTATCAAAACTTTGTATGGATTAACTAGTTTCTGATAATTTTTTTATTTTGTTAGTTCACGTGCGTATAATATTATATAAAATTTTATAGTTCCTACTTACAACTTAAAAGTTCATTTACACATATATACTTTTTGACATAATTTTTATCATTGTGAAGGTGAGCAGATCGAGAGAATTAATCAGTTGCTATCTAAATTTGTGGGAACTCACAACTTTCACAACTTCACTTCTGGCAAGTGAGGATACGGCTGTGAGGTATCACATGATCCGATCCTTATGAAGTTGAAATTGTATAGGTCACCCGATGAAGCAAGTGCTAAGCGTTACATCAAGGAATTTTGTGTTAGTAGTATAACATCATGTGTACTTTTAATATGGTCGCAATCATTTGTACATTATATATTGTATTGCAAATATTTTGTAATCTAATTCTTGCAGTGTGGGAAAATATTTGAAGCTGAAGGGATGGAATTTATTGTGCTGCGAGTAAAAGGACAGAGTTTCATGCTTCACCAGATAAGGAAGATGATAGGTATACCATATCCTTGCAACTGTAATATATATATTATGACATGTCATGGCAGGTCTAACCATTGCTATAGTGCGTAACATTGCAGGTGAAGAAGCACTTCTACATTCCTTTGAAAATAATAAAGTAATTTTAATTTAATAGCATTTTCCATATAGGATTGAGGCAGATTTTCTGCGGTGTAATTTTTCACTATAATATTTGTTTTATTGATTAGGCTGACATACCAATGGCTCCTGGTCTCGGCCTGATGCTGGAAAATGTATGGTAATTGGTAATTGATCACAGGATAAAATTACATGATACAAATATCTTTTACCATATGTAATAGAACCTAGAACACTTGAACTATCCACTCCCAGTGCATCATTTTATCAGACAAATTTTATTGCCATCGAGCTAGATTTGTTAAAATATAAAATTCTTTGAGCTGTCTCCCTGTAGCTATTTGCCCAGAGCATTGTATTGCACAACTACAGGTATTCTTTGATGGTTACAATAAGAGATATGGCAGTGACGGTACTCACTCACCACTGGACTGGGACCAGTATCATGTGAGATGATAGATTTACAGCTGTTCTACTGGTACTCTGCCTGGTGTGAATATGTTTTGTAGGATGAGATTGAAGAATTCAAGGACAAACATATCTATAGTTACATTACCAGAACTGAGAATATTAATGGAACGTATCCTAAGTACTTTATACGTAATTTGTATGTCCTTAATATATCACTCAGTGTCATGCAATGGTTGGGATCAATTCCTCTGCATTCATTTGATAAGAAAACTCCAACTGTACACACAGTGGAAGAGGTGAAGGAAAAAGTTGAGGAACACAAGACTGCAGAATTAACAACCACAGTTTCTGAAGCAAACCACCTTGTATAATGTTTTTTATAATATTATTGTTATTATAGTAGGAATTGTTGCTATGGAAATACTCCAAGCGTTGCGCTCTATTTAGAATAATTGTGGTAAAGAAGCTATGCCGAAAAAATTAACAAAGCTTCTGAAGTTATCGGGTAAGAAAAAAGGAGACGGAGATAACACTAGTATTTCGAGCAAAGCTAGCATACAAGGCACCTCCGAAGTGAGCGCAATTCAGATATTTAGCTACACCATTAAAAAAGACAAAGATTTGCCAAAACTGCACAAGGCGGCATGGCAAGGCAATATTATCAAAGTAAAGGAGCTAGCGAAGCCGAGTACAGTTAATGTGCCGGACAAGAAAAGCAGGTAACAAAGCTCTCTTGTTATTTGTAGAAATCCTCCTCCCACATTGTTAGGACTCCATTACACCTTGCTTGTGCTCAAGGTGATGCAAACATTGCCACACATTTACTTTCATGCAAAGCTAAAGTAAATCTCTGTGATGTGGATGGCCGTACACCCTTGATGAAGGTTGGCTGGCTACTAGTGTTATGTGGACGTGCAATGATTAGTAGTATACTTTTAGACGGTGGATTCAAATCAGTGTGATTGTGCTAAAGTACTTCTTGATGCAAACAGTGATGCTAATGGTGCAGATAACAATGGCTTGACTCCACTGCACGTTGCTGCACATCGGGGTATGAAGGACATAGCAACATTGTTGTTAGAGAGAGATGCTCGCATTGGTGCTATAGATAAGGTGATATTTTAATTATCATCCCACCTCTACTCATACCTTTGTGTTGATTACAGAATGGTTCCAGTCCATTGCACTATGCTACACTTCAGGGCCACAATGATTTTGTATCCTTCCTGATAAATGAAGGAGCTGATGTCAATGCTACTGACGGAAAGGGCCAGTGAGTTAGATGACTTTCAGCATAAAATTCTTTAGTAGATGTGACAACTGTTTTCCTCAGCACACCGCTAATGTTGGCTGCAGCCGAAGGTCGTATTGGAATTCTAAATATCTTGCTACAAGGTAAACCAAATACTGACCTAAAAGACGATGATGAATGTACTGCAACTGATCATGCCACTATCAATAATAATAACAAGTTGAGTGTTATTCATTTGTATTCTGATGTGTTTAGTGTATCACTTGCAGCATTGTACGATTGATTAAGGATTATCAAAGTAGTATCATACAATCTTCAAAACATATGGGGAGACCTAATTCAATGTTAATAGAAGACCCAAAATTAGCATTAAGTGGAAGCAACTTTCGAGGACCAGCAATCGACAACACTGATGATCTTAATGATACAAAAACTGAGGATACCACCTCAGCCAAGTATGTTCTGACTAGGCGATCCATTACTTTTTGCATCTGTGGTATTCTTTCAAAGGCTTGATGTTGCATCTCATAACTCATGGAATAGCAATGATGAAGAAGACAACAGCCAAGCAGTAAGATATAGTGATCTAGTAATGATCTTTATGATTGGTTTCTTGCAGTTGCCTGCCAATAATCGACGTCCTAATCTTTCGGATGCTCTGAAATTGACAAATCGTCAAAATCACAATCTCGTGCAAGCCTCTAAAGGTCATTCATCTGCCTCTCATCAAAGTGCAATATCTTCAGAAGGGAACCCATTAATTTCCAAACCAATCCTTCATTCTACATCTAAACCCCTAACTGCTTCTAACCACCCACAGCAGCAATGGCAAACATTGCCAATGGGAAAGAAAGTGTCTGAGCAATCTGTTGAAGATTTTCAACTAGACAGTTTTGATGACACTGACAGTGATAGTGATGTGGAGAATAAACCAACAGCAAAAGTCGTTAACAGCACTCCTAATGTGATGGACAAGAAACTTCCTGGTCTTTCGTTTTCATTTGACAAGCCTCCATTTGTATCACAAGTTGCAATACCAGAGGAGAAAGAAAAGGAAACACAAGCACCTGATGGTAAAATTTCAGCTACAGAGGTGACATCAGATAAACCAGCACCCACAGTGGTGGATAATCCAGCTCCTAAGGAGGCTGAAGGTTTGGCTACTGAAAAAGTTGATGTCAAGAAAGAAGAGACATCTTCTGACTTTGATTCTAGTCCGCCATTAAGTGTAGCAGAAGATGATCAGTTGATTAAACAGTTCAGTTCAGATAGTGACGATGATGATGATGATATACCGACTACTGCTTATGTTCCCAGTGCTGGCAGTGGCAAACAGTCACATAGAAATATTTTGACAGGCCGCCCACAACAATTAACCACCGCAGAAAAGGAAAAAGATAAAATACTGGAATTGGCCCAGTCTAGTTTTCTTGAAATTAAAGACACATCAAAAAAGAGTGACTCTCCCACAAGCAACCTTGACAAGACAGGCAAGAGTAATGATAGAGTGGACACACCAAGTCATAACCTAGGAACGTTTTCTCCCATAACTCCTTTAACCGATCAAGTCGATGCACCATCCATGTTTCCCAGTGATGCCAACCCAACAAACAAGAAGGCACTGGAGAGCTCCGGCATTACTGATCATGTGATGTCGCCATTGTCTGAAAGTGACAGCAGTTTGAATACTGATTCAGTGATAAGACAAGCAGAAGAAATTGAGCGGGGTATGGAAAATGGTGATCACGAAATACAAGGCAAGGCTGACTTAAAATCTGCAACCAACACTGGACCTGAGAAAAGTGACAAACAAGAAAGTGAAGGTAATTACAATACTTTACTAGAACATCATTGAGTAAAGTTTAATAGTTTCAGAGTGGGACAGTATAGTAGATGATGACACCACAAGTAAAAGTGATTCAAAGGGGAATGGTAAGGGGACACATGCACTGTGATACATTTTTGTTATACTACTCTAATAGAAGGGCACGGTGCTCTTGCTGGGTTAGGCACCTATGGACTACCAGATCCTTTTGCTAGCCATTCAAAGCATAAATCAAAATCACCTTCAAAGCCAGTAGACTATTTTAATGTGTATGGCAGTGATAGCAGTGAGGCTGATGATGATGATATTGAGAAACTATTGTCTCCGGAAAAGAATGTGGAAAAGCATAATAAAAGTACTACAAGTAACCCACCAATGAAGGCCACTGGTAATGATGCTCAAGCAATTCAAGCTAATAATATATAATATTGCAGGAAATACAACAGATATGGATTATCATTCTCCTCCCACTTCAAGTAGTAAAAATGTAAGGAAACAAGATGACTTTGCTGTTGAAGGGAATGAGATGGAATTTGTGAATCCCCTCCTGGATGATAAAGATGATGATCAACAAGCTACTACAGAGGAGAGTGAGAGTGAATGGGAGAAAGAGCTGAAGTTGAAACGAGATCAAAAAGCAGTTGATCGGCCTTCATTGGTCATACAAAATCACCAAACCACTTCAGTGGTTGATCAGAAGTCAGTACCTTCCGTTAATGACAAGCAACTTTCCCCAACTAATGATAGTTTGATTAATGAAGGATTGACTAATGAGCCGTCTAGCCAGGCCCATTCTGAACAAATGTCTTTAGAAAATAATAATAATAATAATAAAGCAACCCGATCACTTAATGATAATACAAGCATTCAACATAATGGGATAGGAGATCCTTCTCCTCTATCTAGTAAAGAAGTATCTTCTCCTTTGCCAGTATCGCCTTCTGCTATAAAGGACATGGAGGCTACAAACAGATACCAGCAAAAACAAAATGAATTGTTGTTAGTTCTGGAGGGTAGGCGGAAGCAGCTGGAGAATACCGGGAAAGATAAAGCATCTGATAACACACCTGTAAAGAGCTCCGCTAGAATAGATGAAGAATTGGCTCACATCAAGAGACCAAGTATAAATGAGCTGAGAAGCACCTGGGAGGGACAACAACAGCAAACTAGTAGTGATATATTGCCACCCCTGCACAATAAGAGCACCAATAAAGTTGAACTAGAGCCAATAAAGAGCAGCCCAAGATCTTTATCGGAGATAAACAACTCTCATCATTTACTGAACAAGAGAAATGATGTACCTAATGTAGTGACCACCACTGAAGATCAAGTATTGTTTCAGCAGCCCATGCCAATCAAAACATCGGGGAGTAGTGAAATATTGTTTAGCGAAGAAGAGGAGGAGGAGGAAGAAGAAGAAAGTGATTCTTTACCTCAGAATGTGAATACTCATGTAGAGCCTCCAGATGCAACTTCTCAACTGGCAGTTGAGAATTTAGAGTTGGAGAAGTTGACAGAAGCTGATGAACAAAAGCAACAGTCACTAATATCACCTCTTGAACAACCAGACCGATCATTTAACAGTAATAAGAAACAATACGAGTCACCAGTGGTAACTGTAGCAGAGGAAACTGTACAAGAGAAACAGTTACAGCAGGAGACTGGAGAGCTGGTAGAGGGTCATGATAATAATGCAGATGATCAATATATCAGTAACCCCAGTAGTGATGTATTAGCCAGCTATCAGTCTGACCAGAGGACAACACCCACCGATGAGGATCACAATGGAGCACAAAAACATCCTACGGATGACTTTGATGATATGATACTGAATGGAAGCATTAGTTTGTCATCTCAACGCACCACCACTGATCTGAGTACAACACATAATGTAGTCTCTCCTATTCCATTCCTGTCATCTTTATTACCTCGACCCAGTACAATGACTGGCTATGGTAGACCCACTAGCTCATTGCTAGGTACGTACAACAGTGTCCATATATGTATGTGTATATGTGTTATGTGTATATATGCGTGTGTATGTTTGTGTGCGTGTGCATGTATGTGTGTGTGTGCGTGTGTGTGCGCGTACATGTGTGTGTATGCATGCGCGCGTGCGTGCGTGCGTGTATGTAAATGCATGCATGTGTGTATGTCCATGTGTGTGCCCGCGTGCGTGTGTATGTATGCATGTATATGTGTGTGTGTGTGCGTGCATGCATATGTTTGTATGTAAATGTATGTATGTATGTGTGTGTTGGTATATCACATGATATTTGCAGAGTCCTCAGGAGTCAGCGCACTACAGGAAAATCTGAGGAAGACCCAAAGAGAATTGGAGAGAGCACAGAGTACAGAGGCTCATGCAAAGAGCGGTAAAAACAGAATGGAAGCTCAACTTAAGGAAAGTTACAGGTAGTGAACAGTAATTAGGTTTTCCTTGTTACTCAATATATCAATTCCAGGAAGCAATCAGATCTTAGCATAGTGAAGGCACAACTGGAAGAGAACAAATTGGATTTGGAGATGGCAAACAGATCAATGAAGTGAGCAATTTACTCACAATCAATCGCTCACTGATGGTATGTTTACTGCAACAAGATATCAGCTGGAGCAAGAATCCATGGAACGTAAAAATGCTGAATCGCTTGCAGATCAGTTTAGACAACAACTCAATAAACTAGAACAACAATTAAGAAAGTGAGTGCTCTAAAGTAACATCTGTTCATATCTTACGCTAGTGATGCATGTTGCGTGATGAACCAGTGAGTAATATTTGTATACATGTCATGCGTGCTTCACTGTAAACTCCTGTTTCTAAGGACTTTATTATTGGGTTGTTCTGTTGCTAAGGACAATAAATTATAGTGATGTGTACTTATCAGTTTTCTTTTGATAATTCACATCAGTCTAGACTAGTGTTTATCATGTTGATCTATTCTGTGTGTCTTTGAAGTTGTGGGAATTTAATAAATTATATCCTTTATTATTATGATTGTTATAGGGAGAAGGAGTCTCATCAGAAAACTTTATCACAAAAGAAAGAGGTTGAGCTTGACCACAGAACACTTCTTGTCAGCACACAACAAGTGCGTGCGTGTGTGTGTGTGTGTGTGTGTGTGTGTTGTGTGTGTGTGTGTGTGTGTGTGTGTGTGTGTGTGTGTTGTCAGCACGTGAAATAATACTAACAAAATATCTTGAAATGGATTGAGTGTACACACACATTCATAGTCTGTTATCTAATTATTATAATTACAGCTGCAGGAAAGACTTGATGATCTGCAGACACGGCTGCACAGAGAGAGAGACTCTTGGAAACTCCAAGAAACATTGTACAATGAACGATTAAAAGTGTTTCAAGACATACAAGAGGTTTATAATAACTATACTAAGAAATGTACTACTTATTAATTCTCTTAGGAATCCAGTAAGAATAAAGAACACCAGGTGGGCATGTGCCTATTATCTAGAGGAATAGTTTTTATGTTGATTTCTTGTAGGCGCAAGTTCTTACACAGCTGGAAGAATCAGATGTGATGCGGCAATCCCTGATAGAGAAGCACTCCACTCTCCAACAGCAGCTAGCTCAAGTGCAGGTGTACCTTCATGTTGACTAAAGCAACGCACATGGAGCATGAATTGGTTTAGGTGCAGTTGAGCAGAGAGCAACAGCAACACGAGGAATTGCAGCTACAATTGACTGCAGAACTTGAGGCAGCCAATAGCAAACTAACCACCAAGTCGGATTCCCTGGTACGGCATAAATATATGATTATGATTTCATTAGAGTAATTCAATCAAACAAAGTTATTTATGGATGGAAGAGTAGGTATGCATCTGCATTCCATAGCATGGTAACTCTAGCCACGTGGATACCGTGGCATTCCATTCTTGACCTGTTTGTATTGACAGCTGTTATGTTGTGATAATACCTCATGACATATATATACTGCAGGTTGAAGCCGAAAAAGCTCTGCTGCAGTTGCAGCAGCAGTTTGATAATTCACTGACTGAGCTAAAATCGAAGGCAGAAATGCTCTCCACAAGATTAGACGAAGAAGTTGCCAATAAGGAGCAAGCAGAAGCTGAAGTTAGCACATGCCAGCACATTTGTCATCATTAATATTCATTGTTTATCAGCTCTCTGCAATGAGGGGTCAACATGAGAAGACGAACAATGAGTTACATGCTGCTTTGAAGGAAAAACTACTGTTAGAAAAGTAAGAAGTGTATTATGTATCTTGCTATAACTAGTTTTACTCAGAGAGCAACGTATCAAGGAACAAGAGGCCCTTAGACAGATTAGTTTGCTGGAAAGAGATCTTGCAAGCAGCCAGGAAAAGCAGCAGGAAGTGGTGGAAAAACTGCAAAGCATGGAGGTTAAGCTAACAAGCAGTGAGAATGAGGTGAAGCTGTAAACAAGGGGGTAACCACAATCAGTATGGTGTTTATTGGTACAGAATAAAAATCTCCAATCCAGACTCTTTGAACAGGCTAATCAAATCAATACTATTCAAAGGGAGGCTGACCACAACCAACAACTACAGACAGCCACAGAGGAAAAACTGAGAAGAGAAAATGTTAGTCACTATCTCTTAACCACTAATTGTCCATAAAAGAAATTTTATTTTCATAGGAACTCAGAATTAAATTGGAGAGTCAATTATCCACAGCTAATGAGAAGTCAGCCACAAAGCAGTCTGAGTTGGTTTATCTCAGGGCTCAACTAGACATGGCCAACAGGAAGATCACAGATAAAGATACACATAATTCAGAGACACAGGTCGCACATAGGCAACACACAATGGTAACTTGTGATGCTGTTGCTCACAGGACAAATTCAGTTCAATACTAGACAATGTTAAAGCTGATCATCAACAAGTAATTCAGTTTGTACCACTAAGTGATAACAATTAAAAAAATTATTAGGCCAGGAATGCATTAGAGGAAAAGCTACAATCACTCAGAGACCAACTTATGGCTGCCAAAGAAGAAGTTGCCAGAAGCAATTTGGAAAAAAATTCATTCAGCAAAGAAATAATCTATTTGAAGCAGGTATTAAAGATGATGGCTGTTATACAATGTTATGACTAGTCATTATAGGAATTAGAAAAATATACACAAGAGAAACAAGCACTGGAGAAAACACTTGAGCAGACAAAAGAGGTTGGTTCCTGAATACCATCATCCAACAAAGAGCTTGTGGTTGTGTATGTAATGATTTGTTTGAATGTTAATTGTTTAATGCTCACTGAATTAGTGTCATTGTGTATGGTTATGACAGATGAGTACCACTGACAAAGTGTCTCAGGTGGACCTCCAACATCAAATCCAAGTGCTCAACTCTAAGGTAAGTTAGTACATGCAGAGTGGGTTGTGTGACTCTCTGTGTGCAACATACAAAGCTTGTGGCCAGTGAGAACAACTATACCACCAGTCAGAGGTCCTGTGAAGATCTCCAGGAGCAGTTGGCTGAGCAGCAGCAACAATACGATGAATTGCAGGAGGAGTTGGCCCTCACCGAGCAAGAGTGTTCAGCTGTGAACGAAGAAAAGGTTGCACTTTTGTTTATCATATGTGCATGCACACAAACCTACTGCAGCTCGAGTTGGAAGAAAGTGTATCCACCCTGGCTGAGCAGTTAGAAAAACACCAGAATGACCTCAACAAGAGGGATGAACAAATTGTGCAGCTCAGTACACAACTGAAACACTTACAAGATGTGAGTCCTCCCTAATGGCCACTGTTGCTAGGTGAGGTAATCACTAACAGGTGCGGTCTGGTCTAGAACAGACCACTACACTATTGAGAGGAGAGATTCATGAGCTAGAATCACAATTAACAGTGAGACTAATATACTGGCCTACTCTTTATCATCACACATGAAATAGAGTATCACTGTTGAACGGGACAAAGCATTAACATCTGCAGAAGAATCCAAGGGCCTCTGGGAAACCGAAATCAAATCAAGATCACAGCTGGGGCTCAAAGTGAGTGATCAATGTTATCCTGGGATGCCCCTACCTAATTAGTAGCCTGCCTGTCTGTCTGTCTGCAGTTTCGTTTGACAGGGGGTGATATGTATTATAAGTTGTACATTAATAATACACCATACATTAAACTTAAGTGGATCAACATTTTCTGCTTGTTGGCACAGCTGATGCAGTTAGAGAAGTCACATTCTGATCATGCTGTCTTGCTGGATAATGTAAACACCATTGTGTGTACCATGTCTGTGTAGTTACAAGGGTTGTTACAGGAGAAAAGAAAAGCACGTAAAGCCCTTGAAATTAAGAAAAATGCTGAACGAAAGATGGAATCTTATCAGGAGAGGTATGGAGTCACAGAGAAATGAGTGTTTATCATAAATGCACTGTTTTTGCATAGAAATGCTTTATTGCAAGAAGAATTAGTGTCACTGAGAAATCAACTGAAATACACAAAGAAGAAGTTCAGAGTATGTCCCTGACTGTGTGCTAGTTGATAACATGTGCTGTCAACCAGCTTGTCACAGGAAATTGAAACAAGCGAATCTACCATCAAGGCTGAACTCAACATGGCACAGCAATTGTCACAATCAGAGACTGATAGTCTTAGGGCTCAGGTGTGTTAGTGTAGGCTTAAATAATAGTGATCATATGTCCAAACCAAACCCTGACTCCTACGAACATTAGCTGCTAAAAGTGTCAACAGAGTTAAGAACAGAGTCTCTATTGAGAAAGGAAGCGGATAATGGAGTTGCATCGCTCAAGAGAGGTATATCAGTACACAGTTGCTTTCAATGTAATGACTAAACAGAAAATGGAAATTTCTCTCTTATTATAGAATGTGAAAGATCTAGAAGCCAACTGTCTCTAAGCAAAACAGAACTTAGAGAAAAGGAAAAGGTGTGAGCCGTCATTTGTAGCGTTAACAAAATTTTAATGCTACATTTGATCATTAATATCATTATATATGCATATGTAGATTAACTCATTTATCACTAACAGGTGCATCGTCACTTGGAAAAGGCCAACAAAAAGCTGAAAGAAGATTTGAATGCACTGAAGGTCTAGCTCACATGCAATAATATTACAAGATTATAGATAACTTTTTAGTTAGCTATCATTATTGTTTACTAGATATATATGGTAATATCTGTAAATATGCCAGCTGACAGGTTGAGGTGTTGAAAGCTGTTATTACATTCAGAGTGTCTTTATCAGATGTTTCCTCCCACTCACTGCATGACTAATAACCTTCCTACATACCAGTGTTTATACTGCTTTATGTCTATAATAACAATGTTTTAAAATTAGCAATTAACAGCTGTGCCATTTTTAGGAAGAGGTTTTAACAAAGTACACTCCCCTCAGCAAATTGGAGGTCTATAAAATTCAAGTTGAAGATCAGGTTGTTATAATCATTGGCTGTTAAGCAATTTTATAGCCTGTGTTTCCTTTAAAGGCAAAGCGGGAGCTACAAGCTAAGTTGGAAGAGATAAATAGCCATTTAGAGCAACAGGTAGAGACACAGGATTTACGCAAAGCTACTGATGATAAAATGATATTTTATACTAGTCCACAGTTCAGGCAGGGCTCGATAAGTTACGATCAGATACTGAGCTACAGTGGCAGTCAAGATACGAACAAACAACCGAGGAATTGAAGGTGCTATATATTACCATTACATCATCAATTTATACTTTAGTTTGTTATAGTTCCAATTAAAAAAAGCTCTTTCAGAAGTGGAAGAACTGAGGGTACAGCGAGACAGCAAGGATGCTGAAGCTAGGAGATATAAAGTGAGGGTTTGCAGTTTGCTCATGAATATTTTATGCAGACTTGATGTATGCAGGAACTCTTTGAAGTGGAGTCACAAAGACGAGAAAGGCTCAGTAGCAAATTGGAAATGGCTAGAGAACACAGAGATCACTATAGGTGCTGTCTCATTGTACAATTGTTACTAATATCAACAATTGTTTGATTTGGTTTATGGTGATCAGGTTTTGTTAATGCCTCCTTTTAATGTTTATTATTTTAGTGCTCATGGCAATCTTGAGCAGAGACCCCATCATCTACTTGACAACAGTTTTTCTTTATCAAGAAATTTACAGACATCATCCTATTCTCAGCCTACCACCTCAGTCCCATTAAAAGTAAAATAGCTGAACTGCTTGATACTGAGTTTTTCATTGTCTATTTTAGCACTCTACAAATGACCTATTGAGTAGTGTGAGACAAGAACTTGATAAGAGCATAGCCAAACACCTTGACTCAGGTATATCACATCAACTGCATGGAAGTATGTATTCCCCATCCTTGTTAAGTCTCTAGCACTACACGACCACAATACCGCCACGCATCGCAGTCGGCACCGCGGAGGGACACTGCTCGTGTTACTGCTATTGCTCAGAACTATTTTGTATAGTGATTGTCACACATTCACACATACAGATTATAAATGATTTTTATTACAACTACAAATTGTTTTTTATCATTTTCGGAGGCTTATTTACAAATCATCTCTTAAGATGCATTTCATACACAGATTTTTGTATCAACTCCAAGTATGTGAAAATCATTACCTTGTCTGCCCTACACACATTTACAGCATTGTAAGAACATCGCCTAAACCTTTGTAATTTGTCATATAAGGGTCAAAAGTTTGTGTGAAAAGGGAGACATGGATCTTATGGCTTCCACTGCAACATGATCAAATGCATTAAAGTAGAAGCGTTTGTGTCGACATCACTAGTTTTCATTGGGTGCACATGCAGGATGGAGAAATTGTTGGCAATATTGATGTTTCTGTTGTTCTGGACTACGACATCATTACACACTGTTCCTGTGTTTAGTGATGATTGTAAACATTTCCTGGTGTCTGGTAGAGAAGGTGAACTCATACAAACAGAAAGTGTTCTGCTAGACTATCATGTTGTGCAGGAACTTCAAAACGGACGTTGTTTAGTACTAGATGGTTTGGCGACAAATTTAATTGGCCAGATGCAGTTATTCCATACAAACTTGATCCAAGTTTGAGTGAGTGATAAAAAATTGATAGGTCATGTAATAGCTAATTATTTTTACTGATAGAATCTGATGTTATTTTAATGATTGTGTCAGCGGATGAGTGGGCTAAGAACACTTGTTTAAGATTTCAGGAAGCGGATGACAATGATGTAACCTATATATTACTACAGGAAGGAAAGAAGTACTGCATGAGCAATTTTTGTGTCACAATATTATCATTTATTTGTGATGTTGCAGGTGTGCTGCACAAGTTGGGTACCATCCCGGCATCAACTTGGTCACCTTAAATGAACAATGCAGAGTCAGCCATGCTGCCCTCTTGCATGAGCTTGGACATGTTATTGGTTTTGTCCATGAGCACTCGAGGTCTGAAGGAGATGGTTACATCACTGTCTTATGGGAAAACATATCACCAGAGGCTAGTGGTGAACTTCTGCAAGTTCACCAGGAATGTCATTAGGTCATGATTATGACTATGCAATTAAGCATTATGCACTACTCCTCCAGAATATTCTCAAGAAATGGTAAACCCACAATAAAACCGTTAAAGCCTGGAATAACATTTGGGACCAGCACGTATCTCAGTCCCACAGACATCCTGAAAGCCAATCAAATATACAACTGCTCCAATTAAAGGTAGCTAGCTAGGAGGGTCACATGGCATGTCATGCTTGTTTATGTGTCTAACTTTGGCATTATTTACCTTTACCATTGGATGTGATAGTTTATTGTTTCTCTTGTTTATACCAGCTGATACAGGGGGCAGTCAATGTTGAGTTTATCAACAGGTCAGTTGTATGTTTTTGTTATTACATATTAGCTACTGTAATTGAATGTGATACACAGATCTAGTCCATGTTTGAGATGATCCGCATGCTGCATGTGTAATCTTAGGCTTTACTGCTGGCCAGTAGTAACCAGACATGACTGAGCTGTAGGTCAGCTTACCTTGGCTGTGTGACATCCAACTGCCTGGGTGGCCTGGGCAGCAGGAGCCCTGATGTTGCTGGGTGCCCTTTCTGAGGTGTTCACCTTACTGTATATTGGAAGGAACAGAGTTGCTTTGCTGTCCATCAAGAAGGGGCACCTTATTAGCTGCTCAGGACCCCGCTGTACACTTGTGCTGCAGCACTGTCCAGAAGTAAACCATGGAAGTGCAGGAACCACAGCTTTTATTTTTCAATTGATAATAGTAGCAACACCATAACACAATTGAGCAACGACACTATAGTGACCTTATTCCATCCAACAAATCCTGAGCTTGCATTGGATTGCTTGACCAGACAGACGTTGCAGGCTAACCAACATCTGTCCACCATGGATGTCATCCTCTAGAGATGCAGCAGAATGAACTGTCTCAGCTTGATAGTAGCTTTGTAACTGTAACCCGCTACAATAAATCAGTAGCATGCATGCATGTGAGTGTCATATGACCACTTTGCCACCTTGTTTATTGTGTTGTTGTAGGGCAGTAACAACTTGTTTATGTGGCTCCCAGTGCGTGTATTTACTGGCCATCCATAAAGGAGATACATATCTAGGCACTACGAGCATATATTATTTAATAATTAGCTATATTGCGTGACCCTTTAAAGGCTTCACTTATAAAAACTGTTTACTCATAGATTACACAGGTGCTCATCCTATTACGTCACACATAAACATTTCACCGTGAATTTGCGCGCGCGCGTATAAAATCTTAACCTTGGCTACAGGTATTTGGCTTCTTACTTCTTGCGGTATAAATAGCCGTTGAGTTCTGATGCAGTCAAACAGTGAATTTTAGAATAGAAGTTTTTTAAAATAGTCGTAGTAGAAGATGAGGATTTTAGTTGCTAGTTGCCTGTGCATTCTATCGCTTCTTGCAGTAGGCAGAGCTCTGCCAGTAAGACGGTCAGCAGCGGAACCAGCCGAGCACCATTCTAAGCATCATCATATGCATGGTAAGCATCAGTCCGCTAATGGAGCAGCTGCAATTTACAGTTGTATTTGTTTACTTAACAACGGTGATTCGAGCTTTACTTGTACACATTTGTTTTTTCTTAGATGAATTAGGAGACATCAAATTATTCCCACACCAACAGCAAGTAATAGAAGAGAGTAGTAATGGAAACACAAAGAGAGCAGTTGCTGATAAGGATATTTTCAAACCTTGGGCAAATGCAACTGTTCCCTATGTAATGGACCCCAGGATTGTTGGTAAGTAAAAGTGCATTGTGGTTATGTGGTGAATCTGTCCTACCTACTTTTGTCCTAACGAGCTGGACACACCATAATGTGACCTTTTCTCTCTCATCAATAGGTACAAAATATGAGAGGTCTTTCAACAAGGCCATTGATATTTGGGAGAAATACACTTGCATCAAGTTTGTGAACCGAACCGATGAAAAATTCTATGTTAAACTCACAAACTCTTCTGCGTAAGTATTTAACTAGTATTGTTGTTTGTGCAAGAAACTGCATGAGAACCAATTACCTACAATTTAATTTAATGGTCTACAGAGTTACATGTACTCATTACTTATTGTAGATGTAATTCATACATTGGTATGCCACCGGATGACATGCCAACCTACGAAGTCCGTTTGGGGCCAAATTGTGACAGTGCAGGCAATGCCATGCACGAGTTGGGACATGTACTTGGATTCTTTCATGAACAGCAGAGACCAGATAGGGACGACTACATAACTGTTGATGAAAAAGCAATTCTAGATTCTGATACAGCCAGACAGGCATACAGGAAAATGGATGGATACGTTTCTGACCTTGGAGTAGAGTATGACTACGCCAGCATCATGCATTATAGCAAAAGGGCTTTTGCTAAATCTGGACGTGTTGTTTTCAGAGTAAACAAAGGCAAGGAGTTGCCTGAGTGTCTTCCAGAGATTGGACAGAGGAAGTCTATCAGTAGGAAAGACATTGAGCAAGTCAACAGATTGTATAGCTGTCCAGGTAGGCATCGATACCTAGATAGCTAATAAAATATCTTAGTAATGTATTATAATAAGCAATGCATTGATTTTATCAGTGGTAATGTGTTTATTGCTTGTTTCTATAGCTAAAAAGAGCCTGGAGAAATTGGATGACTGTGCATTGTTCAACCCATCTGAAATAAGGAAGAAGAAGATCAAAACAACAAATCTGATTTCCCTGGGACTAGAGGAGAATACATGGGTGTCTTGCCGTACTGGCAGATGTTTCAAGAAAGAGTGCGAGGCCAACTTTGATAAGAGAAAGAAGAGAAACACCTTTACTACCTTGAGGGATATTTGTACTGATCACCAGTTTACAATACGCACAACAATCAACCGAGCAAGAAGTGACAAGGTCAAGGTTGGCGACAACATCACCTTAGAATGGAAACCAAGCAAATTCATGGACTGCAGTAGTGTAGCAGGAGCATGCAGTATGACCGTATGCAACCAAATGGACTTTGAGGGAAGCAATGGAGCTGAGGAATGCCCCAATCACATCTTTCGCATTGCTTCCGAGACCAAGGAGATAGGTGATATTGTTGAGACTTTTGATGAAATCCAACTGGAGTATGTGCAAAATGGATACCTTCTAGATTGCAGTGGATCAAAATGTGTGGTCAGACCTTACGTTGGCTGTACTGCTCCTAGCAGGGTCACCGATGGGCAAGAAGTTGTTCAGGATCAAATCCCTGAAGATCAAATCAATTGCAAACCACCTTCCTTCGTCATTCAGAAGTGATCAAGCCAGGCTCAATTATTATGATATAATTAAAATTTAACACTTAAACTACAAAACAGTAGTATAATCTTGTAAATATAACTTTATGGAGCTGAGCTCCATGTAAATGATTTTTATTTAAGTAGCCATTGTAATATTTCAGCTCAAGATTTTTAGGCATGACTCAGTGATTTTTTCATGTACACTCAGTATATTACTGTATGTAATTATTTTATATTTGAATATTTTTATCCCAACCTTATTTATGTGTACATGTACAGCAATCTCATCACTTTTTTTCAAATTTTAACTGGATTTTTGTGAATAAAACGTATTTAAATGAATTTAAATTATTAAATAAAAGAAAATGGTATAATTATATTGTTCAATAATGAGCACAAGAGTGCATGAAAAGTGTGTGGGTCGCATGTCTGCTTAAATGACTGACATCCAAGCCCTACGGCTGTACAGCACAAATCCCTATGATATAATAAATCAACACACATGCAAATTGTATGGATTCTGTTTAATTAAATTGCTGATAGTGCATCCATGCATGCAAGCTATAGTTCGTGGCTGTACCTTAATATAAAGTCCACTAAAAATAAATCATTATGGTACATTATGCACACAATAAGATGTAGTAGGCCATAATGTATGAATGCTATAATAACACTTCAGATAGTCAGATGGCGACACAGTTACTACATCAACTAATACTCCCTTACACGTTAGGTTACATCTAGTAATTTATACCAGGAGGCCAGACAGTCATGAAGTCTCCATGCCTGTGGTTTAGATAATGATTTGAACTAGTTGTCACCAATCTCATCAGCAATTTTCACCAATACACATACTCATTCATACATAATTTACAAGATCTGAAATGGTAGGTTACTGGTGGTTTGATAAAGATTTGATTTAGTTGTCATCAATACCAGTACAATTTACACCAATTCATATATGATTTACAAGATATAGTATTACCTAAAGTAATAAATTAACACTACATCACTATAATCGTCACATTGGCTTGTGTTGCTGCTGCTGCTGTTGGTATGGATACTGATGTGGCGGCAACTGACTGGGATCAGGTATCTGTGGCATAACTACAAGCAGAGAGCAAAAGAAATGTCGTGTTACTACAAATCAAACATTACAAGTACCCTAAAATAAGAATGTGATTAACTATGTAAGTTAGAAAATACTTTTAAAAATAATTGTTAGATAAATTATACGAGATCACATAGAAATGCTACAAATGAGTCCAGCCTTGGTAATATGATCTTATAAATTGTTATGGCAAAATAAAAAAAATAGCTGGAGCTTTAGCTATTCCCCCACTGTATGGTAGCTAAAATAAACTGTCTATTGATGAGGGTTTATTTATTCGTATGAGTTAGTTTTTGTGAATACTGGCATGCTTTACATGCAAATCAGGACAATAGGCACAGATTATACTAATATTTTACCTGGTTTATACTGTTCTGAAGCAGCTCTGTTCAAGCCGATGATCACACCTTCTATCAATGCAAGTATCACTGCACCTTAACAGAAACAGTGAAACAGTATATGCTACATAATTAAGGAGAGCCGTGTAGAAAAGGAAGTAACTCCATTGGAAAAGGAATAAAAATGAAAAATACCATCTGTACATGTAGTCAGCCAGGCTTCACATGCAGGGGAACATTGCCCAACCCTGATGATATGAATACATAGATTAACACAGCCTACATAGTGACCATTATGTCATAAATGAAATGTTGAATAGAAGGTGTGTGGCAATACAGAAACCCAATGTGTCCTGAAAGGTTACTAGTCAAGACACAGTTAACCACCTTTATATGTAATGAACAGAATTCCTACATTTAAACACTGTTTTATTTTATCACATTAAAGAATTACACTTCAGCTATTACTACTGATTCTGGCCATACCAGTGAAAACATGTGATATTTCCTACAACCAGTACTTATATACTCCATACAAGCAATCCCCATGGCAGGAAATACAGTCTATGGTCGAACACTGTAAGATTGCCTTATATCGAGCAAGATTCAATGGATCCATTATACCATTGCTCAAATGGATATCTATATTAAGTGTTAGTCAGAAGCCAATCTTTAAACTATTGAAATCTAATGCATGTGGGTGTGGTATTGCTTGGATGGCTTACAATCTTAGACGGCATGGCTCAACGCAGCAAAAATTTAATCAAGACTCTGGTTCAAACATGCATGCAAAGTGAAGCCAATAAGTAATGATAATTATACAATATATAAAGATATTGGCAAATATTATAGTATTAGGAGGCCAAACAATATGATTCTGTATCAACACATGCAGTGGTATCTCATGATAAAACAATTTCAGATAGGATGGTGGTTATATGGGATGCATCACTCCACTGTAGCTGGAGTACAATGGCAGGGATAATTATTAGTTGCCATGGGATATTGTGCAATGACAGAGAGAGTACCAAGAATAACGTGACAGATGACATCGCAGTGTGAAGCCTCTCCTGCATGACTGCATGCCAGCTTGGTTACAGCAGAGTTGTACTAGACTAGGAAACACACTTGGTTACAGTTTGCAAACATGGAGTTAACTGGGATCTTTTTCTACAGGGTTACAGGTATCATACCTTATTTGGTAAAAACAAGTGGACAGAAGCTAATATTGCAGCTTCATTACTACAAGGAAGCTACTTATGTGACAGCAGGCGAGTGAACATCGTAACACTATTGGTTACAGCACAGATATGATGATACCATGACACTCATGTAATGATACCATTATTATCCATATGACATGACCTTTACACCTCATCTACAAGAATTTACAACAATCACATCATCTCACATGATGACAACTCAAGAGGTTAAAAAATGATGCCATCCAGACGACACAGCTATATAGCTAACCTCAGCATAAAAAGGAAAGGCTGTATAAGAAGCAGATGGCCACTACATGTTCTGGGTAGTACCACATGCTAAGTAGAGTTTAGGGTTTGGGCTATTGTAACATTAGCTTTATATAGACCATAGTGGCATCTAATATACAAGATTGTACATACTCTGCACTTATATGACATTGCAGTTAATTTGTATAATGAGTGCAGTATAAATATTCAACACTCATATGTATAGGGTGGTAAACACCAGAGGAGGATATGGTTGAAGTGATAAGTGGCCATTGAATCAATTCATGAGCATTAACATTCCAAAGAGGACATCATTTTTTATTTTTTTCAGTTTCATCCCAGCCAACAGACAACAAAAGCTGGTTCGGTTGATCCAGTTGATATCAACTAATGATATCCATGACTACTTGAATAACACTATTGATGTTGGTGATATGGTATTCAATGATCACAAACTGTTTTTGATACCCCCAAGGCATGTTAGGAACAACACGAGGGATGAAGGCAATATAAACAAATCAAACATCAGGAGAGTGTGGTAACAGGATATCACTATGATGGTTAGATGAGTCTCCGAGTGCCAGGAATACAAATAATTATTGGGACACACCCAAGCTTAACTATTCTTTCTCTTTTGTTTCGTAAGTCCTTAAAAAGGATAGGCATTTGTCTCTGAAATTATGGGGTGGACTATTTGGAGGTATGGCTTCAGGTTGGAATACTTGATGTTAATAATAATGAAGTGATGCATATATACACACAGGTGCCGTTGAATAGAAGTGTAGGATCATTATTTCTCAATGTATTGAATACACCATTGTTAAATAATTGACAGCAAGAGGCTGTTTTCAGACAGAACACAAGCAAAACAATGTGATCCATCCTGTTGAGAGCCCTGGATGGATGATGGATGACAATATTATATAATATGCTATAAGTACTGTTCCCCCTACAAGTGACACTTCTCTCCTCTATTAAGTAACTATACTAGTAGCTTTTAGAACTAATGGATGACAGAAGATTACCACTATGGTTAATACAACTATAGTAAACAAGATTAGTGCAGCCATAGGAATGAAAGAGCCTAATGAAATAATTTATGAAATAAAAATACATTTCCTACTTGAAATTTCCCATTCTCCTAGCAGCAGCTAATGGTGATGCTTCATAATTGATAACCCTACTCAAATGATGTGCACTTCTAGGAATTAAAATATTTAAATGGATATAAGCAAAATGCAGAGTGCTTCCTGTGATTAATGATCATTGGTTGAAATCAAGAGTGTTGCATAAAATTTTAATAACAATATAGTCTAAACAATCTGTGCTGTCAGACCATAGGGTATATCTCATAGCATTCCCATTACAACATTCCCTAAGCATTTCCTAGATCAACATAGTGATGATGTATATGATGATGATACCATAGGGATCTCAATTGGTTCCTAACAGAAACCACAACAAAAAAACTGACAGAATGGCAACTCTTGGAACAAGTGGGCTGACAGTATAGCTCAAACAGGCTACAAATATATACACATTGTTCTTGTAGTCTAAGAGAGGATGAAAGGGGGGAACCCATTCTGTAAATGAAGTACAGGCTCATGGGATGCCTTTGCAAGTTGTTTTAAACACACTCTTCTGTGATTTCTGCTTTGGCTATTCTATTTCATGTATATAAGACAGCTCAATTGAAGCCACAACCAATGAAAGCATTCTTGTATGACAATGCACACACTTGCACAACTGCACATCATCAGTTTCTGATGAAAATAAACAACGTGCCTTATCAAGAGTGTTCTTTTCATCATAGGAAGTGAAAGATTAAGAATACATTATCTTCAATGGTATAAAATATGCTTCATGGCAATGAGAAAATATGCTTCGTGGCAAAGAGAACTGACGCATACTAAATATGTACTTACCAGCAACAGCTGCTCGGAGTGAAGCCCTCATGCCAACTGCCAAGAATAAAACCATGATTCAGCAAATGGCATGTAATTATATAACACACTTACGTCGAGCTGTGAGAAGACCCGAAGTGATTGCACCGCTGGCTATGGCACTCCAGGGGTCTTCCTTGCCCCTGATGTAAATCAGAGTACAATCAAATGTTGAGAACATTCCACCCCAAATGCCAAAATTCCCTTTGATAAAACAACATGTAATAATACCAAGAGTTAATAATAGTAGTTACTATTATTAACTTTTGATAATACATACACACACACGCACGCACGCACGCACGCACGCACGCACGCACGCACGCACGCACGCACGCACACGCACACACACACACACACACACAAGAAGTATGAATTCCCATGGAATTACTTTTAGAGTCCCCAAAATAGTTAAAGAAATTAACATCTTGGTATTTGAACATTTGTTCTATTAACACACTTGTTTTCTCTCCATATCAAGTTTCGATAAAATGTTTGACTTGATTATAAAGTTGTAATGAAGGATTTGAATACAGTGTGACGTGCATGTGCATTTGTATATGTGTGTGCAAGTGCGCGTGCGTGTACATACGGATGTGTGTTTATGTGTTACATGCATGGAAAATTGTGTGGATAAAAGTGAGATTCAGCACACAATGCTGGCATACCGATAACCAATCATACCACAATAAGAAACACTCTATTCACATCCCAAAAGACTTTAATAACAACAACCGATGAGTAACAATTACACAAACATTTCTCTTTTTGCAGACATGCAATAGCCAGATCCCCTACAGGATTAAATAACTTGAATTCCCTAGGAAACTGATACGGCACAGTTCCCATGACGAAAACACTACAAAAACAAAGTGCAAGCATACTCAGAATACAGATATGAAGCAGTACTCAGGTGAAATGATGCAATTATACGAGTGTGGCAGACAAATACGACGTGACACAGCAACCTTGTTATAATTACATGTCAGCATTATTAATATACTCAATTGTAGCCCTTGTCACATTTCCATAGTTTCAAAAAGTTGGTTTAGCTAAACCCTTGACAACTTATAACAAACAACACCTTTGAATGCAGTAAAAAGATTAAACAATTACATCCCACAAGTAAATCAAAACATGTACAAAATTTAATGATGTATATTAAGCAGTGCCAATCCATACAAAACACTTTTATCAAACCATACATCTCAAAAGATTAATGTTCGAAAATGCATTTAGTAAAAATCTTGCTGGCTAACCTCCTAAAATGGGTGCTCTGACTTTCATGGCTGCGATGCCTCCCATTATTCTCCTACTCTACAGATAAAAAGATAAAGAAGCTAATCTCTTTAGCCACCCAAATGTTGGCTGGCCGCTTAACTCCTTTAGCAAACCCATAGATACAGCGGAGAGCCCATAATGGCAGCTCTCCTACATACAGACACTTTGCATTTCTCTGCATTGAATTGGCTTACGTCAAAGAGAATGTTGTGAATTTTAAATACACCCTCTCATAATACATATTACTTTTATATATTACTTGTAAGGAAAGTGCATTGCTTGCATAGGTTAACCCTAAAATCCCATGTAGGCATGTGTAATATGTATTTTATAAGGTTGTGTGTGTCCGTATAATTATGAGGATGAAATGACAGTTAACTAACAGCTGGTGAGTTTCGGTAGCCCTTCCAGAAATGGAACAGAGTTCCCATTGTGGCTCCCATGGCAAACGCGCCCCCGCAGTCATCCACTATCCGATAAGGACTAAATGAACAAGCAGCACGTGATTAAAGGGTGTTTGTACCGTTACTATGATTATCATATTATATAAACGCACCAAGGCTCTCTTTCCATTGAAAATATTGGTAAACTCCACGTGTACCAAATCCCACGAGGGAGAACCCCTATGTATTCTGTATTCTAATGTTTTCCAGCAGCCCGAAACTTTTTGTCTACAGTAGTGTATCGCACTGTCTTAAATTAGGGGCAGCATAATTAGGTATATGCATACAAAATTGTATTCTCAGTGTCTTGCTTAGTAATTTCATCTGTATGGTCTCGTGTTTGGCACATAACGCACCGCAAAAGTACACACTTGTCTGTGCATGTGGGATAATGTACAAATGCCAGGTATTAGGGAGTGCCTTTCAATATCCATGGAGCCACCACCAGTCCGTGTAATAATATGAATGTGTACGCTAGTGTATCCGTGATTTTAATATTTTCTGTTGTACAGGTGAGATAATTGTCTAGTTTGTTAATATTCTATGTGTGTGTGCCAGTCGGTAAAAAATCTATGTGGTGTGTTCAAAACTGACACGTCCGTATATACAACTTGTAGGGATTCTGTTAACATATTGCTTTGAGCAAGGCAGGCAAATATTCTGCATCTGTTATTACACCCATACAATCTATGTATGCATGGCTGCAGCCGTCATTCTATACTCAAAAAAGGAAGTAAGATTCTGTCCTTGTTTATTTACTTTTTGGCTTGATTGGGGCAATACTCCTTGCTTGACTGGAGCATAAAATATAGTTGCTATGTGTTTCTGCTCACAAAGTGGATGTATACACTTGTATATAACTTATATTGTTTCTCAATAACTGCAGACACCCAGTGATGTCAAACTAAAGCAAGTACGTACTATGGAGTGTCATCTTCTTTTCAAATCTGAAAGCCATAAAATATGGCCAGTCTGCATTAAGCTCGCAAGTAATGTTGATATGTATAATGGATCAGGTTACAATCTGAATACTAATGCATTCAGTTTCACTTGAGCTGATGAAACATAGTAAGGTTATCCGTTCCAGCTTACTGCATGACTTGGGGTAGTCTGATTGGATTCTTTTTGACTGTAAGATGTTAGCAAGGCGATGCTTTGTGCTGCCAGCCTCAGTGCTAGACGCATGAATACTGTACTTCCATTTTGGGGCTTCTGCCTACTTAATTATACACATTTTTGTTATAAATTTTTATTAAAATTTGATACCTGTACATGTGTACAATTATAATACACAAATTCAAAAAATATATTCATTTATGGTGGTCATTAATTAGATGCCTCCTGATATCCCATTGTTTGAAATTTTGTTCGAAACTTTGTCCCCTTCAGCGAGAGTTCTTGTCGGGACAGCTTTGGTGTTTGTGCTCTTGTCCATTCAACCTTGCCATTGCGGCTGTTGTTCGCACCATTGCAACTGCCTCCCCCTGCCAGCCTTCTGATAGCACAACCCTCCACACAAAGTTGTACACCGACGTATGAAGGTATTCCCATTTTTTGCTGTAGCATGAAATATAGCAACACTGACTAAAATATGTAAATATTTAGACAAAAGTACAATAAACACTAAACTATTATTGAATTTTAAAGTGGCACAATTGTGTAGAGTTTCTGTTTAAACAAAGTGTCATGATAACAATTACAAACACACTGAAAAACAAACAGTCAGCTTCTTGTACCTGTTTATATGCTAGTTCAAAATTTCCAATATCACAATTTTTGTCCAGTTTCCGATCGACAACAACTAAAAACAAAAAGTATGTCACATGTTGGCAGTGTATAGTGGTGACATACCTTTGATGGTATCTTCCAAGACAGCTTTGCATAGACGCTTTGTGATAGATGTGCTGTAACTCATTGTAGGGCTGCAATTAATCTCTATCAACCACGGCTTGAGGTCTGCTGTTATCATAAAATCCGCCCCGTAAAGTTCAAAAGCATTTCGTTGATAGTCAATGTCATCTTGGGTAACTTGCAAGGCATTAATTAGAGCTTCTCTCATCCCGGCATAAATGACAGTATCCCAGTGAGTAGGGCTGGCCCCGATGGAGCTAGAGTGAGATCAGTTGCCATGACAACGATCAAATATTGAAGGAGTACTAATTACAGTCATTTTCAATATAGATAATGTGCAAGTACAGTAATAAAAAATGGTGAAGAAGCCATCTGTTACACTATTAGCTCAGACATACAAGACTACTGACACAATATCCTCTCCCCCAGATCAGCCACTATATGTGAAGTGTTTGTTGTGCTAGATCATAACACATCAATGTCTTTGGCTTAAATAGTTACACTTAACAGCTGGCCATCACGATAAGGCAAGCTAGTGATACTTTATCATTCTGTGAAAGCTTAGAAAGTACCACAGAATGGATCCATGACCTTTACAGTACTTCAATTATCACTTCTTAACCTCCTAAAAAGTGGATACTAATTTGTAAATAATGTCATTTTTGGTGCATTAAATTATTCCCGTAATAACAATGGAGCCAAAGAAATAAACCACTAAAATTTGTCATTGGATCACCTAGTAACATCCAATCAATATGATTAACTTTTTTATGTGACAATCTAACAACACATCATGAAAATGAAATGATTAAAATGATGAGAAAGAAATGTAATGCTTGTATACGTGGAAGACATTAATTACCTCAAGTACTTCTTGAATTGTTCACTATCCCACATGTTCTCTGACGGCAGTAGATTGCAACGAGTGGGTGAGTTTGAATAGTTCTTTTGGATGCAGTTGTTGGCAAGGTGAATGCTGATATCTAGGTCCTCTAGACTGAACTGCTGAGTACAAAACCTCAGGTAACAATCCTAAAGTGGAAGTTTAAACTAAAAAGAGTATTGTGTTCTTGGCCACACTCATTTATTAATCATGTATTTACGAATCTAAGCTGCAGCCAGGACTAAAAATAAGTCTAAAATATTTTTCTGTATTCAGTGGAAGCTATATATATCCTAAAAGGGAAATTCAGTTGGTTATTTTTAGCAGCATCCAGGAACATTCGTTGTGTTTCTGTTTTGATTGGAGCACCAAAAAGTTGATTAGCATATGTCAATGAATATATTCCCCATGTGCATACAGTCCACTACATATGGAGTGCGCGCATTATTAAACATCCTCATATCTACACTCTGTTCTGTATAGGACACCTACACACACATGGTAAGATTACCAAAAATGTTATACTGTGTCGCTCTCTTCTGCGAATACATCGCTGTATGCATTTATGTAGCATACAGGTGGAATTCTTTGTAATCAAAGGGATCCAGGTGGGCTTTCATGTTTACATTTCCTTGAGGCAATGATCAAAATATTGTGTCACTTCCAACGCACATATTTCATAAATTAAATTTTCCATGACTAGAGAATTATGTAATGTACAACATTACATCCCTCGTGTATACAATAAAGTGATTCCATCATATACGCTGGATGATCTTTCATACATGAAAAGTCAGTTATGTTTATTATATTACTCATCAACCTATCTTCTCATACAGGTACATATTTAGGGTGATTTGTAAACATTAGGGCTAGCCGTGTTTTCCCAGAGCATTTCATAGGGGTGGAACATATTTTGTCCTTAATAGCAAGGCATTCCTGATTATCAAGGGCATGAGGGTATGATGTAATACAATTGAACACTGGGAGTTATTTATTATCACACATCGGGAGTTGCCTGTTATCACAAGGTATCGTTCATGCCAAGTGTGTCCTGTCACACTGTAAACACATGCTTTCTGTTTCGAAGAAGGCTTCTTACAAAATGTACACTGCATACCTTATACATCCACATAGTCAGTGGGTTCCAATCGGTGACCAAAAACCACTGGCGAATATCAAACTTGGTGTCATATATCAACAAAGGAGTTTCTATAGTGTGTTTAAAATATACTCTAATAGTACATACGGTGGGCAAGATTTTACCAATGTATTTTTGGATGATCCATTTGCTCTCTCTCATCTGTACAGGATTGGATACCATAGCCAAGATGTTGTCAAGGCGATCCATACATGATATTCCTATGACACAATGGTAACCATGATAACATCTATGGTGTACATTGCAAAACCATAGCAACCTCTGCCTCGGGATTTAGCCCCTGGCTTCAAAATCCATATGTTCCTCATACCATCCATTGCTAGCTGTGGAAGATGTTGCTTAAGCTGTGAATCACAATAACATAATGTACTACATTGCTACAAATTACTGTATGGTGGGTAATTTTTGGAGGGCAAATTTTGAAAACTGGATATCCATTTACAAAGGGAGCAGGGACCACAACAAAAAGTAAGGAAACAAGTAGCTAGTAAATGTCACTGCTGTCACTCACCAGCCAGAATTGTATACCTCATGTGTTTGCTGACAGATGGGTAGCTATGTGCATACACAAACCATAAAAACTACAAAGTTTTGAGAAAGATATTTGTGTGATCCGCAAAACGTTTTCCCTACAAATTTTATAGCACTACACAATAAAACAGTAAATTAAAACGTGAACACATTCTAGTGATAAATTGCAAAATTTTCCCCCTCAAAACTTTACACCAGTACAAGAACAACACTGAAATATTTTTGGAAATCGTTCCTCTGAAATTTCTCCATGACACGGTATTTTATATTTACTGGTAACACAAAGCCTATAATTGAGGGTAAGTGTGGTATATCATTTTATTACAGAAATAGAGAACTATCATCAATGGAAGCCTGTAGAGTGAGATATAATAATACTATTCCAGGTATAATTGTAACTAGGCAACTCAGCAGATTACCTGGTAACACATTTCTGATATTGAGTATGTATGTATGTATGTATTCATAATTGTCACAGCCATAAGTTAATGTACGTTGAGAGGCAAACTATGTGGCAATCTTAAAAGTTCTACTGAATATGAGATCCACCCCAGCCTGCACAGTGGTACTAGTGATGGTAAATATGACAGTACTGTGTGATACATTATCAGTGTTCATCATACATATGTACATACATACCTACATACATACATACATACATACATACATACATACATACATACATACATACATACATACATACATACATATATACGTACATACATATATACGTACATACATACATACATACATACATACATACATACATACATACATACATACATACATACATACATACATATATACGTACATACATATATACGTACGTACGTACATACATACATACATACATACGTACGTACGTATACCATACATACATACATACACATATATATGCATTGGTTTGGACACTCAATACAAAATTCTTGGCTACAACTTGGGGCGTTACAGACACAGAATTCCTAAATCAGAAGCTGTCCACATAGCTATTTTTGGTTTTGCATGTACACTGACTGTATGTTTGTCATTGTGTTAATCTTTACTGCACATTGCATACACGTAAGCATCAATTAAAATAGTCATTGATAACACCTTTAATGGTAGATGAATATTTGATAAAATTTTAGAATTTAATTTGCACTAGCTGCCATGTATTAACATCTGTCATACATGTACATTACATACCATAGGCTGTAGTAGCAGGATTTGTAGTGAGAAAATTTTGCAAGAAATATTTTAATGTACTGTATTCACATTGAGTAATTATGAGGATCCAAAAGTGTGTGGCATAGTTTTCTATTGTGATAACTTTTAGAAATAAATTTGCTGATGCCAGAGAACACAGCTTTTCCTTTGAGCAAGTCTGGCATCAACTGATGCAGAAATAGGCAAGTTATCATTATGACGAGGCAGTGGACAGACAGCTTTTCGTATAGTAGATACATGTACATAATATTAATTTATAGATTACCTTATTACAGCAAGCATTACCTGGACAAGTAGTATCTTAGCTTTAGCAGCCACACTGCTACTACACACCAGTTGACAATTGTCCCTGTAGGAAATTGAGATGCACCAATATATCAGAATACAACTTTTAGTAATGATATAAGTATGCTTGTATACACTTACGAGATAGCATCGTAGTGGAAGTTGACAAGAGCATCCCACTCTGAGTTGTTCAATGGAGGACACTATACAATATGTTGGCATGACATCACTGTTACATCATATGACGTCATACACATAGTGTACATACAGTATGACTGCACAATTAGAGTAAAGCAGTATCATGTGATCAGACCTGCCAAACTACCACTAATCAGTAAATAAACACACCAGTTAATTGTAGATTGTTTCTGTAGCCTATCAGACTCCCTTTAAGTGACAAGTGGCAACCCACTCACCAGAAAATCTACTAGTGGTCGTGTAATTATTCATGGTATTTGAAGCAAAGGGGCTGCGGTTGGTCCCCTGCCACAAAATGGCCGCCTATGGCTGTTTTTATTGTCATGGACTGTCCCCTCAGACAAAGTATGGCTGCCACAGATGGTCAGTTTTGCTGCAAATGGTCCCCTCAGTCTAGAGGGCTTGGGTATGAATGCTCGATTGATAAGCATTGATGTTTTTAGAGATTAATTAATTACATGGATGTCCTAATTATGAGAGAAAACACAGCACTATACAGTATATTTAGTTTTTTATAAGTGCAGTGTGGTAAATGCATGAGGTGGCCATGGGTGGATGCTATTTGCATGGGATGAAAAGAGATTGTACCCAAAATGTGACTCAGCTAACTAACTAATAATATTTTCTTCATTCAATAATTCTGACTCCCTGTCCACTGGCTTATATAGCCTTCTTACGGGTCCTTAGTGGGATAGTGTATATGATGATATGTGAAGGGGCCTGTCCATCTATCTAGTGCTGGATGATATTACAATATATTTAATTTATTGTCAGTGTCCATCTCACGAATAAATATTGTCTGTGCATTCTGTGGTGATGTTGAGCCAGATTGGTTCACATTCCCACTTCTCAATTGATGCCGCAGAACATATAAGTGTGTGACCAACACTGTCACAAAATATCCAATTTGGCTCACCCATAGACCTAGCTATGCAGTTAAGGCAAGACCTGTCTTTGGTCCATCCACAACACACACAAGGATGGTCTTCCCTATATGGTCCAGGGGGACCATTTGCGGGAGCCATACTTGGGCAAAGGGCCCTGAGGCAACAAATTTCCAAGGGACCAATTTTAGGATACAGTGGGGCCTGTAGGGGTGGTGGGTTGGAATGGGGCCTGTAGGTTGGAATGGAGCCTGTAGGTTGGAATGGGGCCTGGGTTGGAATGGGGCCAGGTTGGAATGAGGCCCGTGGGGGTTGTTGGCTGGAGTGGGGCCCATCATACCACCAATGGTTATCCCTACAGGTCCAATCACATACCGACTGCACTATTAGGAACACAATCTTACCAAGCTGGTCTCAGAATCGATGTCATTGTGCTCTTCAGAACCAACAAAATATTCACACGCTTGTATGGCTAGATTAAATGCTAACTCGGGAACTATTTTACGTCTACTGGGAATTGGTGTGCATTGACGGGAGGCTTGATGTCGAGACTGTGGACGTGCCGGTGTGGAACAATGTGGAGATGAACACCGAGATGCTACACAAGTGTTGTCAGAAGTCAACCGATTGATAAGAATCTTCAACAAACTAATGGCAGTAGTTAAACGATAATCATCTAATGGAGAGCATCAACATAAAATCAGTAAAACATTCTAATAGAACAATCACTAACCAATAAAAGCATGCTTCTCTTCTTGATGACACAACCGATAACAGCGAGGAAAGAATGTATTGGGATCAATATCTCCAAACCATGGGAGATTCTGCAGGTTAGTACATAGGCCAACCTTTTCATTTGATGCCAAAAATGACAAAACTGTGAAGTTGACACAATATTGTACCTTGGTTGTCAGGGAAGCAGCTTTATCAAAATGGTTAACAATTTGGTCCTGCAGTGATAGTATGTGAAAAATGCAGTTGAAGTGACTACTTTTTACCTTTCTTAAATTTCGACACAAGAAATCATCTCTTCTGCAAGTCCAAATGAAAAAAGGGAGGGAATTTCTTACAGCACGAGACTGAAGGAGATAAAGCACTGCATATAAAATGATTTGATGGATCCCTCGGCGCTCACCATGAAGTAGTAGTCTTCTTCGTCTGAATGTTCACTTTCACTCTCCAGGTCTTCATCACTGCTACTGTCATCTGAATCATCAGAGGAACTATCCACTGCTGATTTTGCCTCTGTGATCACAAGAGCATTCATTACGTGCATACATGTCAAGCATATGTTACTATGCACACGCACACAAAACAAACACACAGAAATACACACACACACACACACACACGCACACGCACGCACGCAAACAAACACACACACACACGCAAACACACACACACACACACACACACACACACACACACACACACACACACACACACACACACAAACATATACACACACACACACACACATACATTACATACACACAACCCACTATCTGCTTTTGGCTTTGCAGTTCTCTTTGTTGGTGACTTAGTGAAAACTCCATCCTGATCGCCAAGTGGTCCTCTGTATGACTGCTCCACCCAGCCACGCCTTCTCATGCTGCTGCGCACTGATCGGTAGGGACCTTGAACAACAAACACTTTCTTGGACTATAGGAGAAATAATTCAACAGATAACTTGCACATCCATTAGTGTGTGTGTTAATGTGTTAAACTATTTTCATATTTACACAAAACTTGCTAAACATTTCTCACCCTCATCACACATTCTGCTTTAACTTTGAGTTTCTTGAAACGGAAAATATCCTGGTCACTGTTGCAAGATGAATATTTCTGCCGACAGGCTGGGCTCTTTTTTTGATCAGTTTGTAGTTTGACTGATGTCTGAGATACTGTAGTGCTTCTCGTGAGTGACTTGTGTGATGAGTGGGATCGGATTACTGGGCTAAAAACTAGAGAATCAGAAACCTTCACAGCTTGGTTCTTCTCTGCATCACTGGCATCAGTTGCTATACAACTGTTATGAGGTAGGGGTGTGTGTGGCATCACTTCTTCAGCGCTGTTCTGCTGTGTCAGTGTTGGTGTTGATGGGCATGGCGGAAAGTGAAGTCGTTCAGTCTCCTCGGCAACATTCTCAGTAGCAAATGACTTGTACGCACTTTCTGAAGTAGCTTCGGTTGACAGCAGTAGTTTGGAATTCTTTTTTGGTCTGTGCAATAGTGGAATCGGTATACGCTGTGACTCTTCTAGCAGTTTCTGTTTCCTCTCAATATGCAACTGTTGTCTTGCTAAAAAAGTGGTACCTAAATTTTGAACAATCCTAACACTGGCAGGTGACACGATTGGCTTGAATGTATAAATTTTTTGTAATTCACTATTTCTGCTAAACTCCTTATTGTTATCATCATCACTAGTGATTAGTCTAGCTGTTCGCTCCTTAGCTAGCTTGATACTTTGTTCATTGAGCTTTGGAGAAAAAGTAAAATCCTTATCAAAATATTCATTTAAATTTCTTCTAGCTTGAGATCTACTTGTGATGTCTTGTGCCTTGGAAAGATTTCTAACAAAGCTATCTGAGTGTGAATCCCGGAGTGTTTCTCTTTTCTTTCTGCTTCTTTCATGCAACACAAGTTCTCTCCCTGTTCCCACCAGTGACCCTCTATCCAGTGGGAGAGGTTTTTCTTGTTTGATCATCTCCGAATTCCCTTGATAAATAAATTAACATTTTACACAGGTATTTCGTAATAAACGATGACTTCAATAAAATTTCGTACCCTTCAAGCCCGCCCCCCACTTACTGGTGGACCTGTAGTCTGGCAGAGTGCTTCTCCACCAGCAACTTTGTAACATTGTGTGAACGCACCTTATCACACAAGAAACTCTGCGCTCACAACAACGTTATTCGTGATTGTCAAAGAGCTCTTTTCAACGACATACGATCGAGACCTCGTGTACAATATTTACCTGAACTAGTAAATGACACTTACCAAGTGGTAGGTCATCGCATTAGGTCTATGATGGTGTGAATATTAGGCGCAATCATCTACACGTGTGCCCTGTAGAAGCCGCGAAGTAATGAAGCCGTGAAGCCATACTAAAAGATGCTTGTTGGCATGGTAACTAAATTTGCCACCTCTTAAAGTGAAGCGTGTACGAAAACAATTAGTACATGTGGTGCGTGTGAAAATAATGCTTTCTGGGGTTGCAAGAAGATATTTGGCACGACCAGGACGAATAGGAGTGCCTTTTACACGTAGAAGCTTATCATGCTCGCCGTTACGTTATGAGCCTGATAAACTGCGCGTGGCAATAATTGGACAGTCCCTGTTCGGACTAGAGGTCTACAAGCATCTTCGCGTGTTAGGCCATGAAGTTGCTGGCGTCTTTACTATCCCTGGTAAGGATGTGTCTGTTCATAAAATTGTTATTCAGCTGTTAATCATGTTATAATAAACACATCCACGTTGTTATAATAAACATATTCATTGTCTTCCATTACATCCATCTAATAATTTTTTTCCCGGGCTAATAATAGATGTTGGAGGTAAACCTGATCCTTTGGGCGCCCAGTCTGAACAAGATGGGGTACCTACATTCAAATTCAATCGGTGGCGTGCTAAAGGGAAGACCGTTCAAGAAGTATTTGAACATTATCAGAGCGTCAAGGCCGACTTGAACGTGTTGCCATTTTGCAGTCAATTTATTCCAATGGATGTGATCAATTCACCCAAACATGGCTCGATCGTTTATCATCCTTCGTTACTACCAGTGCATAGAGGAGCTTCAGCCATCAACTGGTACATGAGAAATCAATAATATACATACTGAATGAAGTACAAATTGGTAGGACTTTAATGGAGGGTGATACTAAAGCTGGTTTCTCTATATTCTGGGCTGATGATGGATTGGACACAGGACCAATTCTATTGCAGCAATCTTGTGATGTTGATATCAATGATACTGTTGATACACTGTATAATCGCTTCTTGTTTCCTGAGGGCATCCGAGCCATGGTGGAGTGTGATGATAAGTTGTATTGATAGTTAATGTGGTCATTATAGGGAGAAGCTGTTACCTTAGTTGCTAATGGGAAAGCCCCTTCAATGTCACAGTGGGAGGGCGGGGCTACCTATGATCTACTCTGGCAAGACAAAGATAAGGCTGAGGTTTTCAAAAGGTATTTTCAATGAATAAATTTTAAAGTCTTTTTTAGATTAATTGGAATCAACCAAGCTTGGAACTTCACAACTTTATCAGAGGAAATGACAAGGTATGTACTATTTCTTTTTAATGCCACGTGTCATCTTGTGAAACAATGAAGCTCCCTGGTGCTTGGACCATCGTTGACGGTCAAAAGATTACAATGTACGGATCAAAGTTCATTGATAATCGAGATCCAGTCGTTGGGAAAGAAGTGATCATCCCAGGCTTGTCCAGGCCAGCAGTGGTCAATGATGATGGCATGTACTTATATGGTAAAGATGACAAGAAGATCTTGATATCTCAGCTGCAGCATGAGGATGGAAAGATGATCCAGGCATCAAAGTGGGGCTCCACTGATGTAGTGGTAAAGTTAGAATTGACTAAGGAAGAGAAAGTTATGGAGGAAAAATTGAAGGTAATACAATAATGCACAGAGTTCACCAGATAGATAATAATATATTATAGACCATATGGGGATCCATCTTGAATATCAGTATAATAGATGATACCGATTTCTTCAAAGCTGGGGCTGCCTCTATGGATGTAGTAAGGTAATGTATAGAGTATGTTGTGGACAATATACAATGATCATTACATGGTTATTTATTGTTGTGTGTGTAGACTTGTAGAAGAGGTTCGGGAGGCTTGTGAGGTTGATATCACTAATGACGACGTGTTCATGAATGCTAGGTGTGTTTTTGTTTGTGTATGTGTGTGTGTGTGTGTGTCACTGTATTTCTCCCCTTGTGTACTGTATGCTTGTGTGTGTGTGCACGTGCGCGTGTGTTCATGTGCATTATGGTATGTACATCACTGTGCATGTTAAATAACTATGTTATTGTAGATTTGAAGACTTTGTCCAAATGGTGGTCTCCAATAGTCGTGGCGGTGGTAGTATTGATTTTGAATACGATGCAGTGAGTTACCCACCTCACTAATCACATACCGGCCATCGTATGTAACATTTTTATCAGTGCACTATACATGCCAACAACAGGGAGTTGAAATTTCCCAACCAACTGTTCATCAACGGAGAATTCAAGGATGCTGCAGATGGAAAAACTTATGATACTATAAATCCTAATGATGAATCAGTGAGTTATTGTAAGACACAGGTATGCAGATTGTATTGTTTGGTGCAGGTCATCTGTAAAGTTGCCAGTGGATCAGAAGCAGATGTCAACCAGGCAGTACAGGCTGCACACGATGCATTCTACAAAGGACCCTGGGGGAAGATGAATGCCCGGGACAGAGGAGCATTAATTCATCGGTAACAATGTTGTAGTTTTCAACAAATATGAATTGAGGGCTTGATTTGCTGAAGACTGGCAGATTTGATGGACCAGCATAAGGAGGAGTTGGCTACACTGGAGAGTGTGGACTCAGGGGCTGTTTACACGTTAGCACTGAAGACACACGTTGGAATGTCCATTGACACTTTCCACTACTTTGCTGGATGGTGTGACAAAATACAGGTTAGTAAAGTTTGTTATATACTTAAATAATTGAAGAGTTGTGTGATAGGGTAAAGTGATACCTATCAACAATGCCAGACCCAATAGTAATTTGTGTATAGCAAAACGAGAGCCAGTGGGGTGAGCCAATCTGCTATTGTTCACTTGTTACTCTGTTCTCCATAGAGTGGTGGGGCTTGTTATTCCATGGAATTATCCGTTGATGATGCTAGCATGGAAGATGGCTGCTTGTCTTGCTGCAGGAAACACTGTTGTACTAAAACCAGCCAAGGTTTACACCACTTGATGTATAGCTGATATGTTAACTTATCATTTGCAGGTTACTCCATTGACTGCTCTCAAGTTTGCTGAATTGACTGTCCACGCTGGCATCCCCAAGGGAGTGATCAATATTGTGCCGGGCCCTGGTGCCGTGGCTGGGCAGGTGCTCTCCGAGCATCCTCTAGTGCGCAAGATGGGCTTCACAGGATCAACTGAAGTGGGAAAGACCATAATGAAGAGGTGTGGTTGATGTGATTGGCTGCTTCTGCTAGTAGCCCCTCCCATTTTATTCAGTGCTGCAGAGAGTAATGCAAAGAAGGTATCATTGGAGTTAGGTGGAAAATCACCATTGATCATATTTTCTGATGCTGATATGGACAAAGCAGTGAGAGTGGTAAGAACAGCAAACTGTACATCACTGTGCTGTGTAAAACTGTGTATATACATATTAGGGCTTGCAAGCCGTATTTTTCAACAAAGGAGAGAACTGTATTGCAGCAGGTAATAAATATCTTCCTGGTATATTCTACTCTCCTTGTTTGCAGGACGTATTTTTGTTGAAAAGAGCATCTACGAACAATTCATATTCCGTGCAGTAAGATAGATTTTTATATAAGTAATCTTTGAAGAGATTACTGTGGTAGGTTGAGGAAGTAAAGAAGATGAAAGTTGGAAATCCGCTGGATCGGTCTGTAGCTCATGGACCACAAAATCACAAGTACTATTATAAGAATAATATTGGATCACGTGATATGCTGTTACTGTAGAGCTCATCTTGATAAGCTCTTGGAGTATGTTGACATCAGTGTCAAGGAAGGAGCAAGACTAGTTTATGGTGGCAAAAGAGTTGATAGACCAGGTGGGAGGATGAGGTTAAGGGTAGATTACATACTATATCATGTGATGCAGGATTCTTTATGGAGCCCACCATTATTGCTGATGTGGAGGATCACATGATGGCCGGACAGGAGGAATCATTTGGACCCATCATGGTTGTTTCTCCCTTTGAGACAGGGTACTGTCACGTCATGAAGAAACTGCCCATCTCATATTATACTCTATAGTGACATAGATGGAGTCATCAAGCGTGCAAATGCTACTGAATATGGATTAGCCTCTGGAGTGTTCACTAGGGATATCAATAAGGTTACAATGTTACCACTGGTCATAGCATCCCTGTGACCCTCACTGCTTTTCTTCAGGCTCTCTATGTTAGTGACAACATTGATGCAGGAACAGTATTTGTGAACACTTATAACAAGACTGATGTTGCCGCACCTTTTGGCGGTTTCAAACAATCCGGCTTTGGAAAAGATTTAGGTTAGTACTATTTATTATGACCTGTTGGTGAGTATGTTGGACCTATTGTATATGTTGTTAAGCCTGTGTTTTCACTTGTTCATAAAGAAGTGTTTACTTGCTAATAATAAAAGAAATGTTTTATTTTGTCTCACCAGGAGAGGAGGCACTCAATGAATACTTAAAGACTAAAGTTGTAACCATGGAATATTAAACTATGGAATATTAAACTGTTATATATATGGTACTGACACTCTGTACTGGACATCAATGGAATTATTTGCTGAATAATTTATTTCATATCTATTTTATTGCAGAAGAAGTCAGCGTAACTCCATGGAAGTGCACACACAAAAAGTAATTATGATAAATTGCATACTAATTTCAAATTACAGTTTAGTCATACTTCATCATCAAGACCACCATCGTATATAGGATTGGTCTGCAAGGCACACACAACGTAACATTATGGATACTGCATTGGTTGATACACTTACCATATAATCATCACCAGATTCAAAAAAGCTTTCATCGCCTTCACCGGAATAGATTGGATTGTTATAAGCTGTTGGCGATGGTGAGGATGGCGTGTCCATTGTTAATATGATACCATCTTCATTCTGTTGAAATCACAGTGCAACCAACAGTGTATTGTCATCAATGTGCATTATCGTACCGTTTTATAAGTCATCCGATCCTTGAATGACAAGTAACCACGCTTTCTGGAGTACACATATACACCGATCACAATGATAATTATTACTATCACAATCAACGCCACTACACCGATGCTTGCACCCACTGCCACACCTGTATTGTTAGATCTCTGTGGCACAGAAACCAAAAATAACCACCTCATAAGCAATATTATCTATTAAATGCCCACCTGTGATTCAGATGCACCAGCAGTCTACATAAAGAGAAAACACTAAAATAAACTAAAAAGTATTTGGTATATGCTGTACCTGTACAACACGAATAGTACTGCTGACAGTTGATGCTGCTGATGATCCAGTCAATGATGGTGTTGTAATGGTGGAAGACGACTGGCTGACTGACTCAGTTGTACTGATCACTGTACTTGTACTAATAATGCCACTACTGACAGAAGATTGAGTAGTAGCTGTTGATAACAGTATGTTACTACTACTAGGTGTATTAGCAAGGCTGGTTGAGCTAAGAGAGACTGACGTACTAGAAGCCACAGCAGATGATGTCATAGTAGATGATGTCATGCTGGATACAGCAGGTGATGAAAATGCTGATGATGAAAGAGTCACTGTCACAGAACTACTTGTCCTAGTAGTCGTTGATGTAATTGTACTGCTACTACTGCTACTCATGGTACTACTGCTACTACTGCTACTCATGGTACTACTGCTACTCATGGTACTACTGCTACTACTGGGACTGCTCATGGTTGGAGAAGAGCTTGCAGTAGTTGAGGTTACAATTGCACTGGTGGTAGACAACGTTGAGCTGGTTGTCATTGGCACACATGTGCTACTATTTCTCACGTATCCGTCAATACAACTTTCACATGCTTGTCCACTGTAAGGTGCCGGACAGCTGCAGCCCACGCCATTGACACCATCGTCACATGATACAATGCCACTACAAATTATGTTAGATATAGTGGGACAGGCTAGCAATGAGAGAGATCACATGATAGAAAGCTGGGGTAGAGTGTTGTTACACAAACCTCTACAATCACTGCCATAGTAATTGCTGCAACAACGTCGTTCAAATGCGCTCTGTATACACAACTGTCTACAGCCTGTTATGCCATCTTGTAAAGTGCAGTCTTGTTGAGAAGTGGCATTGGACACGGGTGTGTATCCCCCTGGACAATCATAACTACAAGATCCTGAGCAACTTGTCTACAACAACGGTGCAATAACTGGTAATAGCATAATGCCTGATATCATAAAGTTGTTTACCCAAGCTGATAGGGTCATGGCAACATCGCAATCTCCACCCTCACCCGGTGGTCTCAGTATACCATCTATTCCATAGATGACGCCAAGGTTAAATGGAATCTGTCTCAGTACAATTCTATTGGCATTGACAAACAAGTCTCCCTGTACGGTATACAATGACCATGTTACAGTAAAAATGACATCATACCCGATTACATCGTATCCTGATTACACCACCTTGCACGGTAACCAAATGTGTTATGTTGCTAAGGTCACTTGGTGACAACTAAACGTATGAGAATGATATTATGATAAAGATATTGTCTGTGTTCTTACCGCGGCGCCTGATGTCATGTGATACCTGACAAAATTTAGTAGGCGAGGCCGACTACTGGGCTGGAATAGTCCGGTAAAAAAGTTAATCAACTGTTGATCAAAAGCATCATCAACTGGTGCAAATATAGTAAAAGGAGTCTGGGATGGATTAAACAGTTCTTGCACAATAGCAGAGCCTGCCAGCTATTGAAACAAAATGAGTACAAGCCTACTGGATACAAAATATGTTTCACCTGTAATCCTGTTTGAAGATAAGTGAATCTATTGGAGCTCAGTACAGTTGTAAGACTATCCTGTAAGGGAGCCCACCTTAACACTAACAGAAGAATAGAAAAAATTGCTTCTTACAGATCTATCCCCAACCACCAGATCGGCACTGGGGGGCATTATTGCTGTGTTGATGATGTGCATGATTCCATTAGCAGCAATAACGTTCTCTACCGAGATGTTAATATTGTTCACCGTCACGCCAGATGACTGCAGGTAACAATACAGTATCAATTCTTTGGTTAATAAGGATACCACCCTTTTAAACATGATCTACAAATACATCACTTACAGAACTTGCTAGACGAAGAGATGAGCCCATTAGACTGGTCAAGGTGGAAATATTCTGTAGTGACTCAACAGAAAGAACAGTACAACCAACAAAACTATATCGTATCAATTTCTCTAATGCATCAGGATTGGAGAACAGGTTAAGTGTATCATTATTCTACAAGAAAACATCATTGTAACATGTTACAGTTTTGTGGTGCATTCTTGTGCTTACTGCCGAGTCCATTAATGCCTGATAACCGGTGTCTGATATTACAAAACCAGTAAACACTCCATCATCATTGAGGAACCCTCCAATGGGTTGTCTGTAGGAGTTCAGTTGCTGTTGAAGCAATAAAATTTGATCATTCATTTCAAACACAATCACATGATGATCACATGACATACATTCATGTACGAGTTGAGAGTTGCTAGTGATGGATGAGTGGTGATGACTTGTCGTAGAGTGCCAGAACACGTATACCCATCTCCAACATAGTTTTCATTACAGAAACACTTTGTTTGTGCAGGTCCAGTTGGTATACAATAAGCATTAGCACCACACCCACCATTTAGCGTCTGTTCATAGAGAGTAATTCATGAATTACAAATTATTAATTCATGAATTACAACACTTACTAATTCACAAGCATTTATGGGATCACATGATCTTACACCATCTCCAGTGTAACCATTCTTACATGCACAAGCTCTCTGTCATGACAACACAGTAGGTAACACATTATAATACCATGCACTAACCAATCCTGGTCCCGTCATTACACAGTTGGCATTACGATCACATCCTCCATTGTTGGCAGCAATGCAAGAATCCAGTGCTGTATACACAACAATGTTGTTATTGTTACAGGGAGTGAGTATACGTACGCAAGCACACAAGTCCATCTCCTACATAGCGTCCAGGTTGACATGTACATATCCGCCCACCAGGGGCAATGGAATCGGTTAGACAAGTGGCCATGGGGTCACACCCACCATTGTCAATACAAGCATTGATCACTGTAAGTGGGTGGGGCTGATGTAGGATACATATTCACATTGCCTCACCAGAACAGTAAGTTCCATTGCCTGTGTAGCCTTCTGCGCACACACATGTCCCATCAGCTTCAACACAACTGTCAAAATATATTTTACGTGTTAGCAATCCTAAATCTTCATAATCTTACTAAGCAAACTCATGGCAAGTAGAGTTACAGACAGTAGAATTAACCACTAGTCAGTGATAGTATAACAATATAACTCTTCCTTAGTAATCTTCATAGTACTCACAAGTATCACACCTATCGCCTTGCCAACCAGGTGAACATAAACATCTGCCATCACCATCCACTCCTTCATTGCAGTATCCATTAGAGGAACAGTTGCATACTGTTATAACAAAAAGTATGATAGATTTGCTACTTGTGATCTCTTAAGCCTCACCTTGATCACAATCCTCTCCATAATAGTTAGGCAGACATGTTTCACAAGCTGTACCACTGTAGTTACCCACGCATGAACACTGACCATCACCCGTAACGGTATCATTACAACTGCCCCTTCCGGAGCAAATGTCACCATCTACTTGAGGGCAAGCTACACACATTAGCTGATAAGTGGCTTTGTCCAGTGGCTACATGCAAACTGACCGTCACAATCGGGGCCATAGAAATCATCACAACAACGTGGAGTCTACTCAAATAACATGTACACACCATCACATACATTAGATAACTTACTATGTCTACTCGTTCACACATACTCCGACAACCCGGTACCCTCAAAATCAATCCAAAAATAAACAGTGAGTATGTACATGTCCTATCCACTTCCTACATAATAAAGAGTAAGACTAAACACTTACATACAATAAGTGTATTATAACACCCACTAGAAAGGTGGTCCCTGCGGGACAGTTTCGGGGCAGGAAGCAACTCCTACAACTGCCCTGGAACAGTTATATCAGCAAAGCACTCTACAATTCACAGATAACATACAGTCACAATGGAGGTATCTCTGATATCACAGCGGTTGAATATTGGCTGCAGAACACCGGCAATCGGTAGAACGACGCTACTGTTGCTGGCATAATAGTCATCGCCAAGGAGCGGTATACCATTAACTGTAATCTATTACAAGTGACAAACATGGCGTACTCTATCTAGCCTGCAGGGGCGGCTGAACTTGTGGGAGCACGATAAGTTAGCAAGATACATTTCTATTGTAATTCCTATGAGCAACTCATAATTTTGTGGGGGCCAGTGCCCCCCTATTCTGCCGCCTATGTATCTAGCAACAAGCACAACAACATACTGTAGAGTTTCTGTCTATATTAAAGGTCAAAAGTCCTGCGTTCGTTAACTGAGAGTATAATTGTAGTCCTTTATAGATAGTCTCCACTGGAAGAGAGCCAGGGTAGATGTGATAGAGAAGGTCATTGATGGTCTGCAAGGAACAATACACACAATACATTAATGAGTATTTATATATGTACCAAATTGCTGAATTCCTCTTCTGATAGGACAGAGAACGCATCATCGGTGGGTGCCAAAATAGTGAATGTGCTACTATTGAGAACGTTGGTGAGGTTAAATTGCTATATGTGTAATAGTGTAACATGACTACAAGGTCTTTTAATGACACTAACATTAATCAGCCCAACCAGTGTGGTGTAGTCAGTGAGATTGGACAGTAGGGTAACTATGAACGGTAATTCAGTGGGAAGGTGTGCTTCATTTGGAAACAGCATCTACAAGCGTAATAGTAACAATTTAATCCTTCAGTGATGCAAGCCTAACCTCATCCACGATATGATAAATGCCATTTTGGGCAAACACATCCTGTATAACAATCTCTGCAGTGTTGATATGCACCTGTGTAGGAGCAATGTTGATAAATAGTGTATTGTGCTTTAGTCACTCACGATATTCTTCCCATTCACTGGGACATTGGTTACTGTCAGGACATCATCAGCTAACAGCGTTGGTAGACTGCCATTGTGATTTGTCAGATTGTCCAACGAATACGCGTCAGCAACAAGATGGTGCCTGAGACAGCAAGTATGGCAGTAGTAACACAACATGTAATGTACACTACATATGTACGATCTCTCACTGAATCAATAATGGTAGGGCATGCTCTTCAGTCCACACAGCGAGTTGCTCTGATGAAGCATTAGCAATTGCTATATTACTGGGTATGAATAATGTATAGCTTGTATTATCATCAGATTGTGAGAGTAGAGCTTCCAAGTGACTTTGCTGTAAAAGTTAAAAGATGACAACTGTCTGTTAAACCAGTTCCCTACCTGTAGCAGTCTGTAGAACATGGAGACATTTGGATTATTACCAATCTCCTGTTAAATAAGATGAAACAATTGATACACACATACATTAGAGCTCACGGTCAGTAAATCTCCAATACAATTGTAGCCATCTCCAATGTATCCAGGAGGATTACAAGTACAATTGTTAATACCAGGTCCAGTGTATATACATGTGGCCTGTGGACACATTCACTGTTCTCATCTGATACATGATAATATGCTATATATATGTTTGTATATACACATTGTAGCTATAAATTAAAATTAACAAGAGGAAGAATATTTTCAGAATTGCAGGTATTCAAATTATAAATACAATTAACAATAGCTTTAAAGTACAAGTAGTATATTACTGTGCGTATGTACAGTACATACACACAGTAATATCAACATGGCATACTCATAATATTGTGACAGATGCTGCTAACTGAATAGACAACATCACTCGTGTTAAACAAAGTTATAATGCAGTGTATCTTCAGTGGGTAGGAACTGGAGGTACAAAAAAGCATCCACTCATGGACGTGCATGTCTTCTAATGGATGGATATACTTTGGTTGGTCACTAAAATTGTGTGCAGAATGTAGTCATGTACACACACATACACACGCACGTACGCGCACACACACACACACAACAACTATGTACACACTGGGGTAGTCCACACATCCTATTATGCTCATTAAATCTACAGACAGTTCTAGAGATATAATGCATGCAAGTATATAAATTATACAGATTGTATGAATCAAGGTGCAAATTATAAAAATCTTGTCATAATATAATTACAGTATAATGAACTGACTACCTGTGGGTGACAGTTACCACGGTCTATTTCACATGAGTTAATAGCTGTACAAGATGTTCCGTCTCCACGATAGCCAAAATTGCAAGTACAAGTGTTCTACAAGTGTGCCACACAAAAAGCCACACAGGTCATCTTCCTTTATGTAAACACACACAACACGTACCTCTCCTGGGGCAGTGAAACGACACACAGCATTAGTGTCACACCCTCCACGGGACGACAGTGCACACGGATCAATAACTACACAGCTCATACCATCCCCGGACCAGCCAGGGTTACAGGTGCATGTGAATTCACTGGGACCGTTGTATGTGCAACTTGCCTATCATTTGATTATACTATTGTAACAGGAGACAATACCAACTACAAATACCTGATTGTGGCAGCCTCCCCTGTCAGGGTCTTGACAACGATTTATTGGCTGGCAACTAAGTATACCATCACCTCGATACCCGCGACGACAAGTACACCTAATAAAAGATCAAATTTAATATAAAAGACAATATATATACGTTTCAGTGTTGTTGATGAGCTGACAGGTGGCACGGAGATGACACGTGGAATTAAGAATTCCACAGTGAGGTATGCCAACATCACAATCGTCGCCAATGAACCCTTCGTCACATGATCCCGGGATGCACTGGCCGAAGCCCAAAGGACCACTATCACAAACTCCATTGATACACGTGCAATCTGTCATGTGATAAAAGTACATATTGCCATAGTAACATGCTATTAGCACAGCAAGGGAGAATAGTGTAACAAAAATTAACTAACCATAAGGGACACTTATCTGAAAGAAAAATTTTCTATATGCAAATGAATGCTTAAATGTGTACTACACTTAGTTGACATTCACTTTGAGTGCAGTTAGCTCCAAACTGATTGGGCTCAGCACACAGTTCACATGTGGTTCCGTCAAAAGAATCGTTACACATACATGTACCGTCCCCATCAATTGTATCCCGACACTAAAGAGAATATGGTTAAAAGAAATCTTTGTGATATCATGTCTAACCTGTCCATTGCCGTTGCAAGGGTTGGCATGGTTCTCAGGGCAAGGGAGACAATCAGTTCCATAGAAACCATCACAACACTGAGGGGTCTGTGATACAGTAACAATACTTACATATTATCACTATGTGTGTATCAAGTTACTTACTACAATAGTTCGTCTGCAGATCCTTCTACAGCCAATAAACAAGAAATAAAAGCACAAGCCAATATTCTGTATATGAATCGATTATGTATTAACCAATGACTATTGAATTTTTGCTTACAGAGCGTTCATATTGTGGCGGGCACTCTGGAATGGTCACACAACTCCCACAGGTGGTCTGGGAACACAGGTAAACACACAGCACAAGGTGTCATGCAAGTATCACTGACCACAAAAGTGTCTCCGCGTATAATTGGACAAGTACGGTTCACTATGGGATCCAATTCTGGAGGTTTTAGCACAGTGTCGATGACATGTACTACTCCATTGCTTACTGCAATGTTGTTAATAACGAGCTTGACCGCTCCCACTGAAATGGAGCCCTGAGTAACAACAGCATAATATCTAGACTAAAAATTCTACTAGGCTATTACATTGGCATTTAGAGTTATTGGGTAGGAATTGTTTTTTGCAGTCTCTAAAGTTCGCTGCATCACAAGGTCAGTGATGGAAATCTGCAAGGAGGAACATAAGCCTGCCATCTGATACACTCTAATTCACCTCTTCATTGACCAAATGATTAGAAATGATGGAAACCAAATCATCAATACCCTGTGGCACGCCAACTGCTACACATTAATATTTACATATATTGTAAGTTACATTAAAACTTTGGAGGTAGGCTATGGCTCCAGGTTCCAATGCCTCAAAAGCTTCATTGGTAGGTGCCAGTACGGTAACATCAGCGAATCCAAAATCTTCAATCATGTTGGCCAGCTAAAAAGAAGGGTGGGCATTAATTACAGTAATTATACCATGGAGACCATGTGCATGTTATATATAATCAATTAATACATATAATCTCTCTTACAGAAAACACTTGATACTTTATAACTACTTGTATTTGTGTTTAGCGGATTATAAAATTTGAAAATTCGCAACATCATTTTTTAATATAGCCACACTCAAGTACTACCCAGATACAGTAATAATATCATAGATGGCCAGGTCTGCAAATTCAAATATGAAAAAATATTTTAGTGTATTTCTATGTTGCAACTACTGTTAAATTTAAAAATTAGCTAAAATAAGTACACACTAAGAATAAGCGTACCTGAATCAAAGAACTGAATGCTGATAGCCTATCCCATGTGCTAATCAAATCCCATGCACTGCTGCTGTCCTGTGTCACGTATCCAAGGGTAACACAGACAACAAAATGAAATTCCAAATATTCTCACATTTGATATATTAAAAGGTCTGGCACTCTCTGGTATTACAGATACATTATCTAGTATGTTTATGAACCCATTGAAGGCAAGTAGATCAGACTCAATGATACCAGCAGAAACAGTACTATCCACTATTGCATAGTCATTGCTGGGGCTTATCTCAACTACGTGACCAGCTAGTGTGACATATTTAGTTGGCGTTGACACCACAGCCGTCACCTCTGCAGGGATAATGTGCGCCAACAGCGTGATGGCTTCGTCGTACATTAACTACAATTTGATACATGTGAGCTTGTGAGTTCTCTGACACTGTAATTACCGTAATCTGCTCAAATGCTGCATCCGTGGGAGCAAACACAGTAAAGATACCTCCACGGTCCAGCAAATCATCAAGCCCCTGCTCTTCAATCAAAGACAGGAAGGTTTTTGGTTCATAGTCTGTGAAATCATTAATATCCACCAGTCGCTACAAGATGTCCACAATAAATATTTGTACAAAAGCAGTATATATTATCAAGAATCCATAACACCTACTTAGTGTATATACACATATATATATGTATGTATGTATGTATGTATGTATGTATGTATGTATGTATGTATGTATGTATGTATGTATGTATGTATGTATGTATGTATGTATGTATGTATGTATGTATGTATGTATGTATGTATGTATGTATGTATGTATGTATGTATGTATGTATGTATGTATGCATTATGGACGCTTGGTATACTATATATATTATGAACTCTTGACAAAAGCTCACCTCCAACAGTGACCCATAACACTCGCCATCATCATTGCTCAGAATGTAACCAGAAGGACAAATACATCTATTAAACAATAACGACAATAGTGTGGGCTACACCATTTTTATCCCAGTAGGTATTAATCAACTTAAAGTGTCTATTAAGTGTGTGTGTCAAAAAGGAAATATCAATTACAAATGTATGAAAAGGAATGACATATAACTGATAAAATTAAGAAGTCGTATAATTTATAGGTAATAGAACAAACTGTTATGCATGAGTATGGTTCACCAGACTTGACATACAGGTATTGCATCAAAACATGCACAAACCTTGCAATCCCTGGGCCTACGTAAGAACAATTAGCCAAAGCAGAGCAGTTAGCTGTGCCGTCTTCACATGGATTGATGGGTGAGCAACTGAATGAGGTGTTTTCATATCCCTCCAAACATTCACAAGTAGACTAAACATATTAAGTATAATAATCGCTGTACTACAATAACAACTCTCCAAAATACCAAGCCAGGTCCCTCATAAATACATGATGAATTCTCTTCACAATCTCCATTGTTTGTCTGACATGGATCGATGGCTGAAATGTGAAAAACAATGATACCATGATAATGGAAAATTGGGAGGCTACTAGAAACATTAAGGCTAATTTGTATGGAGAAATACTACAATCCTATGGAGTGACAGTGAAAACTTAGCTCCCCCTATTCCGTTGCCTATGTACTCAATGCTGACCTTCACAAAACACACCATCTCCAGTAAAGCCATCATCACAAGTGCAGTTGTATTGGTTGGGCTCAGTAAAATCACATGTTGCATTATCATCACAGTTATGAGTGTCAAGTTCACAGTGGTCAATAGCTATATATAATGGGAAAATATACATACATACATACATACATACATACATACACACATACTGTATAGTGGCATGGAATTTGGCAGTTTAATGAAATCACCAAATTTAATTCCGCTAATCACTCAATGTTGGTATGGCTTATTATTAGGCTTAAAATCTGCCAAACCGCCAAATTTACCCGCTATACAGCACACACACACACACACACAAGAATCACTAAATGAATAAAAAGCTCACCTACACAGTCAATGCCACCACTTGGATTGAAATGGTAGTCAGGGATACAAATACAAGAAATGTTACCATCAGTTTCTTCAACACAATATCCATTTTTACCACAAATTGTATTCATACAAGTAGTGGTGTCTGAAACATAGCAACAGTTTTATAATACAAAGTGTGGTAAAGTTGCTTACTAAGCTCTAAATCACAATCTTCTCCAACAAATCCCACTTCACATGTATCTGGTTGACAGTGGCCATCACCAGAAGGTCCATTGTTGCATTCACCATACTCACAAGTACACACTGCCAAATATATAACAAACAAGTATACCAAAAATGAAGCAATCATTAACTACGGGGATGTAGCTCAGTGGTAGAGCGCTCGCCTTGCACGCGAGAGGCCAGGGGTTCGAACCCCCTTATCTCCAAGTTCTTTTTTCAAATCAAACTTTTTAAACCTAGTTATGACAACAACCCCTATACTGAAAAGTTACAGTAATTGGAAGCGGGAGTCCATATTACCGTATGTGGGAAATTTTTGGCGGGGTAAAACATTGGCGAATGTGCTGATCTGAATCACTTGGAGGGTAAAATATTGGTGAATGAGCCGCATGTATAGCTATAACTGATCCTAAAAAGAAACATTGGTGGATAAAAAATTGGCGAATGGCCTTCTATTTGCCAATTTTTTCCCACTCCAAAATTTTCCCACGTACGATATGCTAGCGATTATTTTAGTGATTAAATATTTACTGAAAAAGAGGGTTAGACTAATCATCGGAAGCAAAAGAGTATGATTCAGCAACCCCAGATCCCACCTGAGCTACACTGGATCATTGCTTATCATTGCCTATTTAATCATGTACCATCTTGACCCTAAACCTGACCCTAAACCTGACCCTAAACCAAACCCTAACCTAAGACACAGGTGCACTAAGTGCCTCTAAAACAATTAACTGTTAGGTGCAACCAACAAGCACAAGGCGCAACTAATAGGCATAGTAGATCATGTGATTGCATCAGATCTCCGATGATTAGCCTAAACCAAACAAGAAAAGCTTCGCCATAAATTTTTGCCTTTTCGTTGATATTTGTGAAAATTTCCCTACAAAAATGGGTTTTCTTTACATTCAAATTTTGTGGTCTCTCCTTAGCTAATGATAGAATATTACATATAGAGGCTGTATTTAATCAAACGCAAAAGGAAATCCACTGTAAAACATTACAGAATAACCTCACCACCTTGCTTTATGAAAATTTTTAGTTTTTCATACATTCTGACTAGAACCTTTCTCCCTTGAAACTTTCATAGTTTACAATATTTTCCTACCAAACTAGCTAGCCCATTCTTAATGAAAATCACACTACAGTAATACAATTTTAGTACTATAATTACTTAAGTTAATTATATTATGAAATGTGTATAGCCCAACTGAGTGAAGTTATGAAAACCTGATTACTAAGCTTCTTAATGGCTTCACTGTTACTTGGAACTATTCAATCACTACATAATGTGGGTAGTATTATCATGATTATTATATTTGGCCTTAAAATATATTTTCTATTGTAACACTGTAATTCAGTGTACTGTAATGGAAGCCATTTGTAAAGGTAAGTTACCAGCATATGCCATTTACACATGTATACTACCTACCATCAGACATAATATTGATGTAGTCATGCATATAAACAACACACTGAAGCTTATCAATGGACCGGGAGCCAGCCAGATAGGCCCAAGCCTGATCACCCTTGGCAGGTATCAAAAATGCATTTATCTTGGATACTATAGTAATAATAGCTATAAACTCAATCTCGCTCTTGATAAAGTGGATTATTATGTGCAGGGTACTGGGCCACAAAGAATGCATCAATCATCTTCATTAAAGCCAATACACAGAAATTATTGAAACTTTAGAAGCATATGCCAACCATGTGTTATTGCTTAAACGCATACTACAAAGTTAGTGGTGTGGCAGCTATGCAGATGGAGAAAGGATGTGAAAAAATGGAACATAACCTACAGGATAAAATAGGTTTTTGCTCAAACAAAAGTGCAGCAGCCAGGCTATCAGGATAAGTAGGGTATAAAACCTTCTGTGCCTTAACACCTGCAGGTTGATTCATTAAATAATTTCTAATCTGCCAAAGCAGGTCAAATTTCCTTTCCCACATGGCTTTTTAGTATAGTTTTATATTATAATTATTACAAATGATTTTATAGTGAGTTAGGCAGTAGCCCATCTCGTATTACGAATTGATACTCAAACAGTCATTGATCATAGGCATTGTATAATTATATTTCCAGCTCCACTTACTTGAATCACAATCTGGTCCAAACACATCTTCCTCTGAACAGAGCTCACAATTTGTCCCATTAAATGAATCCTGTATGACACAGCCACACATGATAATGTTAATCATGTGTGTGCGTGCGTGTGCGTGCGTGTGCGTGTGTGCGTGCATGTGTCTAAGTGTGATATATATCTACATAAATTACATAGTAGCAAAATGGGCAGTGGCAGATAATTTATGCAAAAATCTTGTTGCCAGACCTGTTGCAAATGAATTACGTATTAGTTAAAGCATTGCCGCGAGTGCTATACGTGAAATAAAGCATGAGGCGTGCGGCCGAGGTGCTAATAAAGCACGAGGCGCAGCCGAGTGCTTTATTAGCAACGAGGCCGCACGCCGAGTGCTTTATTTCGCGTATAGCATGAGCAAGGCAATGCTTTAACTGTTTTATAGAATTTTCAAGACTAATGCTTCGATAAAAACGTGCTCGCTGGAGCTTGCTTAACCGTCAGTGGTGGTAACCTGAGTAAGTTTATTCTATTATCACATCACTTACGCACATCGGTGTTTTTAACGAATCTTGCAGCTAGATCGTGTTCTCTCTCGTTTATATTTGTGTTGTATTAACAAGATAGTTGGTTTGTACAAGACGCCTTGAAATGAATTGGAAACAAAAGCTAGCCGCATTGCGTTGTTTACAGCCTACTGGTATGTAACACATTCCAATGAGTTGTTTACTATAAGGCGTTAAGAGTTCCATGCATAACTGTACTTTATAAGCTTTGAAGTTTCATAAAGCACTGTTGGTGGTTAAATAAAGCACTCTTCACACCTTAACAGTGCTTTATGGAAAATAAAGTACACTTTTGCCCTTTGATCCTCCCACGAAAAATACTATATGTAAAGGTTATAACATGGTCAGGAGGGATTTGCCTGATATATACGCACGAGCCCGAGGGCGCGCAGCGCCCGAGGGCGAGTGTGTATATATCAGGCAAATCCCGACTGACCATGTTATAAGCATTATATTACACTTCCGGCACTCTAAAATCTGCCCAAACTTACTGTTGAACTCTTGCTCTCTTTATATAGTAATGGGTATTCGTTGTGATTGTGGGACTCTATTTTATCGTTGTCATGACGTTCTTGCGTGGTAGTAACGGTAATTGTGGGTTTACCACAACTTTTTATAAAGCTACAACACTTATAATGGACTGAAAATCACTAATATAATGGCGAGTGTTGTAAATAAAATAGACTAAAGCCGTGATTATTACCGCTGTAAACCAGTCCGCTTTTTAAACGCTTGCTACCGCTTGGTAACGCCCACTTTTAAAACTAAAGCGCTCCATCTTGTTAGTGATGTACAACTGTTTAAATGCCTTTTACTGTACAGCATTACCTTGCTTTCTTTTGGGAGGAATTCACGATGCGTTTTATTACTAATGCCACGCCCATCAGTAAGATCGCCAGCAAGTGTCGTAAAAAGAAACTAAAAAGCAGTAGGATTTATTGGATCGGCTATTCAGGCTTCATTTCACGTGAATGGTTTTGGGGCGGACTCCCACGCATGCACAATTAATAATCAACTTATAAAACTAAAAACCACAATCGATATTGCATTGGTGTGACTATATAAAGAGTAAGTTAAAGGTGTTGAACACCTCAAATAGGTGACATCAGGTTATACCACACTTATACCTTTGATGTCCTGGTTATACCACAGCCAAGTGTGCTGATATCCAGGTTATACCACACCTGCATCCTTTGATGTAAGGTGTGAAAGTGGTATATATAATATTATAGTCAAACTTAAATTAAAGAACAGAAACATGACTAGAATCATGACAACATTCTATGTTACAAGACAGCTCAATAGCCACAACCATCTGGATTAATTAGGAGAATACATATAGGTGTGTTCAAAACTAATGTTCCACTATGTATCTCTCCTGCTGGGCATGTTACAAAACTAATGTTTTATTAGTTCCCTTGCATTAGGATATTGTATTATTTAATTGTACTAGTAACACTGCACAAAAGCTTTCCGTAGGGATCGATATAGTTTCCAATATCAATTTCTAATATGAAATGACACAACTCGAGTTAAAACCTGACCAAATCATACTTACATAATTGCACACTATCCATTGGCTGATGCACATGATAGTCACATGATAACAATAGGTGACATCAATATTTTAATGATTATATAGCCCATGGTCAGGATGATGGTCTTGTGTGTAGTGTGTATCTTTGTGTTGACAACCCCAGCTTAAACATATCATTTATCATTTCAGTGTTAATCACTGATATATCTAATTGCCTTATCATGGTTGCACTAAGCAAACAAACTGAATGAAAGCCCATGAAATTTAGCATGAATGTAATTGGAAACTTATCTCTCATGATCATGTGTGACATCCAATACTTATATAGTGCAAATTAAATGCCACTTGATTTGCATATAACTAAGAGTGCATGTTACTCAAGGCATTATATAAACACTCTTTTCAGTTGTTCATTGGTTTACACTAACACTTCTCCTCATCATTTATTTATTGTATGATGTGTATGGCTTCCTTGTTAATAACTTGTATTACCTCACAAGTACACAATCCATTGCCATCGATTCCACTAGAGCAATTTCCATGTCCACTGCACTCCCCAGTGGCTCCATTGACACCAGGACAGGCTGTGAATAACAATAACATGAAAATATGGGAACAATAACTGTGTGGAAGATGCAAGATACTTGGAGAAATAATTTACATCCACTTCTAACAGTCATTGCCGTGTGAAGTGTTGTTCCAGCATACAAAGATGGGTGTAGTCAGAAGGCAATGAATATTGTGATGCATATGTCTATTGACCTTGGCAGGCTTCACAGTGTCACGAAAACGATCCTGCTCAATTTTATAGTTACGTATTACAACTACTATTGTAATAATTTATATCATTAGCTTTGCTATAGCCTAGTATCTGAGAATACACTCACGGTCGCAGTTAGTGCCCCAGTAGCCGTCGCAGCATCTTTCCTCCGTTACTACGGTGGATGAACATGAGTGCCTGCATCCAGGTCGGATAAAAATCAGAAAGCGGTAACTGCAGTCGGCCAGTCCTTGACCAGTGCTAGTTTGGATGGTTCCACTCGGACAAGAAAAAAGATCATTCACGATGCACTCTCTACAAGCCGTGTAGGTCAGGAGTTGTCGTGTTACGTCGCAGCGACCATCCTGCTGCCGTTGTGTCCATGCGATGGGTATCAGGGCGAATACGAAAAGTGCCAGACGCAAAGCACGAGCCATTACAATCCTTTTCCTCCACAGTAACTCCACATGAATGTGATCACACTGTCACATGGAACGATTTGTAATGATCATGCTTATTACGTCATACGGATAGACGTCGATGAATAGGGGAATTTTCTTTAAAAAAATGGCAATATAAAGTCTAGTGACAGTGTGTTACAAAATATGTGATCATAATTTTCTGTTAAATAATGTACTGCAAAAAAAACAAAAACAAAAGGCAAAAAGTCTGTTATGTAACCTGTTGCTGATCTGAAATTGGGTTCATGTTAGCAATTTTTTTAGAGTCAAAAAGACTTAGTTCAGATTGCTTGTCATCGGATGAGTATGAGGCAGCGAATTGCAGCACCGGATCTAGACTTGAGGTAGAGGTAGTATCCACATTGTTATTAAAGTTAGCATTGTTGTTGTCTGGCCTTGAGCCGAGAGCACTAAAACTATGTTGGTGATAACTCGTCGGCTGCTTGGACAAGAGGAACGGACCGTGTTGATTGAAATTGATCATTTGGCCGCTTACGATCTGTTGCTGTAAGTACTGTTGAAGAGAGACTGAGTTGGAGGATTTTTCCCCTTGTCCTTCGTGGTAAGGTAATGAAGAAATACCACCAGACAAAATCTGATGAGAGCTAACAGCTAATAAAAGGGAATAATATATAATTAATATCACACAATATATTTTTGTCACAATTTAGTGTAGTACCTGGGTTAAACTGGACCATATTATGAGGGGAAAGCTTTGAGGGTGGGGCAGGATGAAAGGACAAAAGGTTTCCTCCGGCTGTTGGAGGGGGCGGCATGGCCATCAGGCCACCTGCAGGGGAGCTGGCTAACATGCCATTAAACATGAGGTGTTGTGGTAACGGCAGTGAAGGTGATGGTTGCTGTTGTACCATCTGTAAAAGACGGTGCTTGACATACACACATTCTACACACACACACTACTCATACACGTACTTTATTGATCATGGAATTCAAATTATCTTCCGTTTTATGGCTGTCTTTATGAGTTGGGTGTTGGTCAATATCAAATGCGTTACCAGAAAATGTTAAGGAGTTTTTAATATCTTGTACTTGGTGGTTTGCAGTTGGTTGGTGTAAGGGGCTTATTGTTGTAGGAATGCTACCCCCATGGAAATTCATGTCTGTCAGTGATACAAAAGGCTGCGGCATGTCTTTTAGACCATCAACAGGTATGGGTGACATCAAGACATCGATACTTTTAGATGAGACGACAACAGGACTGGTTTGTTCGACACTACTTCTCCTCCTTTTTCTGGACTGCTTGGGTGTCTTTGGTGGAGTCATTGCTGATGTTGTGAGCATGCTGTTCCTTCGTTCCAAAGATGGCTGCCCTTTAGGGATACTATCTTTTGGACAGGCAAACTGAAAACTGGCCACGCTTGGTGAGCTGGATTGAGGCGGCACAGTAGTGGCAGGTATTGATGATGATCTGGCATGACTGGAATAAGCAGTTCCTATTGTCAAACTATTCGTTGAGGGTGTGTGAAAATTGTTATGTTGCAAGTGATCATCTGACAAAGAAAGAGTTAGCTATTTATATAATATACATATACAAAATCTTACTACTAATTGACTTGCGTAACTCCAGTTCATTTTGTAATAGTGAAAATACATGTTTTCTGTCAACAGAAGAAACATATTACCATGTGTAATTTTTACAAGTACTAACCTATGTGCTACAGTAGTGGAATTAGTTTTAGAATCTTCTGCACTACCAGTAGCCAATCTTAATAACGAACCATATAGTTGGTCCTGCCGTCGGTTAAATAGCAAATGGCCTCCTCCCACTGTACGTGTTCGCCATTTACAACACTATAAAAATTACATTCCAAATTGACACAATTAATGTGTGTGTGTGTGTGTGTGTGTGTGTGTGTGTGTGTGTGTGTGTGTGTGTGTGTGTGGTGTGTGTGTGTGTGTGGTGTGTGTGTACGTGTGTGTGTGTGTGTGCTTGCATGACTGTGTCCATGTCTATTTACCAACACATACGCAATTACCATGGATACTCTGTAGGACTGAAAATTATGTTATCATGATGGTAGAAACAGTGATATTCACAATTATGAAAACTATCATGATAGTTGGCCTGTGTAGATTTATATTCATAAATACCATGATTAAAAGCAAAGTAACATGAATTTGTCAAGTATTGTCAGCAATCATGACTCTAGCTTATTTCATCAGGCAGGCTACTATAGTATTCGTCCAAACTATCACAATATCATGATAATCACTCAGGCCTAGCTAAGGGTTCTGTGAAATGTTATTAATGTAGCAAGGGCTGTGTCGTGTGGAAGTGGTGCGACAAGTGAGGCCTCACCACTAAATAAAAAACTAAACTGATTGAGGATGTTCCAGAATGATAGTACTAGTAACTAATGTTATGTGCTTAATGAGTATTATGATGGTTTAAAATTTTTGTGGGGTGATTTTCACTGAGAATAAAATTATTGCTAAGTAAATGAAAGGCACTAAAGTGCTAACCCTTAGTGCATAGTAGCGCTTAGTAACCTTAGGGATTTTTATGAAGCACTTATTAATCTATAACCAACTCCGACATAAGAGTGAATTTCACAAACCACTCAATTTAAAGTTAATAAAGTTTTGTGTACTTCAAGTAGGTACATATTTCAAACATTATAGTAGCGTCAGTTTCCAGATGTTAATTGGACAGAAAAGTGAGTACTGTAACCATTCTCCCCATGTGCTAAGGATTAATTAATATAGGACACTTTATAATAGTCCAGAGAAGGCCAATACCTAATTAGCTATTACCTTTTTAAAATATGTGATGATTAGATCATTCTGCTAATCCTAACCACTACCCCTGACAAGCCAGCAGAGGGATCAAAAAACTGGCCTTATAAATGATGATTGTGCAAAACCATTTAACAGAGTTTGGAATCCACTAGTGATGTACATATGTGTATGTATCCTTGCCATTTACAACTTAATTATGACACAATTAGGTGTGTGTGTGTGTGTGTGTGTGTGTGTGTGTGTGTGTGTGTGTGTGTGTGTGTGTGTGTGTGTGTGTGTGTGTGTGTGTGTGTGTGTGTGTGTGTGTGTGTGTGTGTGTGTGTGTGTGTGTGTGTGTATGTGTGAACCCAACTAACAGCTAACGGCTTAGGATGAGAATTAGAGTGAGGAAGTGCACCAGCTTCAGAAGAAAGAAGACCAGCAGCGTCTTTCACTTCTTCATCTGATTCTTCTGCCCACATTTCTGCAAACATCGTCGAAGGCTGATGGGGTGGCAAGGCAGTGCCTGCATAAAATAATTTCCATCTAATTGACAGCAACAATAAACTAATTATCAAACATACTGTCCAGTAATGTAGATACTTGTACATTGTCAGATGTGCTAAAGGAAATATACTATAAAAATGAGTGATGTTCTGAGTGATGCGTGTAGGGCACCTGGTAGATGTCGATTGTGCAATTATTGTAGGCTGAGAGTTGAGCGTTTGCGACAATGCTTTCCCCCTTTTCTGTTCTCTGTGCAACATTAGCAGCTCATCAAATGATTTACTACGATCCTTCACTTGTCTTCTCAGACTTAAGGAGTGATACTTGAAAGAAAAAGATTATGACAGTAGCACTCCTATGCAAAGTATGACATACTTTACAAGTAAGTGATCTAAGGCAATTTCGTTTTTCATCAACTAGCCACACACCACAGTGGCGATCAGGATCATAATGGTGATCTTAGGGATATTGACATATATTAGGGCATGTTAAAAAATATTTACTTGACACACCTTTACCCTTACTCCCTTTCTTCTTTTTTTCCACCTTCTGCTCCTTTACAGGTGTATTTTTATAGCTATGAGAATGTGTTATCTTGTTAAGCAGTATTGGATTGTCTTTTGTAGATGAGTGATGTAGTTCTGCATGAAAGTGTGTGTGTGTGACCAGGAAGTGGAAGTGCATAATATTATTGTACCTTGATGTCTGAGCATTGCTGTGTCTTTGACAGTTCTACCACACCACTTACACACAACCAATTGTATAGGATCATGAGATGGCAATGAACCATAAATACTCATATCTATATAATAATAAGGATAATGGAACACTGTAAAATAAAAAACCACTTTGATCAATTACCACACACCTTCTCTGGGTAGTTTTGATGTTGTTGGAGAGAGAGGAATCTGGGGGCCTGCTTCTTCTTGCTTGAACATTCCCACTATTGGTTAAAATTTAAGTTTGTGTATTAAGGGGCGTTATTTGGAAATATGGTTAGATAAAACTCTCGGTAATGCATAGAAATATAAGTAACTACATATCATACTGCTTACAATTAATAAAACAAAAATATAAATCCAGACAGTTCAATACGATAATGATGAATGAGGGTTTTTAAGTTTAATAATAAAAATAGATAGACCGTTTTAGCGATTATATTGACTCTGTTAACTTAGCATAGTGGCCTACAAGTTACAAACTAACCTCGCTCTTGTATCGTGATCTCCATGCTGGCCCAAGATGACCTGGCATCGAGTGACAGTATTGGAGGGACCCTGCCCCCCTCCATATTTAAGAGACTTCAATTCGAAGAATCAAGATAACAAAAATTCTTGCACACGGCAGAAAAATATTATTGAGCCTCCACTAGCTAAATATTGTGGCGACCATCCTTCATAGGATAATCTTCTTAGCGTAGCTTTTTTCGAAAGACCGGAATAAAAATACGGAGCGACGAAGTATCCACAAGTAGTATCCGGAAATGGATACAACGGTGTTGAGCTATTACGACTCGTTACTTAAACAATCAGATGTTGACTTGTTGAATGGTACCGGTTGGTTAAATGACAAAATATTGGGATTTTACTTCGAGTGAGGATTTTCCTTCCTGTACGTTCTATTAGAATTTTTACGCTCCGAACTTTTTTAGATACATGGAAAAAGAAGTATTTGAAGGTTATAATGAAGATGTACAATTCGTAACACCAGATGTTACACAATTGATAAAGCTTTATGAAGGTAGAGCTAATTATACGCAGGGTCATATAATTGCATTTATATTAATAGCCAGTGACCTTGGTATGTTCCTGGAGCCACTTAGTCTCCAACAGAAACAGCTTATATTTTTAGCTGTTAACAACAATGAGTCAGTACACCATGCTGGAGGCTCTCATTGGTAAGCTGTGCTTTAAATTTGTAGCAATATACCTTAATTATTGAATAGGAGTCTTCTGGTGTTTTATCGATCCAAGAATGCTTTTATACATTATGACTCTGGTCATGGAATGAACTCATCAGCAGCAAAAAAATGTGCTCATAAATTAACTTCTTTCATATCAGGTGATTTATGCTTTAATGGCCTTTCAGTTTCTCAGATTTATTTATTACAGCTGTGTCCACTCCAGCATTTATCAATTGTGACAAAAATCCCCAACAATTAAATTGTATGTGTGTGTGTGTGTGTGTTATCGCATATTGATATGTTCCATTATATCTGTAGCACACGACTGTGGAGTATACGTGTTATGCTTTGCAGAATTGATATGTAGAAAGGAACTACTACAAGATCAACATAGTGTTCTTAGCATTGCTACTGCTGAGTATGTTAGCAAGTGGAGGACAGGGACCATTGATTTAATACATAGACTGGCTAACAAGTAATACAATAGAGGACAAAGTTAAAACTCTAGTTTTTATAAGACTAGATCATAGCAAAAATACAGATCATAAATCATCTTGTTCGTCACTTTTAGTTTCCACTGTAGGATGCGGTACCACTGTTAAAACACAGCATTAATCATGAAATGCAAGACTTATTGATTTACCATTTTGATGTCCGGCTTCTCCTTGTACAGGATTTTGTTGCACACCAGAAGGTGGGCCGGTCTCTGTTTTCTTTGCCCAAGGTGCTTTAGGATCCTTAAAAAAGGTAGTGTCCTTGAATAAAAACCACAAGGTGGCTGCCCAGATGACCATAGTGAGCCAACCAAATACCTGAAGAATTTGCTCACCATTAAGGTACAATGTAGCAATACATCTTACCAGTGATATGTCTAGTTGGAGGTAGGAATCTGTATTGCGGATGGGCTCACTAGTACAGAGGACATTTTGCAGGCACACAGAACTACTTTCCAATTCGCCATCAATATAATTCTTCAGGGCAGCAACTTGAACCGACCACACAATATCAGCTATCAAATACATGAAGACAAAAACAACGGAGGCAATAAAGTCCTGCAAGAGAATTTTAAACTTGCATCAATAATTGCATGCCTACTCACGATATTAGCAATTATTTTAGAATAGCTCCATTGATCATTCAGGAACACCATGTATATTGGTAGACTACCCAAAGTGCATAACATTGACAAAATGCCTATGGCTACAAAAAACTCAGCACCACCATCATAATTATTGTCAAAGTCAGTTTGGCAGGTGGATTCAGCCAGTGAACCATTCGTAGTGTTAGCTGCTGATGCATACTGAACATCAAAATCTTCACTATGGAAGGTATATCCGAAACTTAGCCTAACTGTTACAGTGACATTGGCGTTGCCATCTAGAGTAATGCATTCTGCTGTGTTGTCAGATGAACTGTATCCAGCTGTCAATGCAAATGCAAGGATAGATAACACCTACACAAGCAATACCATTATAACTACTGTTCTACTGTGAGTATACATGTTAGTAAAATGGATATAATAATTATATATAGACAAAATAGTTAACAAAGACATTGTAGTAGTGGTAGTGTGGGGGTATTTCAAAATGCATACAAATTTAAACTAAAGTGAAAATTCTTGTGACTCAGATTTAACACTACGACGTGAAATCTAGAACCAAGACCACGCCCTTTACACTACCAGATACCTTTATCTCGTTCTTTATAAACCTCTCACGAAATTTATTACCTAGATAGGCGATTTATTACCTAGATAAACGATTTATGAGCTTTATAATAAACACCTTTGCCTATTTATCAAAAAGTATTTTTTTTAAAAGCATGCTGATAGATATGATCCTATGCAAAATTTTTTAAATTTTAACCTTGCATTAACGTACAAAAGTGATTATCCTCAGTAGCCCCTTTGGCTCCAAAAGTACCCTGAAATTGACTTCCAGCGGACCAAGCTTTTGCCTCCACATACCTAGATTAACCCGAAGCACGTGAGCTTTAATGAGAAAACGGCATCACGTGATGAATTGGCTCGCGAATTGATCCTCGTGATACTGGTCGATACTGGCGAGATACTGGTACTGTCATTTTTTATTTCAGGTTTGTTCCGAGGGTTTGTTGTTTGAGTCATACTACACTTACTTCATATGTATGATTGTTTCTCTATAGTCTACGTATATTTTGTTTTACAGCGAATAAACGATGGCCTTTGAGATTCATTGGAAAGCTCCTCTGCAACCAAAAGGATTTTTGAGGATTATTGAAATAGTTTAGTGGCTGTGTGTATAATTTAAGTTTTTAAGATGCTGTATTTCCTTGACAGGTGCTGGCTATTTTGGCATTTGCTCTTACAGCAGGTTTTTCAATTGAGAACTCATTTACATGTGATACTCCCAGCCAAGTCGGAAACACCACTTTTACTCTCAAGTCCAGCTACCCGTACAGGGAATATGAATCCACAGTTATAGTGGACAATAATACACAGTCAGAAGACGGCAACCTGAACAGGCACTACAGTTCTGGTGCAGAGTTTTTTGTTGCTTGGGGTGTCCTGTCCATGATATACTGCATCGTGGCCATTCTAGTATACATTCTTATAACTGCTAATGAAGATTTAGCAAGAGCCAATAATATTTTGATAATAATTGTAAGCTTGTGGTTGGTGTTGTGTAAAGGTGATATGAGCGTATGCAATTTCGTATATATAGGATCTTGGCTTCACTATTTTATGGGCCCTGATGTGGTTTATTGCATCAGTCGCTTGGGCTGCTGAATCTTTCCAGTTGCAGGGTGACTTGGAGGACAAGGCAAAATGTGAATCATTTGTAGATACAATTGGTCGAACCACTGATACAGACGATCAGACATTTGTTCAAGTCAATATCTCTATTGTAAGCATTTTATGTATTTGCTGTCATTTCGTTTTAAATACATTTTTAAGGTCTTCGGCTTTCTCAACTGTTTTGTATGGAGTTGCCATGTGTGGTGGGTATTAATTGACACTGCTTTTTATCAGAAATGGAGGGAGAGCCGTGGTCATCATAGCACATCAGAAGGCTTGTAGAAGTGATATAAAACAATTTATATGGTTGTGAGCCTGTGTAAATCTGTGTTTTACAAAAAAGATTATAGATTTACAAACATTTTGAAATATTCTAACTCCTATGTACTGTATGATTGGTATAGAGTCCAAATTGGACAGAATCGACTTGAGAAGTTAATTGTTTGCTATTTAAATGTTATGCAAGAAACTAGTTGAACTGACTAATGAATGTCAAGTGAAAATATAAGAGTCTATCGCGCACGTGGCACCCGCGAACAACAAGTTTAAAAGCGTGAATTTCGTAGAATTTAATGCCACTATATACAATGCTGAAAGTTAGCTGGAAGGCATTGGTCAGCATTAAATCAATCGTAAAGTTGATTGAATTGGTAAGTAAGGATAATAAATTGTACGAAAATGCTGTTTCGCTCTAGATTCTGGCTCTTCTAGGGTTCACGTTAACAGCTACGTTCGATACGGAAACAACTGTTTCATGCCTCACGTTTGATCAGAGCAATTACACTATTGTCTATAAAACTGATTTTCCATTTGACTACCTTGATTCTAACTATGAGGCTAACAGCAGTGATGATCTGTCTCGGATAGAGTTTGATAGAGACTATGGAGCTATGGCAAAATCTTTTTTGGCCTGGGGAGTGATCACCTTGATATACTGCATAATGGCTGTTCTTGCTTACATGATGTTGGACGAGAACCAGGAATGGAAACATTATGAAAAGATAGCAACTATAATTTATTTAGCTGTAAGATATCATTATATTCTTCCATGTTTTTTAAACAAAAATTCCCTAGGATTTTGGTGGGTCTGTGCTGTGGTCTGTTTTGTGGTTGGTAGTTAGTGTTGTATGGACAGTCGGCTCTATTCAGCTGAAGGACTTTATTAAGGATCATTCAGTCTGTGCTCAAAATGCTACATTGCATAGTAGAGATGATGCTAACTTTGCACAAACTTATTTTGCCATTGTAAGTAGCTCAATTCATATAGTCCATTAAATATTACAACTATGCAGGGTTTTGCCTATACGTTGGTGATTTTGTGGACCCTTTCCATATGGTGGACACTGAAGTCAACACTAGTTTATCAATCAATTGTTAATGGTAAAAGAGGAGGATATGAGCAGATACAATAGCGAAAAACAAGAAAATTAAATTATTTTGTCACGTGTAGTGCATAAATCATAAAATGAGCATTAATTGGAATTATGACAGATAGCACCAGTAATGAAGGTTTGTCGTACGCTCGAAATAGAAAGGTTAAAATCGTGTAATGTTTTATAGACGATGTTATTCGGAAAAGACTGTTGTTTGAAGCGGAGGGCACGAGTGGAGACGATAGGCGAATAAATACTTTACTGAAGACGTTTATGAGATGGTGTAACGCGAAGGATACCGGGGCGGAAGAAAGGTATCACGAAATTAACTGTACGCTGGCCTTACAAGAATCCCTTGTCAAGTGAAACTACGTACCAGAAGATGCTTTTCACTTTATCACAAGTGGAATTTTCATTTGAGAAGACACAAATGGTGATGGAAATGAATAGACAAGAGATGGCTCAGTACAAGGAACTCTGTGAAAAAATTGGTAACTTCAATAGGTGCGTGCATGCATGTGGCGAATAATTTGTTGTGTATGTAGAAGAGGAAATAAATACAGCACAAAAGAGAATTGCTACTTACAAAGAGGAGTTTGCAAATGCTAAGGAAATTCGCCAGCACCGTCAAGGTAATGAAGATGATTATATCAAATAAAATAGTAATAATGTTGTTTTATTTATTAAGAGTATGATTTACTGGCAAAAGTAATTCAACAGCAACCCAATAGACAAGAAACAGAGGGGTAATTTTTAACAATTTTTATATGTAGTAATATACAATTATTAGGGAAATAGCTAATTTAAAACAGAAGTTAAAGCAACTAGAAATGACGAAGAGAGATCTTCATTCCAAGGTGAGTTTATTCCCTAATAGAACATACAATTATTTAATTATTTAGCTTGATACAAGAAAGAAGCAATTTCATTTACTGGTTCACTCAATACATGGATTGCAGCAGCTCTTGCAAGGTACACTACACAATGATGGATATGTTGTTATATATTATTACATTTTCAGATGAAGAGACACATAAAACAGACGACTCAATGGATACAACTTAAGTTAATGGACTGATTTATGCATGAGTCTTTGCTTCTTCTTACTTTTAAAATGTGTTAGTTAAAAATGCTATCATGTTAAATGGTGCTTCGAACTAGAACTAGAACACCTTAGTGTCGTCATATCCCGTGATGGAAACGGGAATTACTAAGGAAACACGTGATTGTGATTAAACTCGTGAGAATTCCTGGTAAAGTTGTGGGTTATCCCCTGTTGCAACTTTTGAGTTGGTGTTGTGAGGAGTTTGATTTCGCTGATATGAACACACAATTTCAGAAACGTAGAACGGTGGTGCTATTAGGAGACAAAGGTGTGGGAAAGACTAGTTTGGTCAAAACGTTACAACAATTAGCAAAAGCCACTCCTACCGCGGGGCCATCCGATATCCATGAAGTTACATATAAAGGCACTAAAATTGTAATGGTGGATGTTGCAGGAGACTCTCACACGACCATCACTCCGAACACGATCAGACACGCAAAAATAGTACTCCTGGCGTATGACATCACTAATCACGAGACGCTGGACAGCTGCAAATACTGGCATCAATTCGCTCAACAGAATGTAAATTCCAGAGAAAATACCATCTCTTATGCATTGGTGGGTTGTAAATCAGATTTAAGTGATCACGAGAGACAGGTGGCATGGGATACTGCAGAAAGAGTATCTAAGATGATAAATGCTAGCAAGGTGTTTGAAGTGAGTAATGCAACAAAAGATGCTCAATGCATCCAACTAATTGATTGGGTTTATGGAATTATAAAGGAAGCAGCAGTACAAGACGACCAAGTTAATGATGGTAGTGTTGCACTTGGAAATGCTACGCAAGTAACAAACAATCAGCCTGAACGTAAATGTTGGTGTTAGTAATCTAATGTGTTGTTGATTTTTTACACTATCGGCTCTTAACACAAGATTGTTCAATACACACAACTTTGTTATAGTTCACTGGCATGAGACAATGTTATTATTATTGCTAATTCTGGCCTCATTTTGTTTCACCAAACAAGTCAAATAGTTGGGCTTCTATATCAACTACAGTATACACCCTAATAGCCAAGCAATATGGCTTCACCCTTACTAATAAAAGTGATTATATAAATCTACCACAACTTATTAGATTTACTAAAGAATCACATCATAAAATTATCATGTACAAGACTTATTTAGATTTAATTGCTAAGCAATTCTGTTAGGTCTGGCGGTGTATGCAGTAGTGGGGGTATTGTGTGGTGAGTGCAATGAAAACTGCCTCAGAGTAGAGACAGAACTGTGTACACTGACAGTGTGCACACAAGTGACCAGTAAATCGTAAGTGTTGATGCATGTGAGTCTGCTGCTATTTGTGGGTCAGCATCTACAACAGGCACATCTGAATTAGTTGGAACTACAACAAAAAGACAAATAAATAAGCTGAGGGTTTATAATAGTTTTTACCTGTGAATGTTTCTGATATTTCTGATATTGACACAGATGTAGTAGTAGTAACAGCTTCTAGAAAAACACAAATGAATTTTACTTGAGCAGGATACAAAAATGGTTATATATCTCACCTTCAGTTGTGGGAACTGTAGCAGTTGTTGTCGGTATAGAGGGGCTTGCTATCAATATATATCAAGTGTAATTGTGTATCACCATATGTTGTAGTAAAGCTTACGTTTCACCATAAACAAAAGGTGCTTCTCCATGACACCCAATGAGTTGGAAGCACGACAAAAATATTGTCCCTTATCAGTGAAGTCAACATCATTAATGACCAGTGATCCATTATCATACAGTGAAATTCTCTCATTTTCTTTTATGACTTTATTACCATAATGAGTAGCTTTTAACCATTTGATCTTGGGTTTAGGATTGCCAAATGAGTTACAAGTCAACATAACTTGACCATCAGCAACTGCTGAAATCAACAGATTCCATGGTTCAATTACTGGGGCAAACATTTGGTCAGGATCTTCAGGTATCTGTGTATTAACTTTCTCTGTAATTTGGATATTTCAATTTGAGGAAGAAAAACAAGATCAACTTACGGTAAACATGAACTAATGCTTCTCGTGAAATCCAATCAATCCTATTTCTAGCTGTACAGCGGTATCTTCCAACATCTTTTCTCTTTACTTTTTTTATATGTAAAGTTCCATTACTTAAAATCTTAATCCTTTCTTTGTGTTGTAATATAATTCCATCTTTTTCCCAAATTATGTTTGGTTGCGGGTAACCAGTTGCTATACAATGCAATTCAGCAGACTGTTTTAAAGGAAAATACAATGTATTTGTCCAATCCACAATAATCGGTGGCTCTAAATAAACAAATTTGTAGTGAATGCTCCTACAGGAGCAAGATCACTAACCAAATTTTCTCTGATTTAGTGTAACACTGATCGACAAATTGTGGCCCTCACTGATTGCCATGCATACGTAGAGGCCAGCGTCTGATGGCATGGTGGATAGTATCACTAAGCTACCATTTGGTAGCAACTGGACTCTATTTCTATCCTCTTGACTCACAACAGTGGAATTGTGAAGCCACACAACCTTGGGCTTTGGATAACCAATGGCATTACAGTTTAATGTCAAAACGTCATAACTATCAAACGTTATCGTTTCTGGCAATGAGTTTGTTATCATAGGATCCGCTATAATGAGATAGTTTAAATAAATTACATGCTAAAATTTCAGTTGTTAACCTTCACATCGTTCAAAATCCAAAGTCCTTCTAAGCTCCAATCCATCAGCTGTAAACTTTTGACAATCTAAGCAGGCGGTGTTGTTTAGATCAGCAGAGGTACACAGAACGTTCAAACAGTATGGGATTTCTGCACATGCTGTGGTAATTAAAACATGTAACAACAGATAAAATATAATTAAAATACATGTGGTTTTCAAATATGCAACTGTCAAACCATACACAAAAATAGTTAGACTCTTTATCAGCACCAACCCAACAATGAATATATGAAATGACTTACGTTGACAGTGTGGTGGTGATGCAGTCCAAAGTCCAGAATTGTCACATATTCCATTTATTTCTGGCTCATATGTATAATTTGCTTGGCATTTATACCTTATCGCACTTCCATATTCCAATGAATCATAGGTGATAGCTACTCCCTCTGGCTGTGGTGGCTTGTCACATTGCACTGTGGTTACATCAAACACTCAGTGTCGTGTTACAAACAACACAAAGTGACATACCAATTCCCACTTTGCAATAAGCAAGGCCCCACAAACGGTCTCTGTAATGCACATGAATATCAGCATTACTTAATGGAAATGGCATGTCCACTTACTTTAATCCAATATCATATTGACTAGCAAGTCCAACCACAAATGTGGCATTGTCAGTTGCTGTGTACTCAAATACTTCCTGTAACCTTCCAATACTAAGCGTAGTTGGAATTTCGGTACAGTTAACAAGCCGATGCCCTGGTGGAAATTTGCCACACCCAAATCGCCACCGACCATCTGCTAACTTAGGGTCATACAATACGTCGACACCAAAAATAAAGTGACTTCCATCAAATTCGCCACAGCTGAATGAGAACTCATTCAGAAAGTCATTTGCATGCGGACTCCAGCTTGTAGCAATATCAAGATTTGTTGGTCCATTCCAGTGGCAACCAAACTTCCATTCACGCTGTGATGTGTTGTGGCTATTGAATTACATTACAAACAAATAATAAAAATATGAAACATGCTTCCCATACTTAAACTCGCTATATATTGAGGTAATGGGTCGGTTGGATGGGCACACGAATGTCTTGGATTCTGGATACTTAAGTCCCCAGTCTTCTTCATCGTACCATGACCCTGAGGCTATCGAAATACCTGCGAAAAACAGAATAGAGCGACCTCAAATTTACACAGGTGCCATTCCAGACGTGCGAATGAATCGCCCCATACACTCACTGGCGATGAAACACAAAACAAAACAACTTCGGCTGGGCATCTTGAACCCGGCCAATCACGATGCACGTGCAACACCAACGTAGTAGCACTCTGTAATGGGTGCACAGTTGTCCTGTAGTCCACTGCAAATCCCTGACTTGCCGCCACACCGCCCTAAGGCAATACATACACGATCAATGACGTCCACGTAGAAATGATTTGGAGAAGGCGGTGCAGAATAATTTAATACTACAGCAATGCGGCTTGTACCTGAGTCGGCGATGTCAGCAAGACCTTCGAAAATACAGTACCTCCTCCGAGAGCTAGCAATTGAAGCAGTTCAAGCCCCGAAACTTTTTAAGTATCCTACCTGTTATTCGCTACGTAATTATTTATCACGCCTCCCCAAAACCACTGGAATAGCACGTGAACAATTACGAATACAACATTAATATTTGCGTCTTAAATGTCCAATATCAATGTTATGATTTTATAAGTGTACAAGTATTAGTCCTCATCTTTGTGGTCTAACTTGTGCCTTAACTTCCAATCAGTTGCTGTACAGAAACAAAACAATACCACATCTATGAAATTTGGTCTAACCTTGACAGGTCCTACTACAGTAATACTTAGGATTAGACTTTCCTTTACACCTATAAAGCAACTGTCAACATCATTATGTAATACGTAAGATTCTAACTTGTGGCATCTCTTAAATATCTTTGGTTCAGTCTCCACAATGTCGCAATTAGAACATCTGTGAAGCTTGGCTAACAATTTCTCATCTATTGCTGCTGATGGACCCTCTGCAACTTGAAGAACAACTCTAATAGTAAACAACAAAATGGTAATACAGTACCTGTAGAAATATCATTAACGTCTTCTACAACTTTTGCTTTGTCATAAATTATTTTATCACAGGTAACAACTTCTGGAATATCAGTTGATTTATCAATGACAAACTCCATACCAACATCTGGATCATTAACACATTTGTCATCATCTAAACTTTCTCTACCGCTATCATTGCCATCCTCCTTTGAAACAAAATCTTGTTTTTCGTTGGCAACAGTTTCAGTATCATCATCATAAATGCTATCACTATCACTAGTTGTTTTATCACTGTCATTGTCTGCTGGTTCTTTGACCGATACTGGTTTTAGTTCTTCAACCTCACAGCTACTGGTATGACTCTTAGATGCTTGCAAATTTTTAAGGCTATGCTTAGATTTTGGCTTGTTGCTCTTCTTCTTGGGAACATGTATGTCATAAGAGTGTTCCGTTGGCTTATGCAAGTCCTTGGTAATGTGAAGGTCTACTCCGCCTTTCTCACGATTACGACTAATACCGACAGCTACCGTCTTCATCTTAATTTGTTTAGAGCTATCAGGGCTTCCTTCATGGATAAGATCAAAATATGCTTTGACAGCATATTCACTGTCAACATCGATAATTTCAGCGTCCAACCATCTTCTTAATGCTATGACTATTGAGCCTGCAAACCTCACAAACACTGGATATCCACATAAAAGCTATTTAAAAGAATTATAGATATGCTATGCTAACACAATACAGAATTTTCAACCTTCATGTATGTACGTCTCTCATTTGGAGGACCAAACAACTTCCTAAAAACTTCTCTGTGCAGAAAAGCAGTATATGCAACATTTAAAAATGACCACCGCTTACCTTGTGGTCTTACAATAAAAAGGGTTTTGAACTAGTAGCAATCAATAATAACAAGTCGTGCATAAGTAAAGTTTATACTCACTACATGATTGCTTATCCAATTGTGCAAGAGTATGTTGGTTTTGTGCCACAACCACACAATCCATAATTAAATTCTTTGCCATACTAACTTTACCAGTTACAAATTCAGTGAATATATATATAAATATTTCATCTACTGCAATGTCCATTTCTTCTTTAGTTATAGTATCACAATGCTACACGTGGATGGGAGTAAAAACTCAAAAAATCTGATGAGGATAAATGACCACCTTTTTAATCAAATCTTTTACGCATCCATACTTGCGGACATATTCTTTAAAAGTTTCTACATATTTAGTCCAGAATTGCTTTCCCTGCCAAAATAGCCCCATGTTTTTCGTGCATTTAGAATACAAACCAACCTGATCGGCCCACATTCTTTTAAACGTGCCGAGGTGGTTCCTAAAGAACTCGAATTCATAGGGATTAATTTCTTGCTGAAACAGCTCGTAATCTTCTCTTAATAACCATAACTTACGCATCGTGCCCAGGTACACAGAAACACGCGCAGGCGCAGTATGTTACCTAAGTAACAGGGTTTCTCTCGTTTGTTGACAAGATGTTTCAGCCACCTTGGTACGTCGCGTGGATGATTTACTTATTACTTTATACTGTACAAAGTGCATCTGCAGCACCTCTCCCTGGTAATGGTGAGAAGAACTTATAATATATTCTAATTAGCCCTTTGTGCATGCCTGCATGGTGTAGACTTGTACCAAGATGACAATGAAGAAGGGGACGTGGAACCTATCATTCCACATGAAACCGGTTCTGGAAGAATTTCAGGCTGTGAGATGCCTTACACATCTGCATACATACCTGACAACAGTTTTGTTTTTGAACACCAATTATGCAGACTATGTTCCTGCACTTCTTCAAAACTTACATGTACAATAATGTGTTAAAAATAATTATTTCTTTTTTTGATGTTGAAATTCGTGTAGTATTCCCTGTACGTACATTTGTCCATATTTCATTAAACTCGAATGCAGGGAGTAACGAAGGTGTTCAGCAATAGTAGGATCTTGACTACAAAATTAAGTAAAAATAAGTGATGTTGCTATAGCTACCAATTTACAAACCTGGCAAGCATATTACAAGTAGATGTTAATATATTTGCTCTTTCGATATAATCCTATGCATCACAAGGATCGTAAAATATATCAGTAAAGTTAAGGTATAATATTATATACCTTCATAATCATAGCCTTGCAAGTGGTATAATCAACCGGCATTGACTACAAAGAGACAAGGGAGGGGTCAGCTTACAGTTTTATATTAGTTTTAACACATTATAGCTTACCTCATCATCTGATGAATCATCGTCTGAAGTTGGAGGACCTATCAAACAAAGGTAGGTATACGAGGTAGTTTAATTAATGAGGCTTTAGACAATCTTAAACCATATCTGAACTTAACGGTATGAAACTAATTCATTACAAGTAGTATTCCACTATAAGGACCTGTAGGAAGGCTATAATATTAGTTATGGAACAGTGACAAATTGTAGGGATTATTTCCAACAAGAAAAATATTGTCACTTTAGAGTATACAAATCACAAATCTACACTAAGCATGATACATATTCACGCAGAAAAATATACTTAACATGATCCCAATAGGCATACTTAAGGAGTTGAATGGGGCTTATGAATAGACAAAAGTTGGTATAATTTTTAAGGAGATGTTTCTCTTAATTAGCTGGTTTTAGGGCTGTGAACCAAACTGATTAACCGGACAGTTAACTGGTACGTACTGTTTCTTTGTACAAAGAAATGGTATGTAAAAAGTTGTCAGTATTCCATTAGTTAAAATTTTGCACCATAGCTACAGTATAGTAACATACTGGTACCTGATTCAAGTTGACGCTTTATTGTGGGTTGGAGAAGGTCAAAAGCATTCATAAACTGCTGTGCCCCAGCAAAATTATCAGCAATCTCTTCGTCAATCTCTTCGTCAGCTGCTTCACTAACACCCATCACCTCTAAGTTGATTTCTTTACTTCCATCCATTCTCTTAGTCCTATAATCATCATCTAGTTCAACCTCCCTATCTTCTGTAGTGAATTAATGCAGCTATATCTTTAAGCTTGGCTATCAACAAATAACTAACCACTCTGACTAGACCGTCTTCTATTTCTGCTACTTTTTCGCTCACTTTTATAACTTCTTCTATGAGTGGGAGTAAGGGATCTTTCTTTTCTTGACTTTGATGATCTGATGCCTGAAAATACACTATAGATAAGTCTGTACGGTCTTAGAAAGCAACCTCAACTTTTAGTTCGCCCATGGTATGACCTTCTGTACTTCATTCTGTCTACTATGCTGGCATTACTCCTTGTTGAACGCTTGTCATCATTAAGAGAAGCAGCTGAATCTAAATATCGCTCTTGCTTCCTCTCCCTGATTGGTGAAGAGTCTTGTGATGATGTGCTCCTGATAGAATGACGCGTTGGTGACCATGACGGAGTCCTCAGGTGGTGGCTACGAGACCGCGCATGAGTGGCATGTTCTCGGTAACGTGGTGTAGGGCTGACACTCATTGAGTCACTGTCCCTAGACAGATGCGACGATGACCTTGAATGACTTGTAGCTCTTGATTTAGAGTGTGACTGGCTTGAAGTTCTCAATTTGGGACTGTTTTGTCTCTCCTGCCTGTCTTCATTAGCTGGCAACCTTTTATTAACAGGATACAGTTGAGCGGATGACTTCTCAACAGGTTCATGTGCTGGAAGCACCTCAAAAGACGAAACAGTGGCATAAGAAGTCTCTTCCATTTCATCTTCTAATGTTATCTCAAAATCCTCTACTTCAAGTTGATCAATTGTTTGTGGCTTCTTCTTCTTCTTTTTTGACTCAGCAGTGTTATACCAATCTGCATACACTCTTGTGCCATGAATTATTTTGTTGTTGTACCTGCGTGAGCATATGTGATCTTTCAGAACTTAATGAAATGCCTTTACTTTTGCTTAACACTGTTTGCTACCATCTGATCATCAAATTTCAACACAATAGTGTATTGTATGACTTTCTGTCCTTCACTCACTATTGTATCATTCCAGTTGTTGATAATTTGACAAGAGCCATCACGTAGAAAGTAATCCCTGTGAATGCAATAGACATTTGTATACAGCCGGTCACACCATCTATGATACAACACACCTAACTTTTTTTGGATTACTAAAAAATGAATCACTTGGATGGCCAACTGGTACAGTACATTTCAGTTCAACTGTATGCATGCTCCTCTACCGTAGTACTGTCATTCAACTAGGACCACATATATAAACCACAATATACGAGTATACGTTTGTATATATAGCACGAAAATTTTTCTATACCTCTCGCCTTATCAATGCTGCCTTAAAACATTAGAATAATTTTCTAATTAATTCACACCAGTAGATTGAAGATGATACGAAGTCTCATAATACGCGGAATTGCTAGATACCTACTAGTTTTAAATTTCAGGTGTTCTGGATATTTTGCTCAACTGAGTTGCAGCGTAGATTTCCCGACCAGCAATGATAGCAAAAGAAGAATTCGAAGAGAACTCGTATTCTTCAACGGAAGACCTGCCAACTATTTGGCCCGCTGCATTACATGATAATAATAATAATAATTGCAGTACAGAAGTTTGTAGCAATGACGAAGAATCAATCGTACAAGCTAAGCTGACCACCTCTAGCGACTACTCGAGTGACAAGATTCATGCCATGCAGCAACAGAGGAACGAACAGGAAGAAAGGAACCGTTATCGCCTTTATCTTCTTGTGCTAAGGTGCATTGCTTATCCGTTTAATGTCTACACACAATCAGCCACAACTGTTTTACCCATGAGGTTGACAAAATCTTCATATCGTACTATCTGTGATAAAGCTGCTGCCTTTGTGACTGACCCAGAGACAGATGAGAATTTTCGTTTCTGCCTAAAATGGTACTACAAATCCATACTGAACCGCCAAGATGTGATAACCAGGGCCACCAGTGGGGAGTTTTCTCTTCGTGAACTGCGTTATGTCTTCAAGGTGCATGCACACAGGCACTTATGCAGAATAAATAATGATACAAGTGATAGCATAGAGGAGACATTGCATTCATGGCTGAGTCAGTTTGATGTACTGTTTCAAGTTGATTCTCATGAATGGTTTTCAAAGCGGCGTGCTTCGACGCTTCCAAGGGTTGGCCTGCTCAAGAGTCCAGAAAACAGCATGACCGGGAATCCTGATTCATTCTACAGAATGTTTCAAGAGATACTGGGAATATCACCAATAGAACATCATGCAATCATCACCGAGTATCAAATAAATAACAGAGAAGAACAGGAGGCTACCCTTAAGAGGGAGTTGAAGGAGAGAATAGAAAAGGCATCACAGGTAGAGAATGTGTGTGTGTATAATATAATAATTATCCTCCTCTTGTAGCCAACCACTTTTGGCCATTTGGATTTTTTCTCTTCTGAGAGGAGAGAATTGTTCTGTGCTGAGTTGGTGACGCAACTTAAAAAATCACTGAAGAGAGCTGACGTGTCCCTTTCTCTGTCACTGACACGTTCCATCAACCACAGCCCATGCCATACAAGAAAAAAGAAGAAATCAAAACTCCGGTATCATCCATAATATTTTAAATCCTTTATTTCACATCAGATATATTGTAGAACTATTTTGTCGGAACTTTCCAGTGAGAGTGGAGAAGACACTGTTGTCAAGGCACATTTTTTCATGAAATTTCAGTTTAAGGTGTGCCAGTGATGGCCACTCACTACTTTATAAGGCCATAACATTTGATTTCAGGTGATCATTCATGAAGCTGTTGATATCAGCAGTGTGAGTGAAGGTCAAACAGTTTATTGTGAATTCCAGGTATGCGCGTAGCCTTACAAATGATCTTGTTTCGTATCGTGGTGTATAGCTGGTCAGCACCAGTCATCAGCTATTGGGTACGGAAGAAGTTGTACCTTCAGAAGATGGTCGGGCAAGGTTACACCATAATAACAAGAGATACTAATGATATTGAATACCTGTTACAGGTTTGATACTGAAGGGACATTTGAGACCACTAGTCCAGTTCCAGCACTGAAATTACAACTGAAATTGGCGTCAAAAGGTATCTTTAAGAACGACAAGATACTTGGGAAGGTACATAAATAACAACACATCAGGAATGTTACCATAGCGAGTTAGGTGGTCATCAATCCATATCCATCCATCTCTAATGTGACGGAGATGATTGATATGGCTTCACCAGATCAGAAACAAGGTCCTAGACTACGTGTCACCATTAACATGCCAATACCTTCCTCCATGAAGCGATGTGGGTGAGACACAAACACAAAATGGTATAAAATCATTTCTTCCATAGCTTTCTCTATGCACAGGGTGATAGTATTTTTCAAGAGTGGAAGAAACGCTTCTTTACCCTAGTATATCATCATAAATATTTACTCTGCTGTTATGCAGTAAACAGGAGCAGTCCTAAGAAGATACTACCATTGGAGGGCTACACTGTGGATTACTCAGAAGCAACTCCCAGCACTCAAGGTGTGCTGTGTACCTGTGTTACCATCGTTAGATATTTTATTGTAGAATGCATTTTACATTGTTAATTCCAACTTGGTACGTAGGTCACGACGATGGGCAAGTGCAATTTGTGATGGTGAAGGAAGCCAATAAAGTACATTTTGGTGTCAAGGAATCTAACGAGCGACTCCATTGGTTGCAGTGTTTGACACGGGCAACTGGTCAATCTCATAAACCCTCTCCACCTGATGCAACCCCAAACAGTGAAGGTTATCTTGTACTTACAACCAAGAGTTCATAATAGAGAAGTCTTCTCTATTATGAACTCTTGTTAATACACTACATAATATAGTTTATCTAGAGGTCACATTTTATGAACTATTGGTGGTCCCTTGGCATGTGGTGTTCGTCACATCTTCAGGTGGTAGTGGTCTGTTGATGTTGGATCAGCTGAGACAGTTTACTAGTGATTCAGTATCTGATGTCACTCATCATGAGCTGTTTACAAGGCTGTATCATGTGATGCTTGACTACCGTATGAAAGAGAACGTTTTTAGCCGAGTATGTGTGGTGTGTGTTTACTTGTTCCCCAAAAGTTTGCATTACGTTGTATCTAGGGACTGTTTTCACCAACTCAAAATTATGTTTTGGAGGAGTACTGTCAACGCTATGGTATTCGTCCAGTTTTCCTCCACTTGGTTACCCTCTCGGAGCTAGTAACTAGAGAATGGGCAGGGCAGTCTTGTGATCCAATCATGATGTTGTCCAGCTTCAGTTACTGTAGAATGGCTATCAATGGGAAGATGTATGCATTAACTGAGATGAAAAATATTGTTATGTCCTGTTTTTAGGCAGGACCACTTGTCGGTAGTCACTTGTCAAGAATATGAAATGTTCCACGAACTGTGTGGGAAAATTGAAAAACTTGTCCATTACAAAATTGAGCACTTTAGGTCAGTGTTTGTTTAAAGCTATGCAACTACTTTATCACTTCTTGTTCCTTTTAGAAGTTGTTTTCCCTTTGCTTGCCCAAAATCAGATTTGGCGATAACTCTAAAATTGTTTTGTTCAGTAAGTGTTTGTTCATTTTTGTCAATACAAATGTTTTGTTATATGATTTTTCAAGGTCACCGAGGTGATGTTGGCTGATGAAGGAATGACCAATGCATCATGTGATCATTCGGTTGTCGACCGAGTGGACAATATGTTGCGCAAAGCGGCGCTACACAGTTACCAGGGCTTGTTATATTTGCTATCTACAGATGAAGATGATAGCAGTTAGTCATAATATTATATTGTGTGTGTGTGTATTAATCCCTCACTGTAGAATCACTCACCACATCTCAATTGATAGCATTAGCAGAATTGTCTGTAGAGTACATGTGTGAGCTGCACGATTTCTTTTTACCAGTAAGAACCCTTTAAAGTCATGTGAGCACCGGACATAAAACATTTTGTAGGATTTTGCTCAATTTTCTTTGGCTTTTAAGAGCCATGTGGAGGCCTTTTGGTCATTTCTAGAAGTGGATGTTACTGCTACTCTGAAAGAACTCATCTTAACTGACATATCCAGTGGAGAGATTTTGAAAGTCTTTTACATGCTCAACCAGTACTGCCTTGCTCAAAGTTGGAGGCAGAATGCTTTGTAGAAAATAACGATGCCACGTTTCTTACAGATCTTACCCTCTGCGATGGATTCCTGTTTCACAAGAAATTACAGGAGTTGTTTTTACCAGTAGTTGTACAATATCTCACCAAACTGGATTCAGATATCAACAGTGACTTGCGACTCTTATTCTCAATGGAAAAATGGCCACAAGAATGGTACGTCCTCAGTACACAAGAGTATAATAGTTGTAGTATTCTAATCTGTTTAGTCCCTGTGTATCCACCATTGCTGCTTGCCTGGAGGCGTTGTATTCTATCCAGCAAATGATTCAGGAGCTACGGTGGCCGGATAAAGATGTCAGTTGTCATTTGAAGCAGCGCTGTCTTATCATATGCTCCGAGCAACTCAGATACTGCACCAACACGTGAGCTCAGCACGCCACAAAACTGAGATTTCATGCACGTTTGATACACAGGACTATGGTACAGTTGGATTCAGTGATTGGTGATGTAACTCCACATACTTTTGACATGAGGTTACCTCAACAAGCATTTAGTATGTTGTGTTCTCTCTCTCATCTTCAAGAACAGGTTAGTTCTTGAATCAATCGACAGTCCAGTTTTATATGTTCATACAGGGTACAAAACTGCTGAATCTCATAAACCAGGAGATGGTAACTTTTTAAAACTCCATGTTAGCTTTGAGGTATTTTGTTTACAGGTTGATTACTGTGACGACATCACCTCAGTTATGCAAGAAGCCTGTCAGAGTGCTGTCAACATGATTTCTGAGAAGGCAAGATTCATTGCCGCCATCATCACATAATGAATTCTATATATAGGCCTCACTGCCTTTGAAGTTGTTGCTACAACGACTCTCACAGTATGATGCTAGCCGGAGGCTTTCAAAATTTAAGAAGATGTTTGTAAGTTCTTTATTACTACAACATTTAACAATTTTTGTTGTCAGTATTTTTCAAGCATTCCAGTGGAAGGTTATGTCAAATGCATGTCGCTGACACTGGAGGACATTGTACGGTATTGTTACAAGTACGAAGTGCAACAGATGCTGTTACAGGCAAGTAGCCATTGTTTTTACATGTTTGTAAATTTAAAGAATTGTGTGTATCCAGAAATGGTTTGAATTGCAATGCAGTTTGGTACAGGCATGGTTAAAGCAACGTCCCAACTGTAGCCTCTGTCCCGATCAGTACCAAACCATTTCAATCATCATGAAGGTTAGCAATATTGTTAGTTGTTTTTTATTTGCAACTATGAATTATAAAATTTGCTTTGTGTATTTTTATTGCAATTACTATCATATAGTGCAATTTTTGACGGGGCTTGATGCCAAGCTAGCAGTGTCAAAATTTCCTTTTCAATAATTTTCAAGAGTATCAGGTGGCCTAAGATTCCGTCAATATTTCCCGTCAAATTTCTCAGTGAAGTGTAACAGTCAATATTTCCCCGTCAAAAATTACACTATACCGTACATATTTTATTAAATGTTTGAACTCTAAAATTAGTACAGGTTATAAGCCTAACCTTGGCATGCTTCTCCCTCAAGGTCCTACTTACATTTCAAGGGGTTTGGGGTCCTTGATATTATAGCATTGAATGCTAGAGATCACATTATATTGAAACGTTTCTAGTGTATGCACAGTAGACTGCTCGGTAGTGGAATGATGGAGGAACAACTGGGTGATCTCACTGTGTATAACTTGATCGGTGACCGTGTACGAATGGAGTGCTCATGTAGTGAACTGATGTATAACAGAAACTGATGACAAGAATATGTACATATATAAAATTACAATGTATATTTTCTATATAAATAATGTTTTTTTGTGGATTGATAAATATTAAAAATTAAGTGAAATCTTTCTCAATTGTTGGAGCATATCAAATCTGCTTGGATAGTACATGTCATTGTGAGCCCCACCCCACTTTGTGCTTGCAATGTCAAGTACTGCGTATCTCCCGTGTGATCTTGCAGCAAAGGTTGTATGTTATAATCCAATTGGTACGGTGCAACTGGCATAGGGAATGGTACAAAGTCTTGAGGGTTGACCAGGTTTGTGTTAGAGATGTTGTAACGGATTTCGACTATGCCGGAGAGAGCCTGAATGTCCCAGGATATGTGTTCTTCAAAGATATTACTGGTAACACAAGTTGTGTTGGTGCTGACAAACCGAGGTGGTACATTATCCACCACAAAACTGACATCAGGACAAACCACCCTTGATAAATTGGTGTGGTCCACAGCCTCAATTGTAGCAAAGTATCTACGCAAAAAATATTTTGTATTTCAAAGACACCTTGATAACTACCGTATAGCTCCAAATTTTTGTGGTAGAATATTTTTGTGATTTTCGTGAATTACACAGAAATCACGAAAAATTTTGCCACAAAAATTTCCTTACACCACCCTTAATTAAGTACAGGGCTTCACACTTCAAAATCACGAAATAATGATGAATCACGAAAATTTTCAACCACAAAAATTTGGAGCTATATGGTATTCAACCTTCCTATGTCCAAGTCTCCATCACTTTGCAAACATGCTCGTACGGTATTGGTATTGTTATTGTCAGGGTATATCTGCAGTGTTGTGAAATTAATAGAGTCACTTCCACAAACCGTAGTCCCTAATGTATACAACTCATGACAACAACTAGCTGGCATCGGTGCTTACCCAAAGATGCACTATATGAGGCAATATCACACACACCGTTTTCAAAGCCCCTCAGTAGAAAACAAACTTCACCGGCTGCCATAACAAAAACTGGCTGATGGGCAATAAATGTAGTAGTATTGAAAGATAGTTGACCAGTTAGTGGTCCAGGATTAAAGGGGACAGCATTTGTAAAAACTGTAGAACCCTGTGGAACTAAAATGAGACGTATATATATGCTATTAAACAGGTAACACAAGAGTTAATTTTACCATCACATTCTCTTGAAATAGAATATCCCTCCCTTGGTGTATCAACCCTTAATAGAAATGTTACGGCACTACCGTTAGTAAGCGGCAGGTCATCTGGTGGCAATGCTTTACTCCACGATCGAAAATTTCTGATATCAGCAACCTTCATCATAGATAGCAGCTCTCATGGTACCTGACTTCATACTGACTAACCTCATGAAGTTCTAAGATGGTAGTAAAAGAGGTTACCATGGCACAGGTGGGGCAGTTAACTGGCTTCAGGCTCCATTCAATAAGAATAGGAGTATCAGACATGGGCAAGCTGCTATTAGTGGCAGCCGAAAACATCACATCCCATGACAACCGAACTCCCACACTGCCTAGTACAAAGAAACAACAACTATTAAATTACAGCAATATCATCATGATACCTTCTGTACAGTTTGGGTACAGGTATCCTGACACATTACAGGACACAACCTGTGGCTGGTTCTCCACTTGACACTCGACTACATTAACACTAGTACTCCGGCCATCTTGACTATCGGTGACTGAAAAACAAGAGTTTTTTGACATGAACACTTCAACATCTCCTATGGGGCAACTATCCGAGCCATCCTGGGCAACTGTGACACTCATCCATATGGAAAACAACGTTAATAATGTTAATACAAATGCTCTCCTCTGAAACATTAATGCACCAATGAGAGGTAACGATAACATCCAAGTGCTGACTAACGAAGGCTTTGTTGAAGAACTATCTTCAGCCAAGGGGCCAACCATCACCAACGCTTGTCCTCCATTATCAGTGAACACGATAGGCGGGTTTGCAGCGTGAAGCAGCCTTCCGACCAAATTGACTTCTACTAAAGCTCGTACCTCAGAATCGTTGCTATGTTTCCTGACCAGCACTCTCCCAAAGTAGTTCTCGACTTCGATGGTTTGGATTTCGTTGCTGTAAAATGTCCTTCTTGTAATTTTCTTATCACATTCATCACTGGATACGAAGGCGAACAACACTAGCAAATGAAACACCATAATCCATAACCGTGCCCCCATCTTTAGGAATTTTATTCCAACCAATGCATTTCACTCAGAGTTGTAGTTTACGGAATTCACGTTAGCACGTGTTGATTATTGTAATTTGTGTTATCAATATTATTCTAGAAGTCTTCCTCGCTTCACATATGAGTTTGCCTGGATTGTATTAACGGATATCATCGACACGTCTCTCTACTGTGAGAATAAATCGTGTAAGTTAGAGGGTATCATGTTTTGTTGACTTTTACGCGAATAATCGTTAACGGTTCATGTTATTTCACTTGTTGTCGGCTGTAAATGTCTCTCGGCGTTACAGCTGAATATTTTGGTGTGCTTTATTTGGGATTTTCTATCCCTAGTTTATCACGATGAGTAGAACTTTAAGCCACGCCACTCAGCGTAGTAGACAACCTCCGCCCACAGCAAAACAGGTGAGCCTATATGGTAACGCGGTTTTTTGTGCTGTGGTATTTTCAAGTATGTTTGACAGGCTTCAGAAGAACAACTTCACACAGCCAGTAGGATTGGGGAGAGCAACACAATTCCTTCAGACATTAAGATTAAAATACAACAGGTTGCAGCTATTGTGCCTGACAAATCAGAAGAAGAAATTTGTATTGTGCTTCATGACTGTAACTATGATCCAGAAGCAACGATAAGCGCACTACTTGACAATGATGTTAAGGTTTGGCTTCTCTATCTATTGTGTGTCAAGCCAGTTACTACTGTGTGTATAGAATGAATGGACCACCAAAAAGAGTAAAAATAAAAAGAAAGTTACACAACCTCCAACTGGTAAAGCACCAGTGGGAGATACAGTAATTGCTCCAGGGGACGGTCATAGTTCTGTTGATAGAGAAGGAACAAGAAGCTATGGAGGCACATCCAAAGCAGGTGAGAATACCAAGACGTTTGGCTACTGATTCAGACTTTATTTGTATTATCAGCTAACTAGTGTTATTTTAAGGCGCTGGTATAAGGGAATTGTTGTGTTTGTAGCTTCTAAGCCCACAAGAGAGAATTATGGTGGTAGTGTCAGTGTAGAGAGAGTGGACAGAGAACAGAGAAGCAGTAAAAGTTATAGCCGTAACACCTCTAGAGGGTTTCGTGGATCGTCTGGAGACAGAGGCAGACTACGGCGCAGGTGATACACACACACACAATGTATTTGATGAGTACTATGGATTAACATTGAATAATATTACAACAAATCCTTTTGCTTCAAATTATGGGTGTTGCCATATTTGTATGATGACAAGATACATATGTTAATCTTTATTTATTATTATACAATTTCCCTAAATTTCTTCTTATAGTGGGGGAATCCCCCTAGTAGTGGAATAACAAATATCTGTGTGTGTGGTAGTGTATAATCAAAACATTTTTGTTAGACGTGGCGGTGGCTTTAGAGGCTTTTCATCACGTGATCATGACAGAGGTCGCAGTGGCAGTGGTGGCAATGACAACGTTTCAAATCACCTACCGTCATCTCAGAGTAGTGGTAGGTGATATTATTGTGGTATTACAATTGTACAACTCACAATGGGATTGTTTTAGTGCCATCAACAGAGGGAACGTGGGATGATGAAACAACCTTCACTAGCAATCAGAATGATGGTATGGTTGAATTTAGTACCTTATGCAACTGTGCTTTATTTAGAATTTGTTGTTATATTTGTGTAACGGCTGGTCATAGGGTTACTTTTAAAATGCCGTGTACTGATAAGGAGGTTGTTAGGGTCAATCATTTAAAACTCTCTAATAATGCAATCATGTAATTTTCAGGTGGCAGTTAGATACTCCTAATGTGTTGTTGATTGTTTACCATGCAGTTGACTCATGTCATTCTCATCACTACAGTTTCTTTACTGCCAACCAGTACAGAAGTAAACTGGGGCCAAGATGAGCATCACAGCATTACGTCTCCCCCCAGTATTCCAAATAATGAGCAGGTAAAATTATAATTTGTATAAAAATTCTAAACTGCCTTACTTGTATTAAATTCAAGTATTTAAAAAAAAATTTGTAGTTCTGATATTTAAAGTTTTCCAATATTAAATTTTGAAGAATTCTACCAATTTCCAATATTATGATGGTGGTGAATTGTGGTGTCTATTATTCATTCAGGTTTCATCTGCTCCATCATTGTCAGTGTTTCCAGATGCCATGGTCCCTCCGTTGGCTACCGAGGGAGTAGAGAACCGAGTGACAAGCTCTTCGCCACTGATCAATACTACTATTCCTCCTTCTCAACAACAGTCTACCGTACTGGATAATAGGTCTGTTAATATCTGTTCTTTAAATTACAAAATATTTCACAATAATTTGTTGTACACAATATCATTCAGAGATAACTAAACTATCTGCCAATGCTGATCTATATAATTATGGTCTTCTTACTAATAAACCTATTCCACAGACACGTCTACACTTAAACATGACAATACAAATAGTAGAAAGTAGTATAAGAATGTTATTTTAGCTTTTACTGATACCACGGTAACCACTGATATTTGCACCAATACTGATGCCAGTATCGGTTCATCTGTCATTTTAAACATTACCATCCTCCTCCTGTAATGCCAATTTACTAGGATCCTCCAAACATTGTAAATCTTAATTTTATCAGTCCTGAAAATTTAATCTGTAAGAATTATGCTAAACAAAAACACCCTGGGTGTAAAAAAAGTGCGAGGCCAATCAGAAGCAGCATTGCAAATAGGTATGTGCGACCAAAAACTTTGATATCAGTTGAGGCCAAGAAGTTACTTATCAAAAATCTTTTTAACTACTTGAATAACATACAATAGTTTATAGCATATTTTCACAACTATGATTGGCTTTGTCACTTGACCACCTTTATTAATATGGTGTGAAAAAGGTGGCCAAGTGACAAAGCCAATCATAGTTGTGAAAATATGCTATAAACTATTGTATGTCATTCAAGTAGTTAAAAAGATTTTTGATAAGTAACTTCTTGGCCTCAACTGATATCAAAGTTTTTGGTCGCACATGCCTATTTGCAATGCTGCTTCTGATTGGCCTCGCACTTTTTTACACCCAGGGTGTTTTTGTTTAGCATATCACTACTTTTTTGGAAGTGTAAACACATGTTATTGCTAGCAAAGTACTGCATGGGCATAACTTGTACTTGCCTAGCACACAATATTGCAAATTAAACTTTAAAGCTTAATTTTGAAAAACTCAAGCCCGAGATTTTTTTAAAACTTTCACTACAGAGTGATACATCAAAATAGACTGTATATCTGAAAGTTTATGCAAATCATTCGAAGGGGGTCCAAGTTATGACAACTATCGATCTGCAGTGTAATAGCCCTTCTCAAATACATTCAAGTGTTTACTTCACACTAATAATAGCATGACAGGTAGAGCATACATAGGAGAAGTGCTGATACAAATTTGGCTGAAATCCATGAAGAAATGAGCGAGTTATTAGACAAACAAGTGAATGTATAAAAAGAGAGTTTGAAAAAACTTCCGGGGTTCACAAAAACTCCCGCAAGCCCCCCAAAAAAGTGTGCGATGAAAATAAAAGAAAGAAACAAAGAAACAAAGAAGAAAAAAACGACTGCCGCGTAAAAATTTTTGTGGTGACAGGAAGGCATTTATAAGGCTGTATCAGAAGAATGGCTGAATTGATGTCGATGAACTTCGGGATATTGATTCTTCAAACAATGATGGTACTAATTGTCTAGTAAACAGGCGAATTGGGTGGGAAAGGATGGTTCGTCGTGCGTAGTCGCACAACGGGCGCCATAAAACTCGCAATGGCTGGTACTTAGGAATGGTGGCGCCTATTTCCTCCATTCTCGGTTTGTTGATTCTATATAGTAAGAATGTTGTGGGTCGGTAATAACTAAGCGATAGCTTTAATGGCGGCTTAGCTAGAGTGTTTGCGAGTTTGAGGGCGGTGCTACGTGTAAATAACTCACTCAGTGGTCGCGTTGCTGCGCTTCTTCTTGGCCTCGCGACTCACTATCGTGAGTCTTGATATGATGGATTATCCATAATTCACATATGTGTGTTGTTGTTTTGTGTATAGTAGATTTATACCATACAATATTATTGGGTATAAGTAGATTCTATGTAAAATCAACATGACTGGATTTGCAAAAACTGATCAATAACTGAAATCCATTTTATTGTTTGTAGCTACACATTAAGACACGCATGGCCCCACGTCTGCTTTTGCAAATGGCCTTTCACCAACCCTGTCAAGGGGTGGATGGGCGAGGGAGGATGGTGGCGTGTGGGTGGATTATACCTGCCAGTAGACACAGACAGCCAAACAGTATCCCTAGAATGAGGCCGCACTTATTAATACCCCTCAGTGGCCACACAGGCTCTGTTGTATTTCAGGAAGTGTTCAAAAGTCTTTCAAAACCAGCAATTCCATCTAGCAGCTGCTTCTAGTGCAAATCTTGCTACAGTTGAGTATAAGAGAACTACAATGTCTTGAATATTACAAATAGGGCTGGGACGAATATCAATTTTTGATAACCGAACATTTTGACCAAAAACGAACGAGTGTTTGAAGATTCTTTAGTACAAAAAAATTACACTAAATACCAACAAGGATTGTGTACTACAACACACAATCTTCTTATTTTATGAAGATCAATTAGGGAGAAGTCTAGAAAACTAACAAAAAACTGCACATTTAATCTTTGTGATTGATTAAACATTACAGAGACTAAAATATGGCTTGATATAATGAAAACAAATATTCGAATAGTCGTTTTAGTGAACGAATAGTAAGATAGTGAATGAATATCTGAACATTCGAACGTTTGTCCCAGCCTGAATTACAAATCGGTGTTTCAAATTGGTATTTCTTAAAATGCAAAATGTCCCAATGAGGATAGTTTTCGCAAATCCAATCAAATACATTATAGTAGTGCTGAAAACTCTTGTGGCCATTTTTAGTTTAACTTTCATTTATGATGATAGATTATTGCAGCAGTTAATGGGACAAGAATTATCGACAGCATCGTCATCACAGCTGAGAGTGAAGTTTAGTGATGACCTTCCCACCACTCAATTATCGCAAAAGTTAAAATCTAGCAAAATGCGAAAAGCAATGAGATCAGAGGTATGCAGTTCCTAAGTATTTTATGCATAATGTCAAGCATTTTGTTTTATTTAAAGATTCCTTCAGATCCAGTACAAATGCCAAGAGCCATGGGTTCTCTAGAAGTACAGGTGTGTGTGTGTGTGTGTCGTGTGTGTGTTGTGTGTGTGTGTTGTGTGTGTGTGTGTATTGTGTGTGTGTGTGTTGTGTGTGTGTGTTTGTGTATATTTGTTACTGATACTTGTTACACTGTTATATCTGATGGTAGTTTGGTAACTTGGGAATAGACTTTATTGGAATGAATGGTGGTAATAACGAGACGGATGACGTACACACCATGGTGCAAGTGATGTCACAGCAGCAGCAAGTGGACGGCGACATGACTGCTGTATCATTTCCCCAACATCTCAGCCAGTTACCTAGCAGTGGTGTGGACCAGTTAACAGTAAGCTATTCTTTATTGGTTTAGTAATACATATCTACATTAAATTATTAGCATACAACTTCATCTAATAATCCGTTATTGGATTCAGTTGCGTACACATCTCAGCAGCAGTAAGCTTCTATTCTTGCTCTATGATTACTTTTATTTTACCATATTTGGTAGTTTTGTGGATGATCCAAGTATTATTAGTATCACCTCATCAGCCATTATGGGCAATAGTAGTAGCCGGCAAGGTTTCCATCACGAGGAGGTGCCAACGTCAAAGATAGAGCCACCCCCGGGTCTGACACACCCATCGAAGTTGCAGCAACAAGCAAACAAAGATGCAGCAGCTAAAGCAAATGAAGTAAGTTGTAAATGCATAGGCAGACAAATAAATGTGATGGTCATTCGCAAAATTGAATTTGTCAGTTAGTCTACCAGCCATGCACTCATCAAATTTAAATCACTTAAATGTATGTATTTTGTAAATTGCCACTATATTTTTGCTTTCTTAGTACTGTCATGCTTATCTCTTTATCTGAACTACTCTATTGGTGTGCAATATACAGAATAATATTGTGATATAAAAATGATGGTGATAATATGCAATACTTGTTTTATTTACAGAGAGACATAATGTCGAGCACAAAGTCGAGCATAATGTAGTTGATCCGACTCAAGTCGATCATTATCTGTAGTATTGCTCCAACAGAGCACATGAGTTTCCCCATTTTGGCCTTTCTTTACTCCTTTTCTGCTTCGTGATTTGCAAACAATTTTTTTACTACTGAATTTGCTGAAGCAATCACCATAACATGCACATGCAAGGGATGGTCAAGTTTAATTTTTAAGTTGAACAATTATTTTTGTGGCAAATTCCATGGACAAAAGCAAAAACCAATCTTTACCACATTGTAAAAACAGTAAGAGTTTGGTGAATTTGGCAAATTGCAATCAATTTGCAAATTTTCAATAGCATATCTTTAAAACAAAGTACCAAGTTACTATACAAAGTAAAGAACAATGTGATAATAATAAATGCAACAGTGAATGGTTGTATACCATTGAACAATCACTAAATAAAATGTGCAAATCAATGGTAGGCTTACGTGGTTGGTGGTTGCACCCTGTACCCTTGCACTAAAATATGCAGGCAAGCCTTGGATTTACCAAAGTTTTTTGCCAATATTCCAGAGCATTATTTCACCAAACTTTTCCCACCAAAGTTTAGTATTTTTGCTCTAATTTTGTGTGTTTTAAGAATTCTGTTGTGATTCTGTAGTTGCTGCAAGCTCCGATGTCGCTGTCTGCAGCGTCACAGCAGTCAGAGCCAAGGACCTCATCATCATACGGACAGACAAGCAGTGAGACCAGTGTTCTGTCACACCAGCAGGATAATAATAATAATATCCTGAGTACCATGGCAACTCACCAGCCGCCTCCCCTTAGCACTATGGTTGGCGGACACAAGAGAAATTCCAGTCTTCAAACTGAACACCATGAAGTGTAGGCTGTTGTTGTTTACCTGTTCCCTTTTTGATGTTTTTCTTTTTGTAGACTCAGTACTGAATCAAATTCTGTCTTATCGGGAAGATCACATGACTTAACCACCCATCCTCAGGAGCATCCCATCTTGGGAAAGACATCATCCGGACCGCCAGCACTGGACATGTCACGGATTGGATCTGGCAACATGCCTATCCCTAGCTCGCTGCCGCCATCGTCACGGATTGATTCACTTTCATCATCACGAGAGCCGCCTTCAACTCAGATGGAGCTACCATCATCAAGAATTGAGCCACCCTCAGTATCACAGGTATATTCTGTGTTATAACCATTGACATTATCCTGACTGCTCTATTAGAGGCTTTACAGCTTGTCTTTAGGTAACTAATTTTTGTGGGTATTAATTTTAGCGAATTGAAATTTATTATCAACAAAATTTTGGATATAAAATTAACACACTAATATTTTGGTAATATTGAACTTGTTCATAATGGACTATGTTTTCTATAGACCGTGTTTTCTGACAAAGGCATGGGACAAGTTAGCAATGGGCTACTGATGACTCCTATGACTACAGTGTCTATAACTAACACCCCCATGACTGCTGTCTCTATGGGATATTCAAATGTAGGCGGTACTAGTCGCTCCGGTGTTAGTCATACCGGACTACAGGGTAAGTCTTTGTTACTACTACTATAGCATCTTACTTTATAAACCATCTTTTCTTGATGTTTTATTTTCCTATTTAATTGTTTCATCCCAGACACCTTGTAATTACATTAAATGTATAAATGTATCATTATTGAGATTTAAGAATTATAAATTATATGTTTATAGAAATCTATAGCACGTATTTTTGTAGTCTACTTTGTGTACAAACCTGATCGCTTAATTGTTCTACATAGAAATATAAAACAAAGTGGATTAGTGTGTAGAAATTGTGATGGGTCCACCGCGCAATGCCTAGATTCGTCAAATCATTTCAGGATTTGAATGAGATTTATAGATTTGAAATACAGATTTTCCAATTTAAAATACATACTTCAGTTGTTAATTAGTATGCGATAATCTAATTTTTGTCACACAAAGATACAAAATTCAATCGTTGTTTAAACCAGTGGGAGACTCTCAATGATAAGACTAAAATATAACAGTTTTGTCCTCTCAAAGCCTACCCATGTGTGTTATACAAGTTGTACAATGCATGAACAAAAATCAACAATAGTTTATAAAGGAAGAACAAGGTATACACTAATTAGATCATACCAAAGTCACATGTGTTTGTAAAACAACAAAAGTTGTGAGGGGGAAAAGTTAAAACTTCCACAATCATGTTTCAAGGTGAGGTTTACTGTAGCATTGCAAACAAACAAAAATCTGTAAAATTTGTAGGGAAATTTTGTGGATCATGTAAAATCCACGAAAACTATAAAACTCTTCAAAACTTTTATAGTTCGCAAATCACCCCATTATGATAATGTTTCTTATTGACAGGTAAACATGCTGTGCCTCCAAGCATGATGTATCCTGCTGCAGCCATGATGCCACAGTATCCCTTTGTGGTAGGTGCTTCCGCCTTGTACATCCTATATAATGCTCACCACACAATATTATTGCATCATCATCTCTTTACAGGCGTACTTCCCTCCAAGTAGTGACTCCATGATGGCTACCGGTATGATGAGGGACCATACCACTTCCAACTATCCTTCAGGTTAGTGTATTGTGTAATGATGACATCATTTTATGTAATAACATCATGCAATGTAATGTTATTATTTACATGATCTGTGTGTGTATGTGCTTCCCAGTAGCCGATGCAAAGTATGGTCGGGATATATCTTCACCAGTGGGTAGCACACACGGCCAGCAGGGGCAACAAGCAGCGCAGGTCCAGCAGCAGGGTGAGCAGATCTATGCTACCTGTGTGCACTGATGCTACCCTCACGTTTAGGTCTACAACAAAACCAAGGGGTCCATCCTTTCATGAATGCCGCAGCCATCCCATACGGAAACATGTTTTATGCCAACTCTGCTATGCTGCCTAGTCTGTACCCAACACTGGGCTTACCTGGCTTCTCTCCTTCTGTAAGTACAGCGCATGTATCATGTATCATACATGGTCTTGTGTACGTGCAACTGTTAAACTGAAGTACAGTAGAATATTTATATATCAGTCACAATGCACTTTGTGATTAGATTATCAGAACAGATAAACTGGTAAGAATTACTGCCAAAAGTTTATCAGTATGCTTGACTAAATGGCAGGCAACTAAGAGATCCTGAAATATACTGAAAATAATATGCAACAGCTTTATAGTATATTGCAATGAATAGTTCAAATTGATATTTTTATATAATTCATGCCTAAAGGGACATTGGTGTATGTTGATAGTGAAATGAACAGATGTTCAATCTTTTTGGCCAATATTTTAGTAGCATATACACTAGGTTTAAGAATAGGACACATGTGAATTATACAGTATAAAGCGGCTGCGTGTAACACATGTGCCCTTAGGCAGGCGAACTTCCGAATAACAGAACTATGGGCCGTTTGTATGGCAACAGAAGAACAAACTCTTTGCTGCTTGGTAACAGCTCTTGTCATTACTGGATGGCCATACATTTATTAAATGGTTGATACGTCTCCAGATGTAGTAACATTTCTTGGCTATTGTTTCTAGACTCTTGCGCCACCATACCATACTCACTTGTCTCCATTGATTTTTGCCACCCGGAAGTAACTAAGATTAAGAAAATATGCGAACAACATCTGTTCATGCAGCGCTCTATAGAGCTCACTCTTCGTGATTTAATTATAGTTTCATAATAATATACATCTATTGTATAATTAATACTAGTTTCATATTACTTATTGTTAAGAGAGGATGTTTGGTTTCAATTTATTCATTGAGTGGTCCTGATGGTCTTGTTGTTTTGTTTATCACAAGATGGCTCCTAAACCTGGAACTGCTGGAGGGTCTTACCCAACGGGAACAGTCAGTACGTACCAGTCAATGGGAGCTGCTGGTGGGTACAACATGAGCGGTGGGTACGATGAGATGAACGCAACCGTCAACCATGAATACAACAAGTATATGAATCCTCAGACTGGCAAACTCTCTGTGGGGGGAAGTGGTGAGTGATTTTCTCCACAGTCATTGGGTAGTATTGTTTATTCTGAGTGTTTTTTACAGCTGTGGCTTCATCTAATTCTGACATGGGTGCTAACTCATTCAAACATCAGGTAATTGGGATATTAAAGTGGTTATCTGTATGCCTTTTAAGAGTGTGCTTTAAAAGGAAAATAGTCAATGGTTGTACATATAACTTAATATTGTATGTGGCACTATAGCAACCGCCTTTTGACACTACCAAGAATTATGGTTACAATATGCCGATGGGTGGTTCAGCTGGAGGCTACATGGGCGGCTTCTTCCCTACGATGGCCATGCATCCAGCAGCTGTTCCCTCTGCAGCATTAATACCCACACCGACGGATGTGAACCAGTCAAGACAGCCAGTACAGAAACAGCATAAGCCGTACATTGGCAGTGTGTTCTGAACATTTTAAGCTTCATTTATCACAGCACACTCATTTGTAAATCACGTGCTAATATTGCACGTATTTTAGCATTATAAAAAGAGTGCACCCATTTCTGTTGTATAATTCTAAATACTGCTGTGTATTTAAAAATATATTGTTTTGTTTGCCACACCCACTAATTTTTTATGCGCCCCCCGTAAATGATGTCGTCGGTTGAAACTAATGTTACGCTTGTAACTCAGCCTTCACAGCAAACCAACGTTACTGTTGTAACTCAGTCTCCGCCGCCTCCCGTTCCAATAGTCACTGAGACGAGCCCCGCCCTGAGGTACCAATATCTACTGCTGCAGCCGTTGGGAATTTTTAGTTTCCCGCAAGGAATCTTTGAGATAGTTTTAAGGATTGGAATATGTGTAAGGGAAAGACAGTTCGCGTCCATACTTTATTAATCTCTACAGGTCCTTGCATTCATTACAATGGTGACGGCGGCCGTGGCTAGGGCAAACGTTGACGACATTCTTTTGGAGGGAGAAAGATACGTTGACAAGTCTGCTTTGAGGAGCGTGTTTGGATATAGTGTGGCCATTGCTGTCTTCATATTGATCATCTTCGTCGTAATCATTATCATCAGGCTGTTGGGATTCGGTATTATCAATCAGTTTTGGATTGTATTTGGAATAATGGTATCTATGTAGCCATGTACATGGACAGTATGTATGCATGGAATGCTCTTATTACAGGATATAGTTGATAGCTTTTTCTGGGCTGGGAATAGCTTCATTTCCACTATAGTTAGTGGGGTTGGTGCAGCTAATGCTAGTCAAGCAAAAGAAAATTGTGAAGAGGATAGATTCGTGCCACAGAGTGTCTGTGATGAGTATCAACCTGTTGTTGATAGTGGTGGTGCAGCTGCTGTAAGTGTATGTGTATTGTTGTACTTTCATCTTCATTCAGCCATTCATGCATTCTGTAGTTTTTTTCCATTGCAACATGCCTGGTGCTTGTGGTGTTGGCCGTCTACATGATCATCTTCTTGGTTCTTAAATGGAATGAGAAACACTTGCGTACAGCTCCTGCTAACAATAGCACTGCAGGTTCCACTGAACCTTACCAAAAATTTGATTAGTTGGCTCACCCCTCAGTGAAGATGATACAACATTTTGTTTTAATTTTAGTATACCTTTGGGCCAACAACATTGTAGAGGATATAACTAGATTATTAATTGTGTATAGTTTTTGTCTTGTGAAATTATTGCTAGCTATAGTGATCCGGCCTATCTGTAGTCATGGCAAATTGTTAAAATTTGTAAACTAGCTAGGTTGGGAGAGTACTTTAGAACAGGTATTGCCTTTTGTGCAATCCTTTGGGGTCCTATCCTATAAACATGACAGTAGGATGTTGGGATGATCGGCAAGTTGGTGCGTGCGTGCATGCATGCAGCCAGTTCTTGCGCACTATTTGAATTCTTTATGGTGCACGTGCATGTGCCCCACCCATTTATACAAGTATAAGGCGGGTCCAATGGCGGGTAAGCGACCAGTGAACTCGCTATTATATGGAGATGTGGTCTTCCTTTACTGCAAAACTGGAGGTTATGTGTTCTCAGAAGTATCCAGGTGGGCTATAGTTGAATACTACCCGCGAGTTACCATGTGTTCAAATACGTTTGTCTAGCACTACCAGTGCATCCATAATTGTATATCCAGTGTCCTCTAAAGATGAAAATGATCCCAACTTTCCAAATCTTAAGAGTAAGTTGTATAGAGGTGACTATGCAGCACCTATTAGCTACACTGATCCATGCATACATGCACTACCAAATATAGAAGTGCTACATTATATTGCAATCTATTATTAACTTAGTGTTAAATGACCACAAATATATTGATGCATGCAATTTCCACAAGTCATTTAGTTAATGCATCACTGGGGATAACATAACCATACCTTCTGTGACAGTGTGTAACTAGCTCAGTATAGCTTTAACTATTTTAACCACATCACATTTAAATATGTTTGCACCGCTATATTTGCATACATGTATAACTTACTCCACCTTTAGTGGCAGCATTTAAAGTGTTGGCAGCTGATAAAGTTAAAGCTCAACAGAGATTTTCTGATATTCGCAAAGCTCTACTGTAAGTAGTGTACCTACCCAAGGCTGTATGCAGTATACTCATCATAGCTACATGGATGTATTTATAGGGCAGAAGGAAAGGATACAACAAAGCTGTCCACAGAAGAAAGAGAAGTATTACTTAGTGCAGAGGTACCCCACATATGCATGCATTTATGGCATGACAAATTATGTAATTTAGATCATGTGCTACAACAAATGCCCACACTGTATAGCAATAGTCAATTATAGTATTACTAATATTTTGTAGAAGAATGCAGAAATTGAAATGCGTAACAACAGAGCTGAACAAGAGCGGGTTGCTGGAACATTAGTCCTTTATGGCAACACCATTCAGGTATAGTACATCACAGCTATGTATACTTTCAATTGAATCAACATCATGTATTGACAGTTGTTACATTTGTTCAGTGGGAAATACATTGCTATCAATCCCGTTGAAACTTCCAAAACAGAGAATATTAATGTCCAGGTAGAGATACATCATAATTCTAATATAAGCTTTCACACAGCAACTGGTTATATATTAGCTATATATTAACACAACTTGATAGAAAACAAGATTTGTAATCTGTGCATGTGTACATATATTATACAATAGGTTGAATTAACAACTGAGAACTCTGAGTGTGCTTTCTTTAAGATACTTCCTCGTTACAAAGTTAAATCAATTGGACATGAGGTAATCACATAGATATGTACGGGGTACATATTGTATGTGCATGTTTGTACGTGTGTACAGAGGGCCAGAGGCATAGCGGCTGTAATAATTGTTGTCACTTTTGGGATGTAACTATACCACAAAATTTTTATTAAATCTTGTGCAGCATTTACTATACAGCTTACATAATATATATATAAGAGCTTTGTTTGAGAAGAGTATAACATGGCATGCAAGGGTGATGGTTTGCCTGATGTGCATTCCCAAAGCCCAAAACCACAAGCCCTCAAACACTCATAGGCAGCGGAATATACTCAAAACTGTGGGACACAATAAACTATAGCTAGCAAGACACATTTGTATTGTGAAAGACTAAATTCCTCATAATTTTGTAAGCGCTTCCCTAATTCAGCTGCCCCTGATCAGACTTTGGGTTTATGTACAGGTAGCAGTAGCAGCAGCAGTAGCATATATTGAGACATATAGTATGTGTGTGACCTGGGGTTGCCATCCACCAGTCCACGGATACAGCGTACTGAGATAAGATCTACAGTGTCCTGGCACCAGAGACCATATCACCTGCACAAAAATTTTCATTTGTAGCTACAATACATGCATTTGTATTTGCATAAGTACGTACATTTGTAAATACAGGTTCATTTACATGATCAAGTGACATTTGGGGTGGTCAAGTCAACAGAAGGACAATATTTGCATACAAGCGAACGAACATATCATGATGTTGGCATTACCTTATTTGGAGAATGGTAAGTCAGTATACATATTAAACACATGTGACCAATTCTCCTCTACATACAAGTCATGAGGTAAACATTGCTAGCATACCATCTGGCTATTCTCTGAAGCCACACTATCATGTAACTTCAGGTGAAGAAAGTGAAAATACAATCAAGGTTGTCTTCGACTGTAAAGTTATAGTTAATACATTATCAATTTTATAACTATAGGCCGGCGGTATAATAAGATTATTTCATCGTGAAATAGAATGCTATTTAGTAGCTGAAGGATCATTTGCTAACAGCAATGGAGAAGTGATATTAGAAGATGGTAGCTCGATGTTTACCCATAGTTTTTACTTCATGTGTGTTTACAGTACACTTGAGAAAAAGAAAATCTGACAACAGAAAGCTTCGGCCACCATCAACTTCAGCTATCACGTATTGGCAAATTGAAAAGGATACACCACTTAGAGGTAGATAGCAATAGCTGTTTTTTTATGCTTTTAAGCCTTTCAATAGGTGATGCAATTGCTTGGGAAGAGCGATGCAGAATAAAACATCTTCCAACAAGAATGTATCTTGCAGTTATAAAAGATGAAAACCATTCCCTTAAAGTACATGTCTATACTTGAATTAGCATTGTAGCATGTATTTATGTAACCATATGTACACAGGTTACTTTGAAGGAGCGAGATTTGACTAAATCAGACTTGGATACAGTATTCAGGCTAATACCTGTCATTGAGGTACATATAAGGCACTGTAGTATAGCATCATTGGCAATGTTTGTTCAGGAGGATGATGAAGTAAAATTTGAATCCTATGCTAGGATAAATCACCCACTGACTAATTCATGGCTAAGTGCTAGAAAATGTAAAATAATGAACTGTGTGTGCATCTTCATGACTATTGCATTGCACACTTTGTTAACACAGCTTCATATGCTAAACAACAATTTGACTCTAATGCAACCGGATTGAATGCTCTGCAGTGGGATACCGCAGAACTCAAAGAAATTGGAGTGACATGTGAAATGAATTATGACGATGCCTTTACTATTGAGGAGGTAGTTAGTTCATCAGTAGCTATACTATAACTATGAGCGATTATACCATTACAGGTTGCTGATGATTTGGTAAAGAAGTTTAACTGTGTTGCTGAAGTGATTCCCGTAATCAAAACATATATGGAAAAAGTTAGGATCCAAATGATATTTTGTTATAGCCACTCACTGCAATGTTTATGCATGCAGAGAGAAAGAAGTTCAGAAAAACCAATCGATTTTCACGATGCATCTGTAGTGATAGAGGTAAATCAGTCAGTCAGCTAGTTACATGTAGTACAGCTGTTGCTGCATGGGTAGGCTCTTGATGTGATAACAGAATTTGTTGGGTCAGCTTACGCTGACTTGATTGATCGGCAGAAACTACTCAGAAATTTGATGGTAATTGAATTAGTAGTGCAAATATTAAAGAACCATAATCGAGAGTCATCGAGTGATAGGTATATACACTGCTAGCTTCCTGATAAGTTTATTGCATTGTGTGTGTACATACAGTCCCCAGCAAATGGTTTCCAGAGCATGTTATCAAGTGTTAGAAGCTTACCTGAAAGGAAAAAGCGGGTACTATTAATAATATTAGCTACTGTGCATAGTTCACATAATTCATGCAAATTTATTACAGGAAAAATGATATCTACTTGGCTAGATTTATTCCATTGTTTAGAAGACATATTGGTCTTGGTCTTAAAGTAGAGAACATGCTAACTGAACTAATGAGAGATAATGAGTAAGTGTACAAACACGATTGCTTTTACCATCAGTAAAAGTAGAGCCATGGCCAATCCACAATGAGGTGTTATTTTTAAAATGTCTATAGCTCTATACAATACTCAGTTTCATGTTAGCCTAAGTAGTTCTATTACTAATGGTATCAGCTGATAATATTTTTTATATAGGGAGATTGTTTTGGGGTATGAGCTAGAAGACATAAATGGCATAATAGACAATTTACTGCAGACTCAGGTGATCTCACCTGATCTTACTGCTTACATTCATAATGTGTATACCCAGGATTCTCGTTTTATGGATTTCCTTAGTGTACTGTGTGTGTGTAATGGTCAGCCTATTGCAGAGCACCAAAGTATGATTGCTACTACATCATGCATTTTATATCCTTTCATTCATAGATTATATTGTTGAAAACTTACTGTACAAATACACTAAGGTGACTGTCATACATTTGTGTTGTTGCTGGCACCATCCGCTTGCAATGTATTAGGAATTATTTTATTTTACTGGAGTTGGAAAAGATGTACCAATTCAAACTGGCAGTCCAAACACTATTTATTTTTGTAAACCTGAGAGGGTGGCACAAAACAAGTGGGAATCCATACATTATATGGTTCCAGGCTCTAAGGTTAGTGATATATCACTGTGAATTGTTGTGACATCAATATACCATATTATACACACAGGATTATCAATTCATTATTGCACAGCTTAATCTGTTTGGAATGCTTTGTAAGGTATATGACTGTAGCATTACAGTTGTTTGCACTGTATGTTGTTGACATATCCATTTACTCACAGGGAAATAACAGAAAAGCAATTGAAGCTATTGACAAGGTGAACAGTTGTATCATTTTTACATAAATCACTGTAAATTCAAGGCTGATTTTGGCAAATTTGCTCACCAGACCCTAAAAAGGTCTGGTACCAATCTATACAATGCTGAGTCTAAATTAAAAGTCACCAATCAAATTCAAGATGCACATCATAAAAGAAGCCATTTAGATCATAGGCATACGTACATGTGAATCTCGGTTGGAAACTTTTGATTTTGGAATTTTAGATCTAAATGGCTTCTCTGGGCTTGGTATTGTATGGGGTGGTACAGACCCTATATAGCTTGCAGAGCTTGTATTATGTTTGCACTTAGGATTTGAAATATGTGACATTTAATGAAGCACTAACTGGTGCAAAGGATATTAATCTTGACTGCAGTTTACGATCAAAATATGTTGAATTGATCATTGGTATGTGTCTATAAGTGCTGTACATGTGTGTAGTTATTCCTTGATTGTTTACCACCTATAGTGTTGTATGTGGATGCCAATGAAAACAATAGAGCTTTACTCGAGAATCTTTCATTGTCATTTGTAAGTTACAGCTAAATTTTTTAAGCTAAAAGTGTGTGACAAAACAGTTTTACCAAGATACATTTTTGTTGTAAAAATCTAGTAAAACTCACATATGGAGAGTGTCCACAATTGCTCCCTCCTCTGAAGAGTCTATAGTGTATCATAAAATAGCCAGCTATCACAAGTACAATGCAAAGCACATGATATAGTTCCCATATGTAGACAGCTAGTAGCCACTCATTACATGATATGTTGTATCACATGACCACATGCCTAATTCATTTTCAATTAGCTACTATTGTGTACACACTTAGAACTATTCAGAGATCAGAGAAAATCCATACGAAGAAGCCTCCAAGAATCCAACAGTTGCCTTGACTGGTGCAGAGAACATTTATTTTCCCAAGTTGAGAGACTGGATCCAAGATCATGTTGCCAGCCAACAGGTAATGATAGCTGAAGCTACCTCGCTATGTCATGTGATGAGCTACAGAATGTTGTTGGCGGTAAAGAAATGATAGGCAACAACACTTTTACTGCAAATGTGAGCAGTCAAAATTTCTTCATATTGTACGTAGCTAACATGTAAAATACATACAGGTGATAGACTTGTTGTACTTGTTAGTAAAGTACGGTTACTATGCCAACCTGGGTGATATCAGTAATTTGATGCCTTTCTTGCTATCCTTATTGAATGGTATGAATGATAAGCCATCCATTCAAGCTAGCAAAGAAGAAACCGATGAATTTAAAGAGGTACCTATAGCTTGTAATGTTGTAATTTTATATTGTAATTTTGAGATTTTATATTCATACAATTTTGCCAGGTTGGTCGTTTCAAGGACACGGAAGAAAATAGACCTATCTTTAAATTAAAAGTTAAAGTGTTAAAAACTATGAATTTGTTTTTTAACTTCAGATTCTACTTGCGATTACAAGTGAGCAATAGTAACTAGTAACAACTAATGAAACTGACATTTGCCAATTAGAATTATGTATTCGATTACAAGTTGTTAAAAAGTGGTACTCAGGCAACTCGACTGCTTTCTTCTTCTTCTTCTACTGATTCCCAGGTAACTAATGGATACAATGTTGTAACGGTAATGATTTTTATTTCTAGGAGTACAATCACCATTATCCTCTACCTCCAACTCAACTTGCACAACTGGAGAGCAGTCCTAAAGATGTTTCCATACATGAAAATAAGGAGTGAGATTTATTTGGATATATTATGTATCTTTTCTTAATTTATCATTCTAGCCTGATGGCCATGGCAGTGCATAGGCTAGAGAAGATTTTCTCACTTAGTGAATATGATTATGAAAAATCAGAACAGGATGCAACATCTCTTCCAAGCGTGTTGCTGGTAAAGCAGTGATTGTACATGATAGATCATCATTATATTTCATTGATGTTTTTGGTACTTCCATTGTAGGATTTAGCCAATTATGAGAATGATGAAGTTTTGTGTGAATCACTTCATCTACTGAACAGATACTACTCCTCGGAGGATATATTGTTTGAAAAAGCAATCCAAACTCAGGTGGCCAGATTATATAGAGTAGTTTATAATTACTTGTGGTATTTGCTCGGTAATAGCTTTTGATTAATCGTGATTCTAAGAAAGTTTTGGCTGAGGTCACCATTAAGCTGCTACCAGCACTTCGTCGCTTGACTTTGAAAGACGTTGATGGAAAGCAATTCCAGGAGCTGATCAAAATTCTAAGAAAATTAATCTCGTAAGTAAGCCAACCTCCTAACAACAGCTCGATTGTAGCTTCTCTACTATAGTTTATGTCATTTAAAAGATGCTGTACATGAGCCTCACTATCAGAACCAGCAAATATTGTATAATACAGGTATCCGTGTGTTTGGTATAGATGACCACCTATAAACCATTTTGTTTTTAGGGGTGTTTTCGGACATAATGAGTCTGATATTCAGGAAAGAGTACAAACCGAAAAGTGCTAAACTCTATCAAGATGGCATGGGGAAAAGTCAGCAGGAAATGATAATATCAACATCTCTGCAGTTCCTGAAAATGCTTGCTAGGTAGTTAGTCTTAGATGGCCATTTGACAAATATAATGTGTGCATGTATGTATGTATGTATGTATGTATGTATGTATGTATGTATGTATGTATGTATGTATGTATGTATGTATGTATGTATGTATGTATGTATGTATGTATGTATGTATGTATGTATGTATGTATGTATGTATGTATGTATGTATGTATGTATGTATGTATGTATGTATGTATGTATGTATGTATGTATGTATGTATGTATGTATGTATGTATGTATGTATGTATGTATGTATGTATGTATGTATGTATGTATGTATGTATGTATGTATGTATGTATGTATGTATGTATGTATGTATGTATGTATGTATGTATGTATGTATGTATGTATGTATGTATGTATGTATGTATGTATGTATGTATGTATGTATGTATGTACATATGTACGTATGTATGTGACTAACTATGTACGTTTGTATGTATTGTATATACTTCAGAAATCACAAAATTGTGCAAGAACGTCTATTTGATAGTATGGACAGATTGCTGAACCTTAAAGTTGCCATACCAGATGTTGCTGAATTGTTGACTGAAGTATGATGTGTTGTAATTGTAGCTGTACCCAGCTGCCATTATCACAAAATCTCATATAGGTATTTACTGGAGTAAAGGAGATTTGCATAAAAATCGAGGAGAGACATATAGAAAGGATATTTAAACTAATAGTCAAGTATAATGGCTGCCCAGAACTCTTAGAACTGCTTCAAGCTGTTGTAAAGGTGCATGGATGACTGTCTGTGTAGCTCTTAAGCTATTGTACTGATATAGGCAGAAGATCTTCCACTGAAACAAAACCAAACAGTCATTGTGAAGTATTTTAATTTGAACAGAGAAAAATTTTGTGATGGTTTTCTTGGTAAAGACCTGAAGAAAGAGCAGGAAAGGTATTAGCTATAACTGCACACACTGGAAGCATTACATAATGATAAATTGCTAATCACACAATTGACTTCATAGGAAATCACTCCTTCTGCATGCTGATGATTCCGACCACAATCTGCAAGTCCTTTTAAAAGTGATCAATCTCCTAGCTGCTTGCTGTGAAGGAGAAAACCTTTTCATTGAATCAATTTGTCAGAATATCATGTCCATTGGAGAACTGATGAAGGTCATATAATAGCTATATGGATCATATGCGTTTGAGCATTTGCTGATTTTGATATCTTATAGATTCTGAATAACCATAAAATCAAGCCTGATCGTAAAAAACCATTTGTTTTGTTTCTGCTGTGGGCGTTTATAAACACTGGGAAAAACACCACACTGACAGGAAGCATTCAGCTAACCCATAGTCTGTATGTGTCATAGTTAACCCATAGCTACTCCTTATTAATACCTACTATACTATACAGAGACATGTGGCGTTACTTAGAACACATCAATATTTTGCTTAACGGAATTGTAAGAGTGATGAGCAACTTGCCAAAAGCTCAAGTAGCATCTATGAAATTGAACAGCAATACTCAACTTAGAAGAAGAACTGTCCGCAAGAAAGTTGATATTGATAATTATGATACAGAAATGATAACTGCACATTCTAACATTCCTTATGTGACAAATGCAAATGGTGAATTGATCCCTGGTGTCCTCGTATACGTAATGGAGGGAGTATTGCCTTTGATCAAGGTTTGGATGCATGTGTATTACATGTACATGTGATGTTACTCAATCATATCATTGTTCAGGTTTATTTTATTAAACTGTTTGATCCTTATATGCCTGATCAGTCAGTGTATCAAAAAGAGATTCAAGTCTCTGCTGATATTGCTAGTACACTATTAGTATGTGCACAATTGTGATAGCTACAACTGTATATTAAGTTGTTTTTACTGCCGGTAGTGTTTAGCTGATGTTATGGCAATCAATGACTGTTTTAGCTCACAGGAGCAGTGGAGGATGTTATGCAACACTATCATTACCGTTATATCCCATAGCTGTTATAATGAAGGAATGATTGATGTTGACATTGATGTACGTATGTCCACCATAACGGAATATGTTGATCATAATACAATATGTTATCTCTGCATAGATCAAGACCAGGTTTAATGATCATATGCAGGCTAGATTCAGTGAACAAGTCATCAGCTACGCTACAGGACAAAGCAATGCTACTAAGGTTGGCATTTACTCTGTCACATTTAGCTATATAAGCAATTTCTATTTGCAGGCATATTTGCAAGAGTATGACCAGGAGAAAAAGTTAAACGAAAATTTCAACAACTTTGTCCAGAATTTTCAGCTTGCTTACTGGGGTCCTAACACTGCTCAACATCAAATCCACTCAACCTATGACACCATAGCTAGTGAGTCATACACAGACGGCTGCATGAATTTAATAGAGTATGCTACATTTGCAGGGTATAGCGAATATATAGATGGGGCAGAGTTTCAAGAAAAAGGAGATGAATGGCTTCCTTTGGGATTAAAGTATCAAAAGCATGTTGAATGCTTTGTAAGGTATAATAATATTATTTTGTCAGTTGTTCAGTAAATTATTCTGATGTTTCTCATATTCCAGTCGTCAACAAGGCAACACTACTGTTCTTCCTGTTACCAAGAGAGTTATCGACTACCTTTTGTAAGTCATGCTTACTTAGAACATAACATACTCATACATCCCGGCTTCAGGGTGTCGTACAACAATTTCAGCCACTTGACTGAAAAAAAGCAACTCCTTTTTCGTTTTCATAACATTAAATATTTGCAACTGCTACGAACAGTTATCCACAACGAGATCATGTACATTGATCCCACACTTAGAGAACAAGGACACAACCCACAAGAATTCAGAAGGTGTTTGTTTAGTGACGTGATTGCATGATTCCATATTGTCAATATGCTTCAGACAATCTGAACGGGTTCAAGCAGTTCAAGACCAAATTCAAGAATTTGGAGATGGATCTACAATAACAAAGGTAGCTATTTAGACACACAGCAATGATTCATTACCACACTGATAGTTGGTAAGACTGCTTTCTCATCCTGATGGGAGCGTCTCTGGAGAAGTTTTAGCATTTTTGACTATTCTTCTTTTCAGTGGGAATGAAAAAATTCAAGTAAACACTTTCAAGTTAATCACAGTGGCCAGCATATTATACTACTTTGATTTTTTAGAGTAACTTTTCTTCATATCTACTCGATACCAGAGAAGAAAAGCTTTTTGTCAGCATGCAACAGCGCTTAGAACAAGCAACCAACAATGACAACAAAAGAAGGGTGCTTCTGGCTCAACTTAAACTCAAACATGATGAGGAGCAAATACTTGTTAGCGATTATATAATACATACTTGTAAGCCACATGATGTACTTGCAGAAAGAGCTGTACACTGAATACGCAGTGCAGTATGGATTCAGCAAAGCTACTCCTGTAAGTAAATTTTAGCTAATGCTCATAATTTTACATTGTATAACTATGTAGACTTTGTTTGCACAACCAAGCTTCAAACGGCTAAGCTACATAGAGGAGGATCCTTTTGGTGTCACTTCCAGTAAAAAGAAACTTATTGAAAGCGTAAGGAATAGCCAGTCGTGTAGTTTTAAGAGATTTATTGTGTACCATTTAGAATGATGATATGGGAATAGAATTACAAGAGGTTCAATCGCCACCAAAGAAAGGTTTATTCAGTGCCACAAGTGCTATTTACTCAAAACCAAACACAGTGACTGCAAGAAGGCTGTCCTTACAGCCACCTACTACTCTAAAAAGAGAGGTAACCAATATGCTATCTATTGTAATAATATTAATGTATGAAGTTTAGAGCCTTCCGGGTATTAGAGTTGCCAAAGAAGAAATACTGCAACAAAAACAAGAAGGAAAATCTGTACGTTTTCTTTTTCTGTCACATTATTTGGAACTAATAAAGTTTCACTTAATTAAAGGCTGAGAAACCAGCTGAACGCAGCAAACTGGCAAGTCTCAAATTTAGAGACACTTCTTATATCAAGTTAACCTTACGCTTCCTTGGCTTGTTATGTGATGGGCAAAACAGAACCATGCAGAATTATTTCAGGGAGCAACCCGACAATATCAAAACAATTAATCTTGTATCAGAGACTTGTGCATTTCTGCAATCATTCTATGTGGAAGTGACAAAAGAGAATATCGATCTTATTAATGAAGTCTTGAAAACGCTAATTGAGATGTGTGTGGTAAGGAGTAGTTAGCCGGCTATCAGCCAGTCAGCCTAACGTGTCACTTTTGTATACACAAGGGAAACTTCGCAAATCAGCAAGTGTTATATACTCATCACATAGTTGATGTCATTAATCGTCTACTTCAAACAACAGTGTTTCATCAATGCTCCTTATCAAAGGTAACAAAATCATTTTTACTACTGCATGGTGAGAAAATTTTGTGTTGTTTTAATTTGGTGGATTGGAAAATTTAGTGTTCGGTAAATTTTAACTTGGTGGAGATCTAAAATATAAATCAATGCTTCATGTACAAATGTGAATTGTTTTATCAAAATCAGCCAAATTAAATTTAACTGCATGCATACCCATGGTGTATACTGATTATCGTACATGAAGGTGTTGGCACTTAAATCCACTGCTGTCAAAATATTGGAAATAATGTGTGAAGAGACAAGTCCACTAACAAAAGACCTTGTGAAGAATGTGTTCAAAGCAGTCGATGTTGATGCTCTTCACACCTCAATGGCATATTTTTATAGACTTAGTCAAGATGAAGACATGGTCAGCCATAGTTATATATAGTGTACGTATAGCTATATATAGCTATGTGGCTATTTATAGAAACACTTAAAAGAAAATGATGACGCTGAAAGAGCTACATTTACAACATACCATATCCTAATACATTTTGCAGACTTTCAAGGCATTTCTATGGAAATGATTAGTTAGTTTAACTGCCATTTATATTATGACTCTTTTACTGCTTATGCAGAGCCTAAATTGCCTAGTTTAAATACTCCTGGAAAAAGGCACAGAGAGATTAACAGAGGATGGACATTCTGTCATAAGCAATCCAAGAGCATTGAGGTGTCATATGAAAATGATGATGGTGAGGTGACTCTTGCAAAAGTCCACTTCAGAGTTCCAGAAACTGTAAAGCAGAATTTGCTTAAACCAATGTCACTTGTGTTTCTACTAGAACGAGTTATCAGATGAGATAAAAGAAAAAGTAAAGCTTAACGTGGACCGTACATCACCAGAAGACAAAATCAGAGATTTTTCTAAATGGATAGAATCAGTTAAAAGAGAAGTACAACATTTGGTAAGTGTATGACAATACCAATTAGCTAAGCTGTGATGATACATGCATGTGTTCAACCATCAGAATTACCTGCGTGCTCACTGGTACACAAACATATTTGTGAGAAACATGTAAGCCGTTGTCAGGTTTAGTATGTACGTATCTTTTACATGAGACAATGCCTGTGTGCAGCCGTTGGCGTAATCATCTGCTTTTCTTGTGGACACTATTAATGAATATTTTGATGTTGATAGCTTGGGATGATACACTCCCTAAAAGGTGGTAGCTAGTTGGCTAATGTTTATATGTACCGTTGTTGAATTAATTCTGGTTTAGACATTTAAATGGTACCGAGATTGTTGTGCCAACTGTTCCACGTCAAACTGAAAACTGGTTCTTTTCTTATGTTCTTTACATTGGTGGAGGCATACACTTACTGATGAGCCTTGCAATGGTGATCACGTACTTTCTCATCAATGGATCCAACTTTGTTATGCCAGATTTCTTTTACAAACTGTAAGAGTTATTGTATAACTGTAGTTATCCATTATCCACAGCTGTGTGTACGCTTTTTTAGCTTTCGGCGTCAACACAATCCATCTTACTCCGATTTACCATTCTTTGGATTAAGAACAATGTATCATATTGTAAGAAACTGTATTTATACTGAATTCTTGAATCTGAAATATCTTTTCTTTGAGATAACATGCAGTGAGGGTAGCTAAATATTTGAAAAATTGTCAACTAGCCTGAAAATTTGTAAAAGATATGCAATAGCTAACACACAAACACTCTAATAGAGAACACACAGGGACATTGAGATTCTACATTATTCCTACTTGCCCATTCTTATATTACACCTACAGGCATTCGTGATATTCTCAGCATTATCATTACCTTTCTATGGTTACTTTTACTGTGTCTGTTTATTTCACATTGTGGTGGATAATGATATTTTGCAACGTGTACTAAAATCTGTCACCAAAAATGGTGAGTATATAATTATGTAACAATAGATTAACTGACACTATGTGTGTGCACGTTTACAGGTAAATCTCTGTTGTGGGTAGCTGCACTCGGCTTAATAGTAATATACAATTACGCTGTGGGCACATTTGTTTTTATGCCCAATGAGTTTGACAACCAAGATGAGGGAGAAGTTGTCCGCTATTGTGACACTCTCTTTGAGTGCTCCGTAACTGTGTTAGAGTATGGTCTACTTGACACCATAGGAGTAGTGAGTCACATGCTTGTTATACTTCAGGATGATGTTACATACTTATCTAACTCTAGGCAGTGGATTTACCAAGGAACCTCAGAGATGCTACCTTAAGAGCAATTTTCTATGATCTCTCTTTTTTTGTCATTGTGACCACCATCGGCCTGAACATCGTGTTTGGCATCATTGTGGATACATTCTCTGAATTGAGAGATGAGAGGGTAACTAAAACAATTCCTTTATGGTATTATCATATATGTACCTGCATGAACTATTTTATTATCCTAGTACCACATTGAGCAAGATAAAAAGGGATGTTGTTTCATATGTAATATCTCCAGTTTTGAATTTGAAAGAAGAGCAAAGGTACTTTGTGTGTATATGCATGTACGTCTACCATCTACATAATTAAACTTGCTTTACAGGGATTTGATTATCATGTTGAAAATGAGCATAGTATGTGGGACTACATCAAATATATAATGTACTTGGAGGGAATTGATATTAGTGATCACAATGCAATTGAACACTATGTCCATCATCAGGTACAGACTGGTTGCAAGTGTTATTATGTACACACTGTGTAGCTATTTACCGTGAAAGTGAGGTGAATTTTAATTTACAGATTAATAGGGAAGACAAAAACACTGGATATTTTCCATTGTTTCAAGCACGCAGTCTACAAGAAAAGAAAGATGATGCTTTGACGGAACTTGCTGAACTGAAAAAACTGATGTCTGTGATAGTAGAACACCATCAAGAAGAGGTAGATAATAGATTATCTTCAGTAAATTAGCTATTGTTATTGTAGCAAAGAAGGGCAGTCATACAGAGGAATAAAGAAGATCATGCAGAATGGGAAAGAAAGTATCAAACAGAACAGACTGATGAACAGTTGTCTCACATTTAATTCTACATAGCTATAGACACAATAATTAAGTATAGTTGTTTAATAAACTTTACATATTAGCTACATTTGAACATAGTTGCATTGTTTTTAACTTTCACATATTGTAATGATTATATTAACTATCCAAAGATTCTTCTATTGGTGTACTAAATGTAGCATTCTTGCAAAATGCAGTATCATTTGCTAAAACATTGGTTAAACCCTATGTGTAGCATACACACACATACAGTAATCACAAGATTAACAGTGTAAACACTTACGGTCACATATGTTCCCTTTTCAACCTCATTTGACCAAAACGTCACTGGTTGTTCAGTATGAATGTCGTGAGCCTTTAATTTTAAAACAATTTATAATGATGGATTTTATATAGGGATGCTACAATATAAAACTTTTTATGTCACATGTCACAAAGATATATTTATGTCATCAGCATACATTTACTAGTTTCACGTGTCTTCATAATCAGCACATATACTGTAGCTATCATAAAAACAACAAAACTTTGGTGGGACTAAATTGAAACCAGCTATGCCGGTGACTGGATCTGTAAAAATCCTCCACTTCACAGAAAAACTGAAATCCGTTTTATTACACAAGATTGTAGCTAGATGTTACAGATGTTAGGATTCACAGAAGGTATAGTGTTACTTGGTGTTACCAATGCATTACAGTCGGTTTTTTTCAGGTAAAATATATTGTGAGGCGTGTTATGGAGATGCGTGAAAGTTGCTTGTGGTTTGTGAAGGTTGGACGCTATGCTTTTTTGTGTCAATCCCTACTATTAAATACTATCATACCATATTACCGTAATTAATTAATTAAGCGATATTTCCCAAAATATTACCAAGTGCATACATGTGGCGGGGTTCCCCAGAGCTGGTCACATCAGTAATGGGTTGCTGAAGAAATATGCCTAAGTTTGCTCTATGAAAGTAATTATTCGTCAAACTTTAGCCGGTTGCACCAAATTTTGTCATTCATGGTAGAAATTCAAAAGATTTAAACACATACATACATACATGTTATACACATCAGACAAAGTTGATAAACACATAATACATACCCTGGTTGGTGGGATCACTCTTGGGTCAAAATCTATTGGAAAGCTCTACATGCAGGTATTGCATTGATATATAGACCACTACACCTTTAGTAAAATCTCCTTTAAATGTTGTAGTATAGTCCATTGGTGGTGGCTTAGCTGAGAATTCTTCCTTAACTTCTGCACTACAAAATTGTACTTTATAATGAGCTGTCCAGGCCACAGAATGTCTACTACTGTACATCAAATACCTCACTATAGCATAGAGTTGTTTCTCCAGCTGTGTCTTTCTTGAACCTGAAGACAAGGGAAGATAAAACATCTAATCATACTGTAGAATAGAAACAGAGAATATGATACTCGGAGTACAAAGCTGTGAAAATTTATAGTGATTATCTATGAGTGCGTATATATATACGTAGCTGCTACCTGTGTTTTCATGAAGACAATACACCTTGAAGGATCAATACACATAGGAACCAAGAAACTTATTGGATATATATCCTTATTGTTATCCATGATGGATACATCCTTATTATATCCTTATTGTTATTGTTATCCTTATTGTTATCCAATAATAATAATAATAATAATATAATATAATATAATGCTCTAAACTCCTTTCATTTAGTGCGTTACAATAATTATGATAATTTTCCCTAATAGATGACATGGTTTCCTTTGGGTTGGGAGGGCACCTTGGAACAGATTAGCTGTATCAGTGATTATTGCTGTCGGTGATATGTATACATGCCACAAAAACAAACCTACATTGTTCATCTACATATAAACAGACTGTACAATGTTATATAAGCAACAGTAGCTACAGGAGTAACGCTTCTCTGACTAGGATTTGGACTAGGAATATAATACCAATTGTCCAAAACAATGTATCGTTGGTAGATTGGCAGCTATACACAATAACTACCTGTTGTTCTGATGTTTAATTTTTGTGGCTGCCTATATGAGTCTTGGATTGTACTGCCTTCTGTTAGTGCTTCATGTGCATCAGCAGTTAACAGTCCCTGTAGGTAGATATTGTTACATACAAAAGTTACAATGGGCAATTTGACAGCAAACCATTGCCTCACCCTGGGGCATTTGACACTGATACTTATATTTAATAAAAACATTGTCTCATTACTGCAATGCCAAATCCCCTATGACCAAGTAGGGATTTGATATTTATGGTGGGGTATTGAGATTGTCTCACCACGGGGCATTTGCCAGGGGGCGGGGATAGTGGGGAATACATCGATAGATGCATTCGAGGATACATTTAATAGTTGTAGGTAAACCTGGGGACAAAAATAACGCTAGGTTCTCACATGATCACATGTATTTTTGTCATGACCGTGGCCGTTATTCTGACCTTGTGTCCGTTTATATGTACAAAGTTAGATAATGTGCCATCTGGTTTTCTAGAACCTTCTTCAAGACCAGCACATTGCCTCTAGAATATAATTATAATTTTTAGGTTAACACATAAACGATTTTACCTCTTCAACCCAGTTCCCTAGAAGAGTCTTACTTTCAAGGTTAACGGCCATCTTAGAGTATTTTTGATGTTACCATGACAGCAAAAACGGAAGCACGTGACCATTAATATTACTTCCGTAAACTACCTTGCTCAGTTCCACCCCTCTTCTATTTTTGGCACAAACACCGCGTGTTCAGTTAGTTTAGCTGTTTTACTGTTAATCTCTGCTGCCATGGCCGTGCCAGAGCAGCAGATGCAACACTCGTTGCGCATCGGAGATGTTATTCTTCTCCACTCAAAGGAAGGAAGAGGTTTCGTCTTCTCCGAAACTTCAAGGTTGGTAAGACGATCAAGCACCAACTTAGCTGCTCGTACGATCGCTTTGAACATGTGAAGCGAAAGGGATTCCAACAAAGTAGCTGCAATATTGTAACACTTTGTACCTAGTTCAGTTGTACCGATTCATTTCACATATTAACATTTATTTGCAGCTCAGAGCACTTGATGCTGTCGGTGCTTCAGGAAATGATATCGCCAGACAACCCTGATATCCCAGATATAAGGAGTAAGCTTTCGTTAGTGTACTGTAGATATACGGCTACTAGCTATTTTTTTAAAATAGTGGCTGCTTTCAAAGTGCTAGCACCAAACAAGAACAAGGCACAAGAGAGACTTGCTAAGTTGAAAAGGAAGCCCCAGGACAATAAGTAGGTTATGCACACACCCACAACATTCCAACTTATCTAATGGGCTGTACCCGTTTACCTTATGTATAAATGTGTGAATGTCAGAGTAGACTAAAAGCAGTAATGTGAATATCGTCATGGCTGTCATATGATAGCATAGGGAAGATGGATACACATTTTTATGAAATTATTCACAAACGAATCCAGATGTGCCGGATGTGGTGGTTCTGTCCATGCAGATGTGTAATACCCGACACAATGCATACATGCATGTGTACATGTTTATTTGCTGTGATCTTCATGCAAAGCCACCTTAAAAATGTACCTTTATTCAAAACTGCTAACTTTTAATCTGGCGTAGTGACATACTCTATTGCGCGGATCCTTATTCCTTGCAGTGTGCTTGCCTGCATGTGCTGAAAAAATTTTTGGTGACTTGACTGTCAAGATAATTATCATGTTTAGGATCATCACTTGATTGGTAAACAGCCATAAGCCGCCATCATCATAATAAGTGTTAATGAACTGTTACATAAACGTGACTGTGTGATTCCAATGATAACGGTTCATTAATGGTGGCTAATAGCTTCTGAGGACTGCACCCCCAAATCCCCTGCTTCAAAGATTCACTATATATCTTAGTTGTCTGTCCTCTCAGCAAGTCATAGATCCACCGGTATCCCTGTTGAATAGGAAAGGTTATGTGTTTGCTATAACAATTTGTAATTTGCATAGGCTTGCATACTGGCTAAGCAGTACCGTATACAGCAAAACTTTCGAGTGGGAAAACTTTCACGGTTTTCACGGTACCACAAATGTTTTATGACGAATAGGTTAGCTAGAAATAGACATTCTTATAAAAGAAGCTGCTACCGCAAAAGTTTTCCTGTGAACGTTCATTTTCTATTCCAACCACGAAAGTTTTGCCGTATACGGTAATTTATATAATACATTCCATGCATGGCTACTTCATTCAAGTAAATGGGACTCCAGCTTTCTTTCCTCAATGTGGCACTCCAGGTTTATATTGTTGCTGAGGAAATCTCCTTAGCAACAACTAAATATAATTATATGTATCCCCTAAATTCTTACGTGAATGGATGTTAATGATATCATGTGTGAACAGCTAAGTATTATATTATTACCAAATTGACTGTGAATGATGGGTATGGCCTGGACATTGTGAAAACCAATCTAAGAAAATGGAGCCAGTAATGGGTTGTTTGGATGCTGTAATATTTTCCATTGATCGCGACCATCATGTGTAATCATGCCCGTACATGAGGCACGTGATCAAGTGACGCGTGACCACAAAGGATAAGTTGTGCCCGTGAGGGTGATGCTGTGTTAGTAATTCATTTCACTATTAAGTAATTATACAAGAGCAGTTATAAATGTGGGTGTAGCATGTACATTGAAAAGATTGGACTATGCATTGCTATAGAAAATTTTAGCTTAAAAGTCATATCCTCCGTATACCTTATACAATAAACACCACCAGACATGGACTGTTGGTTACATCTTTGTTCACATAGTATCACTTGGTTGAGGTATTTTACACTATATGTATACTCCCTGGTGAGGATGTTTTTATTAGAAACAAGAACATAAAATTTACCATAAATTTATAATTTAGTGTTCTGTATTTATGCATGCTTCTTTATGTACATACAGGAATGCAATGGAGTTGCAGAATGCAGAGGTTATTAATATTACATAAGTATTACTAATTACAAGCGGTTTTCTCTAGAAAAATGCTAAAGTTGAGTTAAAAAACAACGAATTTGAACAAGAGAGACAGAAAGGCACACTGGTTTTGTATGGATCCATCATCCAGGTGTGAAAGTGACTGTAGCGTTTATTGAAATAATTTAATCTTGTGGTGTTTTAGCTGTTACATATATACAGTAATAAGTATGTGACTATTAGCACTGTACGGACTTCTAAGACGGAGAATACCAACATGCAGGTATTTCTATACTGCATACGCATGTATGCAGAATGAACTGAAATTATTAATATAGATGTATCTCCGTCATTATGACTCTGACAATTGTTTGTTTAAAATTTTACCTCGCTACAAAGTCAGATCAGTTGGAGATGAGGTACCTGCTTAGCTTGCATGACTGTAGCAACTATTGGGTATCTCCTTTTCTAAGGTTCGAATGGAAGATCAAGTAATGTTTGCAAGTGAGAAAACAGAAGGACAGTACATTCACACGAGTGGTAGAACTTTCCGTCAAGTTGGAATTACCTTGCATGAAGACAAGTTAGACCTTTACTATTAATGACTGGAATAGTTTTAGCTTTGTTGTATTTACCAGTTATGAAATCAATGCTTCAGCTACTGAGTCAGGATATACCATTAAATCTCATTACTGTGCAATGCCTAATGAACAAGAGGCCATCAAGGTATTATACAATACAACAGCTGGTTATTCTATAGAGTAAATCTTTAGGGTGGCAGTATTATTCGTTTGTTTCATCGGGAACTTGAATGTTACTTAGTGGCAGAAGGATCTTTTGCCAACAATGATGATGTGGTTGTACAAAACGATGATGATGTGGTCATAGAAGAAGGTATTCACAATCAATAAACAATACAACAAATTTATTTTCTTTTGTAGTCCATCTACGAAAGCGGAAGTCGGAACATGGCAAACTTAAACCTCCATCAACTTCTGCAATCACTTACTGGCAAATTGAGAAAGACAAGGAACCCTTAAGTGGTATGAAACATTTATTAACTACAAAATTATATAATATAATTACGGAGTGGCTATTAATTAACACTGGTGATTCATTCAGTTTTGACCGTTGACACTGACCACTACACTTTGTGTAGTATGAAGCTGCGTAGCCTTCTATATATAGCTAGCTACTAGCTGCCTCAGTTCCAGTTCGTCTTGCACTCCACTGACCCTACAAATGCAACCTTACTGCTCGACTATTCATGCTTTTTTGATTTGTTCATGTCGGTAGATACCACTTGGCTTGTTGAACTATACTGTACCACTTGTTTCAAGGAGGAACTGACAACCAAGGAGGGATTTGTCACCAGCTACATACATTATTGAATCAGTTAATTCCTGGGCACTTTAATCAACACTATCGACGGTACCAATACTTAAAAAACACTGACTTACATACCACCTTTGATTAGTCACACGACTTGTATATCAGTGGTAATAGACTGTTGTATTACACTGTGCCACTGTGCCACCGATCGGTGGTAATAGACACTTTTGTCACCATTAATGCCACCAACTGATCGGTGTCAATAGGCTCATCCATATAATTATGTAATTGAATTATACGGTATCGATAGCCTCATCCATACTATTATGTAATTATATAATTATAAATTATGTGGTGTCAATAGCCTCATCCATATAATTATGTAATATATAATTATGAGTTATATGTTAATCAGGTCAGGTGGTCAGTTGGGGAGAAAGATGTAGAATAAAACATTTACCAACAAGATTATATTTAGCGATTGTCAAAGAAGAAACAAAAGGTCAGTTGGGAAGGAAAATGTCTAGAATTTAATATTAATAAAATTATACTTAGCAACTGTCAAAGAAGAATCAAAAGGCTATGTGTATAAAGTATGTGATTTGGTTATTGATATAAGAGCATGTGTGGATAGTTTGTATGTGTGTAGGTAATGCTCAAAAAACGAGATATTGCCAAGACTGATCTTGATACAGTATTCAGACTGTTTCCAGTTATTGAGGTATGTAATGCATTTATACCCATAATCTAAATGTTTATAAGCATCAATGGAGATCCATAACTAAATAATTATTAATGAAATTTTCATTGTAATGGACAACTGATTAGTTACTTCTGAGTCGCACTTTATTCTACTTGCCTTTCTTTGGCTGTCATGGCAGCACAGTTTCATCACATAAAGCTATATTCACAATGGGCATTTCTCTGTATAGATTCCTTCTTTGCCTGGCCCTTTCTTCCTACTGGAGTTGTCCATCAGCAGCATGCACTGTCCTATGACCATGCACATATAAAGAGGCTTTAGTAGTCTACATTATGACATGAACTATCCTGCAACCATTATTACAATATATGGCAGCAAGTTGAAGATACACTGTACATACAAGTTACTCACTTTTTATCGTAGTTATTCACAAACTCTGTGTGTATATTTGTAGTGTGTTAGTAAATGGTACATGCGGTGACTTGAAGCTGTTAGTGGTAAGGTGCTATAGCTAACAATTGCAGCTACATTAAAACAATCTACTAGCCCTACCTTCTGAACTTCCCTTGGCATGTGTAATGTTTTACAAATGATTTAATAGATTCAGTCAATACACAATAATACAGTAACGTACAGGGAAGTGCGAATTAATAGGAACCTACAATTTATACGCATGCGTACAACTACTATCATTACACCTCCACCCTATACAATTACATCATCTACTATATAATAAACTTACAAAAACCAATAAGCAGTCAAGTGTAATGGGAAGGTGGTCTTCTATTGAGCCTTCTCGGATAACGTCATTCAGTGGTACGGGGTGGAGATTGTTCCACTACTGAATCACGTACAGGTAATTGTTTAGTGTTCTCAGTACCAGGAATAGGCACAAAATCAGATTGAACAGGTAAGTCAGGCAGTGGAGGCAATGTGTTGAGTCATGTTGATCTTGAACATTAACCTTATCACTTATAGGACGCAAGTGATCAATGTGTCTTTGCCAAAACACTCCAGAAATGACTTGAATCAAGTAAGTTAGAGGCCCTAATCTCTCAACAATGACACCAGCAGACCATGGTGGTCCAGCACAAAAATTCCTAGCACTGGCATTCTGACCTATGAAATACTGACAGTGGCGGTCATGGTTCTTCTTCTGTTTGGCTTGTTCATTTTGAACAGTGTTATTTACATCTGGATGAAGTAAATCAAGTCGAGTTCATAATTTTCTCTTGAGAAAAAGGTCACTTGGTGTTTCGTGAGTAGTAGAATGAGGAGTGCTTCTGTACGTCAGTAAGAAACTTGCTAGTCTCTGAGAGTGTGATCGTCCAACATACTGACTGGCCTTCATTGATTTCTTAAATGTCTGGACCAGTCTTTCCACAGCTCCGTTGGTTGAGGGGTGGTAGGGAGCACTCTTTATGTGTTTCACACTATTTTCCTTGGTGAAGGTTGCAAATTCTTCTGAAACAAATTGGGGCCCATTATCACTTACTATCTGTTCAGGGAGCCCATACGATGCAAACAATTTACGCAGTTCTTCAATTGTCTTATTAGCAGTGGTGTTCTTCATTTCAACTATTTGAGGCCACTTGGAATGAACTTCGCTAACCAATAGATACATTCTCCCTTGAAAGGGTTCAGTGAAATCTACGTGTAATCACTGCCATGGCTTGGTTGGCCACTTGGCATGGTGGGTATTTGGTCTGCTTGAATTAGTAGTATTTGAGGCTTAATTAGTTGATCTACATACATGTGACCAGTGTCCAGTCTTGTGGCACTTGTAGCACTTCGAATTTCTGTGGTGACAATATTTATCTTTGTGGTTGCCTCCCCCACAATGAGTGCACTTCCCCTGTTTATCAGGTGTCTCCGGGACTCTAGTGGCCTGCGACGTTTGCATGAGTTTCATTACTGAAGCACTGCTTGTACTCTTTAATTGGCTGATCTGCATCTCTGCCACCTTGATATTGCGAGTGAGCTCTATTGCTCTGTTCAAAGCGAGGTCTGCCTCCGACAATAAGCGTTTTTGCATATTCTCATGGCAGATTCCACAGACTAAGCGATCTCATAACGCCTGATCCAGATACTCTCCAAAGTTGCAATGAGTTGCCAATCTATGGAGTGTAATTAGTGCCAAAAATACTGAGTACATATAAACAAGTAAAACAGTAAAGAAGGCGGTTTTATATTTGAGGGCGCTTTTTAAGAAGGCAGTTTTATTTTTGAGGGCGCTTTTTAAGAAGGCGGTTTTATATTTGATAGCGCTCTTTTTAGGAAAACGGTTTTAGTTAGGGCGCTTTTATTTATTAGGACACCTTTTTGGAGGGCGTTTTTTGGACCACGCTATCAAATTATCAGTTGAAATAATTAATGAGTAATTGCACTATGATATTTTATGGCTTCACTTGTTGATTTTTTTTTTATTTGTTGTATTTCTTACATATAGCTAGGCATATAGCTATATACACATGCACTGCATGTGACACACAGAAAGTTAAAATTATATAGCTGTGTAGATGAGGCACTGCATGGCATAACCCAGTTTGGGCCTGCCGTGGATATACGTATAGGTATGTGCTTGTCCAACTCCAAATTAATGGTATATATACAAATCCTAGCTAGCTACATGTAGCTATGCTGTAGTATATAGCTATGCGTAGCTAAGCTTTAGCTTATGAGATTTATCTTCAGGGATTTAAGTGCCTGTACAATGGAAAATGACTAGCTATAGTTAGCTATGCTGTGCATGTGTGGTGGATAATTCTTCACTTACAGACATCATGAAATTCCCTTTTATTATATAGTTACATAGCTATATATAGCTATAGCTATAGCTATAATCAAATCTAACCCTAACCCTAGCTGTAGCTACCTACTATACTGTAGCTATATATGACTATATATTATACTGGGTCATTGTAGATACAATAGCTAGCTGTAATACATAGCTCTGTACAGTTAAAACAATGGTATGTATTACACACCTTTTTGGTATGTAATTCCTCCTTACACCGTGCACACCATTTTTGGTGTGTTATGCACACCAACAAAATAAAAGTATGAAATACACACCCAATAAAGTATGAAATACACACTTCAATATATTTCAAATTGACACATAAATACATAAATACATTGAAATATTAAATATGTTTTCTACAGTTTCTTCTTCTGGCTACTTTTCAGCAACTTCTAACTACTACGTCCTTTTCTTTTACAGCTGCAGCAACCTTGATCTCTACTGTATCTTTATATATACTATGCACCCTGCAGTAAAATTCAATGATGTAAAAGTTAACAAATGATATTACAAGTTTACTGCATACATACACTGTAAAAAATGAAGTGTGCATGCCACACTAAATGGTGTGATAAATAACAGTGTAGGATGATAATCACCTTATTTATATAGTGATTAGAACCCCCTGCGGAGGTATGCGTGTTACATAAAAAACATGGTTAGGTGATTATCATCCTACACTGTTATTTATCACACCATTTAGTGTGGCATGCACACTTCATTTTTTACAGTGTACCTTTCTCCATTGGAAACACCGGTCAAAGTCTGACAGATTGATGAACCAAATTATATGGCGAAACAATAAATCTATGGATTATAGATGAAACATATTGCGATTATATTAGAGCATGCAAACAAGTACCTTTTAACAACAGTTGTATGCCATTCATATGTGCCTGTAATGATCCTATAGGATGTTCAAAAACACAACAATAACACACAGCTAACCGTGTTTTTTATGTAACACGCATACCTCCTCGTGGTTGTACATGCAACAGCAATAGGTTGCAGCCACAGTCACAGTCCAGCCCACACATAGATTGATGATTTGGCATCAGAAGAATTCTATAAACATAGTATATTATATTGTGATTACTACAGCAAACCCGAACCAGTACGTACCTTTGAAACAAGCCATGAAAACAGTTGCTCTTGGTCACGTGCATCCTATAGCATGTTCAAAACACAAAACAACTAACACTGCTAATGCTCCTGAATTTACGTACCTTTCATTAAATTGTTTGTAGAGGGATACAGTAACTTTAGTAATATTCATCATGGCCCTCAACTGAATACTCCAAGATGCCACGTGTTGTATCCAGTTATGTACCAGCCAATTCAGCATTCACTGGATGTTCATAACATTTACATAGCCACAGGGGCAGTGACTCAGTGTCCTGAGAAACAATTAATGATAAATTCTTGGCATCATTATTCTCGTCCTAAATCAGTAGAAACAAACGGTGAAATATCTATCATTTTAATAGCAGAACATTACCTTTCAACCAGTTATCTTCACTCTAGCACTAAGCCGGGCACTCAGCAGGAGGGAAAAAAATTTGCACGCTTATTAAACTTCCTCTAGCGAATCAATTCAAGTGAGCCACGCGATGAACCATCATTTTTACCCTGTCTGTAGCTGTTTCCCATGGAATTTTCGCCAAAGTTTGCTGTACAGTAGCGTTACAGCTTCCAGCAGTTCCTTCATCGTTACTAAGGGCTTCGTAACTAGGGTTACTCATTGCGGCATCGGTGAGCATTAATTTAAAACATTATAATTATCACCCAGACAGGAATATTTATTATTGCCTTAGCCTTATTTACAGCTTTTCGCTACAATAGTGCTGCTTCGTCTAGACCAGGTTTAGCGCCGCAACATTTACACGCATGTCGTCAAACAATGCTTCCGAGAGGCCTCGGAATTTAACTTTGGGTTGTTGTAGCTTTTCTAATATATATTATATGGTTTTTAAACGTATATCATTGTCTTACATTCATTAATATATTGCGCCTCTATCTTATGATCCATAACATGAGGCGCTTATTTATGTAGCACTAATACCAGAGAAAATAAGGTGTGCATTACATACCAACATGATATGATATGGAAACACACCACTGGTATGCAAGCAATATGGTGTGTATAACATACCATTGGGTGTGCATTACAAACCCCAGTTTTAACAGTGTGGGCTAGGATTACATTAGGGTTATCCTAACCTTAACCCTAGCATCCTAACCCTAACCCTAGCTGCATGAGGTTATAATTATTGGTAACTCTATAGCATTTTAACAGACTTATAGAAAAATACAGAGATTGGTTATTAATATAATTAATTGATCGAGCATGCATAATGAATTGAACAATAACTTAACAGTGCATGCATATGTGACTTGAATAATGGACAACTATAGCTAGATATTATGCAATATGTGCATGTGCATGTGTATGTGAAAATGTGTGTTTGTGTGAATGTAGCTATATGTGTGCATGTGTGTGTGTTTGCATGTGCATGTGTATATGAGTGTGAGTGTGTGTCTATGCATGCGCGCTCATGTGTGTGTGTGTATGTGTGTGTGTGTGTGTGACACGTGCACACGGTGGCCCGGCATGTATGGCTTTCCATTGAACAGACACTTTTCATATACGTATGTGAATATAAGCTTTAACTTGCTATATAGCTATATATGCAGGCTCAACCGGTGCTACTACCTCACCCATAGCTACATAGCTACATGCACAACTTTATGCCACAGTGAATGTGTGTATATATATGGCATGGCCGGTAATATCATCATCATTATTATTTTGCAAACTTCAACTAGCAAAGGAAAATATGTATGCATACGTTTACAATTTAATTATCTAGTTTGTTTTTGAAGGAGACTAATGAATTTATATCTAGTTAAAGTTCCTATAGCTATTGCAATATTAAAGTGGAATAACCAATCTCTGTACTATTATTGTGATACATAATTATCACAATAGCTAATCCATTTGCAGGCTAGCTACCTGTAGTTATAGGTAAAGCCGTACATGTATAGCTACCTACTAACCCTAACCTTAACCCTAGCTGTAACTACCTATATAATTAACTGGGGCAATCAATTCGATGTAGACATGCACATAGCTATATAATTTATGTATAAAACATACATATAATATACGTAGCTCTGGGTTATGGGTTATACCCTAACCCTGGCAACTATATATAGCTATAGCATTTTAACAGACTAGCCTATAGATCTAGAATAGTACAGTTAGCTACTATATAGGTCTGTTAAAATGCTATAGTTGCATAACTAGCTATAGTTGCCAGGTTAGGGCTAGGGTATAACCCTAACCCAGAGCTATATATTATAAGTTTTATACATATTATATAGCTATATGTATCTATATACATCGAATTGATTGCCTCAGTTATGTATACATACATATATAGGTAGCTATACATGCAGCTATAGGGGTTAAGGTTAGGGTTAGTAGGTAGCTAGCTAGCTACATGTACAGCTATGTACGTAGCTATAGCTATATGTTATTGGGATTATCTAGCTATGTATCTCTATGTTACTAATTTACAGGTAGCTATAGCTAGCCAATGGATTATAGTTATACATTGTGATAATAAGGAATAACCATGATAAAAGTTATAGCTAATATTTCATAATTATCATGATCATTTATCACTATATAGCTATATACATACACCATGCATGTCAACAAGATTTCATATCATCAACTCTTATCATTATGTTACTAACGTATGTAGTATGTACTGTCTGAATGTAACAGAGATATAACACTATGATACTATTGTGCACCCTGCATGCTGATGTTAAGCTATATAGTTATACTGTATCAAGCTATTATAAGCTGTCATGTACTATGTAGTTATATACTTATAGACATTCTAGTGTGGGTAGCTACTGGGATATCATTGTACTATATAGCTATGTATAGCTATATACCACACCCTTCAACCATTTACAAACTAGCTATAGCTAGCTATATAGCTACGTACATAATAAAAGGGTACCTAATCAACTGGTAAACTTGTAGCAATTTTTATATCAGCTGGTGCAAGTCATGTACAACTACGTAGCTATATATATTAAATTTCATGATATTCGTAAGAGACGAATTATATCCTGCATGCATGCACTACAACCGTATAACTATAGTCATTTTCCATTGTGCAGGCACTTAAATAAATCCCATAAGCTCTCCTCTAGCTATATAGCTACATGTATGTATATTAAATAGTAGCTACATTAATTTGGAGTTGGACAAGCACGTACCTACGGCTATCCAGGCCCAACCTGCATGGGTTATGTCAGTGCCTCATATACACAGCTACACAACTTTGAGAAAAGATAACTTTCTTTTCATGTGTCACAGTGCATGTGTATATGCCTAGCTATATGTAAGAAATACAACAAATAAAAAAAATCAACAAGTGAAGCCATAAAATATCATAGTGCAATTACTCATTAACTATTTCAACTGATAATTTGATAGCGTGGTCCAACAAAAACGCCCTCCAAAAAGGTGTCCTAATAAATAAAAGCGCCCTAACTAAAACCGTCTTCCTAAAAAGCGCTATCAAATATAAAACCGCCTTCTTAAAAAGCGCCCTAAAAATAAAACCGCCTTCTTAAAAAGCGCCCTCAAAAATAAAACCGCCTTCTTAAAAAGCGCCCTCAAATATAAAACCGCCATCTTTACTGTTTTACTTGTTTATATGTACTCAGTATTTTTGGCACTTATTACACTCCATACCAATCGTCTCAATTCAGCTACGTAGTTGCTAATACTCTCGCCAGGAGCCTGATCACACTGATGAAAATGGAATCTCTCGGCTATGACTAATAGCCTCGGATCAAAATGGCGTTGAAGCACTTCAGCGAGATTACTAAAGGATTTGTCCTTAGGTTTGTCGGGTGCCACGAGGTTACTCAGTAAAGCATAATTAGTGCTGCCAATCACAGTAAGTAGAGCTGGAACTTGTCTGATACCAGTTGTGGTGAAGAAAAGTTGCACACGTTCTAGATATGCCACTATTTTCTTGTTCTCTGAATTGAATTCGGTAATACATCCGATAGTATTACTTGCCATTGGTATCCTTGTTGCCAAATGTAATGTTTTACAAATAATTTAATAGATTCAGTCAATACACAATAATACAGCAACGTGCAGAGAAGTGTGAATTAATAGGAACCTACAATTTACACACAACTACATGATATACTATCATAACAGCATGCAATGTGTTTATAAAGAAAAATCAGTTGTATTAGAGTAAAAAACAAATTACTTTGGCTTGCATTTATAAGTGTAAATAAATAATTTTTCTCTTTCAACTAATAGGAAGAGACTGGAATTCAGTTTGATTCTTATGCAAGAATCAACCACCCCCATACTAAAACTTGGCTGGTGGCTCGAAAAGGTTTTTAAATCTTTTCATTAAACAATTAAAGAACTAACTAGCTCTTATATTTTAGGAAAGCCATACACTCGTAAAGGATTTAATCCTAAAGCTCCCGGGCTAGATAGCTTGCAGTGGGATTCAGCCGAGCTCCTTCAAATTGGAGTTCAGGATCACATGAGCTATGATGATGCTTTTACAATAGAAGAGGTCTGTCTGGTTGTGACACCACTAGCTTATACTTATACGTACTATAACTTTTTTGTTTTTTAAAGATTGATGAAAAGTTGATTAGGAAGTTCACATACGTTGCTGGAATTGTTCCTGTCGTCAAAGCATACATTAAAGAGGTATATAGAAATAACGAACTTGTACATTTTGTGTTTTAAAAACATGCATTGTGTTTAGCTGAATACAAATCCTCAAAAGATTGGTGTCAAAAAAGCTGATAAAGTTCAAAAAGTATGTAGTTTGGTCATCACCTAATGCTGATGTGTATTATGGCATACAGGCACTTGATGAGCTGTCAGATTTCATTAAATACGCTCACCCAAGAATGAAAGATCATCAAAAACTTTTGAGAAATTTGATGATTCTCGAAATGGTTATGCGTGTGTTAGAAAAGTTTGATCCCAAGTCCCAATACGCTAGGTATAGCCATGTACCAATTGTGCATTTTTGATAGTTATGTATTTTACTGTTTCACTGTAGCATTCAACGGCGAGTCTGCCAAGCTTGTTACGGTTTAATGGAGATGTATTTAGAGGGGGATAGTCGGTAAGAATAAAACTCTGCTAATTTATAATCAACGCATCTATTTATAGTAAGAATGAGAACTATTTGGCACGATTTATTCCTTTGTTTGAGAAGCAAGTAGGAATGGATCTTAACGCTGAGCAAATGTTAACAGAAATAATCAGAGATAATGCGTGAGTTATATACGTACTTATGATTATCCAAGATTTACTTGTTTACAACACTTTAACAACTTCTAAATTATATATTCTCTAGGTTTTTATCACTAGAACATTCTATTGTAAAAAAATCGCTACACTGTACAGCTATGTATGGTGTATGGTTCTGCCAGTTTTAGCACATTTCTTGTACATTTACAGATTTAATTAAAATAGCAAATCCTGTCACGCATGAGTACATATTAAAGTCTTGGGTTGTGAGTTGTCTGTAGCAGGAATGTTTGATGGAAAAAAGCCAATTAAGCAACTAAACAGTCTTGTGTGGCAGTGTACGGATTTGTACAGTAAAGCCTGCTCTAATAATCAGGTCACCTATGGGTCAAAATTTTCAGGCCTTTTTAAGTAGCTACGTAGTTGCATTAAACAGGTCAACAGCTGTTGAAATGGTGATTGAAGTTGGACTGGATTAGCAGATGATCTTATTTACACATTGAACATGTTTCAGAGCAGTATTTAGAGCAATTATAAAGCAAATATGTTAGCTCCAATTGCAATCTACAGTATATTGTTTTATCGGAGGTTGATGAAATATCAATATTAGTATTGCTTTGGGAGAGTAAAGTTTGGTAAAATGGATTGATCAATATATATAGTTTTGGGAAAAAGCTTGGAAAAATCCATACACAAGCTCATTATTCAAGCCTTGCATTTGCATTACCTGTATATATGAGCTCACTGCACAAACTATATCACATGCAAACTTGCATGCATGCTTTTTATAATGAAGCACAGTTTGTAGTCATGTGATACAAATGTAACTAGCTTTAATGATTTGTATAGACATCATGGCAGACTAGTTTTTGCATGGCATTTTCCTACCTTGAAGCTTAAGATAACATGTTCTACTAGTACATGAGATGAATTTTAAATGAGCGATGTAAGCTTAAATGATTGGATGTAATCTTATATGGCCAGATCTATATCAAATATACAGGCATGCACTTATGCAGGCAATAATGCTCTGTGAAAAATAGTTTGTATGAGCGTAGCTACCTTGGTAAGAGTATAGTAATAATATTATATATGTGTTTCAACACTGCAGCCTGATTGTATCAAAGTATGGAAAAGATGCAGTGGATGGTGTGATTAAGAAGTTGATACGCAGCAGAGTATGAATGCAAAAAAGCCAAATATGTTGATAATGTGTGTATCATCAGGATCCTCGGTTTTTTGATTACCTTGCGGTTTTGTGTGTTTGTAATGGCCGCCCAATTCCTGAAAGTCAAGGTATTTATATATATTGTGATTATACCCATGATAGGTAGCTACGTACATGCCTCCATACTTGTTGATACAAATGTGCAGAACCAATTGGACGTTCCATGCCTAGCTACCTGGGCTTGGTAACATTTCACGTTTTAGCAAGAAAATTATTAAATTTGGCATAAGTTTCCCCTTTTCCCTGTGAAAATGTACCAAATTGTACCAAATTTCCTGTTAGGTAGTTTTAACAGTGTAGAAACTTCATTGTTTACTCGTTTGAGTGCATGTCTAATCATAGATCATAGTTTTTAGATGAAACTGGCCGAAACTGGCCATGGCTTTGTATGGTATTTCATTTTTGTTCATTACTGTTGTAAAGGTAAGAAGTAATTTGTACTTGTGGATATATCAAAACCTGACTATTCCATATATGGAGGCATATAGCATCTATACTATATCCATACATGCAAATATATTTTATCACATGCTTATTACAGACAGTATTATTGAAAAGTTGGTGAAGCAACATGGAAAGGTAGCCGCTCTTTTGTTTGCATGCATTACTTTGTATGTTACTCGGTAATATATATTTTTAGGATTTGTTTTATCTGACTGAAGTTCGTGATGCTCAATTACCTTCAGACCAGAAGGAAAAAGAAATTTACTATCATGTACCTAGTCACCCCCCTAACAGTTGGCATCCACTTTCTCAGATTGCTGCTAAGGTATACAAATGATTTAACCGTGTGTGTAAACAGCTTCTTAGCTGAGTACTTCACTGGCCATGAATAGCATTGCATAATGCTTGCATAATTATGCAGCCGACTCCAAACTTGTATTATAAATTATGAAAAAAGTTTTGAACAAAAATATTTTTTTAGGATGCAAAAAAGGATAAAGTGGATAAAGAGTATCAATACTTGGTATCACAGCTTGACTTGTTTGGGAAGCTTTGTAAAGTAAGTGACATATTTCTCATGTAGCTAAGTTTACAATGTTTGTATCATTGCTAAATTATTCCACTTAAAGGGAAACAATGCTTCAGCGGTTCAGATTATAGATAAGGTATGTGTTTCTATCTATTCATTATATTATTCCTGGTATGCAAAATGTGGATGACAATTTGTATTTGAGCTGGGCACTATGGTCTTTCCAATCTGTGTCGTGCATAAAAATAACTATAGGTTGTTAATATATTTAGGAATTCAACTACATCACTTTTGAAGAAGCTCTGGTGGGTGCTAAAGATGCTAATCTTCATCCTGCGCTACGATCCAAATATGTGGAGCTGATAGTAGGTCAGTTGAATAGATGTTTATTAAAATGTGTTTTAACAGTGAAATTTTTACAGTACTTTATGTTGATGTTGGAGACAACAGAGCAATTTTGGATAACCTCTCATTGTCTTTTGTAAGCAGACAGGATAAAGCTTTACATTGAATGCAATGGTGGATATATTTTATAGATTTATACTAAGATATCAAAGGATCCTTACAAATCTGCAGCAGCAGATGATACTGTGGCATTGACTGGAGCTGTAAACATATATTTTCCAGCACTGAAGGAATGGATATTTTCTCATGTTACTGATATAAAGGTTTGAACACATGTGGTAGATTTATAATTCAAAGATAATTATTTCAATCATCGCCCCATGTAATCTTTTCTTCTTTCTTCTTTCTTTTCTTCTTTTCTTTTTTCTTCTATTATATAAAGCTGAAAAGCCGTCTGTCCGTCTGTCCGTCCGACCGTCCCGGCGATAACTCAGTCGTGCCATCTATTATATAAAGCTGAAAAGCCGTCTGTCCGTCCGACCGTCCCGGCGATAACTCAGTCGTGCCAGCATGGATTGATGCAGGACCTGCATGATGCGATGTATTTTGATGGTGGAAAATTTTGACGAATTGGAGGTTAGGAAAAAATTGACAAGTAAAATTTTGACGAATTGTATCAGCCTTACACATGGAATCAGCTATTGGGAAGAATGGTAAAATTTTGATGAATTGTAAAAATTGTCAACCGTCAAAATTAGGGTTGGGCAATGTTTCAATATATTGCCAACATTGCAATACGGGGGTCGATATCGCAGACATTTTCACATGTCAATAATATCGCATACGCAATATATCGCAGAATATTGCAACATATCACAGTGTAGTACTGTACGATTGAGTGGACAAAGCAAATATGCATCAACAAACAATACAGAAAACAATTAAACAGGCAAGATTTTACAAATAACATTTATGTATGGTACACATTTTGTTTCATTTATTATAGTAAAATGCAATAATCGCGTATTCTTTTTTGCAATAATTGCAATGCACATTTTCAATATTGCCCAACCCTAGTCAAAATTTTGTGCCGTGCGGTATATGCCTCATGCACTTAGATAGCACGATTTTAATCAGATAATGTGTACTGACGTCATCGTAGGTAATATAATACTGTTATGTCAGTTGGATGGTGCTTATTGATTGGCTAAATTTTCAGTTTACAATTATTAGCTTGGCCACCTTTATCTTAATTAGCTTTTCAGTTGTTGGCAGTGCTAATTACTGTTTGTGCCTGTATGCATGCTGGGATTAAACTCAAAAGGTCTTGGCCTCTACCTGATATCACACCTTTTGGTTGCGTGTATCTGAATAACATGACTGGTGCTTCCGACTTGGCCTCACTGCATTCCTCAATGTCTATAGTTTCTATACACTCAACGGCAGGCTACTGGCCCTCCCTCAAGATTGTATGCCTCATGCTAAGGCATTCGGCAATTATTAATAGGGCTGAGCAATTGCATGTAATACTACTTCTGATTGGCCTTGCACTTTTTGTTTAGCATTGTGATACACATGTAATAGCTTATTAGATGAAATAACTTCATTTTGTGTCTTACATCCTTTTGGTGTTGTCTGGAAACAGTTTCCCTACAACATACCTAATACATTTCTGACAGTTTTAAGCTAATTATTTTTCCATGGGGTTTTGTTTTTTTGTTTTTTAGTCTGTCGTTGCCTCGGTGATTGATGAGAACAATTTAAATGCTGAAGTAAGTGGTGTCAAGGAAAGAAATTGATGATACAGTGATGTCATAATTATTATTATAGGTGCTAGATCTTTTGCATTTGTTGGTCAAGTATGGATACTATGATGACCTTGAAGATATTAATGCACTGATACCCTCACTGGTCTCATTGTTGAATGGTAAAAATGATAAACCTTTCCCTAGAGCAAATGAGGATGAGAGTATTTCATATAGAGAGGTGCGAAAGTAACTAACCATTCATTATTATATTATTAATGGTTTATAGGAAGGACGATTTGAAGATAAGTATGAAAACAGGGCTGTTTTTAACTTGAAAGTTAAAGCACTAAAAATAATGGATTTATTCTTCAATTTTCGTTTCTATATAAGATTGCAAGTAAGCATAGACCACCACGATAATGTGAAAGTTGTATATTGGCTTCTTAGCATTTCATTTATGATTACAAACTGTTAAAGAAAGAGGTTGACCCCAATGAATTGGTTGAAGCCAAACCTGATGATGATGATCAGCAGCCAACAAGAAAACAGCGTAGATTCAAGCGGTTTACTCCTGCACAGCTGCAGCAGTTAACAAGTGGAATAACACAGCAAGTCAGTAATGTTACACAACAAGTGTCTCATGTGACTCACCAAGTGACACAACATGTGACAGATATCGCGTTGCTCAGATTTATGGTTAGTTTGTTTGTTTATATCATAACACAAAAGATCACTTTAGGGAAATGCTGACGAGTATCCTGAGCCTCCTGAACTGTTGAAAACTCTAGAAAGGGATTCTCATAAGCTTAAAATCACCGAACCTCAAAATGAACAGTAAATTGAATCATGCAAATCACAAGTGCATTTAATTATGTACATATACGTAGCTTGATGCAGTTAGCTGTTGTGAGACTGAATGTGATATTTTCACTGAGCCTTTTTGAATGTGACTATGGGATTGGCTTTCCAGAGATTCTGATTGTGAGTCCTATTATGTTAGCTATAATTTATGCGCTTGTCACAGGATTTGTCCCGGTATCAAAATGACGAACTCTTGCATGAGTCACTGCATTTGCTAGGAAGAATATATGCAACTGAGGAGAACTTGTTTGAGAAAGCGACTCAGGCACAAGTTAGTGTAAATATATATTTTGCTACATAATTTAGTTGTTTATTGTGTTCAACAGTTACTGATCACTCATGAATCTCAAAATGTTTACACTGAAATCCAAGACATACTTCCTGAATTGCGTCATTACGCTGCAATAGATGTAAATGAAAAGCAGTGCTCAAAATTAGTAAAAATTTTGGAGAGGTTCACAACGTATGTCATAAATATGTATATTCAGCCAGGAGAGGTACTAGCTAATATCTCTTCTATTGATAATAATAATAATAATAATCTAACATGTATTACAGTTTACATAGAAAACACCCGATACAGCTCGTATGTATTATTTTGTAATACTACAGTAAATAGCCAATAGAAACGCTATTACACTTTTTTGATACCTTGCTCAAACAAAAACTGTAATACGCCTCTAATTGGCTAATTTGTTGACATTACAATTACAAATTGTTGTCACTGGTATACAATAATTACAATTACTAAATTCACTTTCAGCTTCCTTTTAATTTCTCAACTGCTCAACAGGCCTGTACTAACCGCTTTTCTACTTGTTTCACTAATTAATGGGCAGCCGACAAAAATATCCCAACAAGCTCGCCAGCAAGTTCTGGGATATCAGTTATTAGTGATACTATCAGGCAACGGCATTTCAAAGACACAGCCACTACACATGGATACTACACCAGTACACTGTTACCAACGCTTGTAATATTTTGTTTCAGTGGCATGTGTTAAATCACCACACCTCTTCACTAGCACACCAAGTTACACTAAAACATGTTAGATTAATTTATAACAGTATGGGTTGCTGTAGTATTTGGATTAATTGCACTCGTAATGCAGGCAGAAAACTGTAATAGTGCTCGGCTTCGCCTCGCACTATTACAATTTTTTGCCTGCATTACTCGCGCAATTAATTCCAAATACTACAGCACCCCATCCTATTACATATACTAATAATATAATAATAATAATGAGCACTGAGTATACCGTATGGCGCAACATTTTAACGGGGGGAAATATTGACGAATTTGACGAATTTTTAGCAATTCATCAAAATTTTACCATTCAAGCTATAGCTGTTTGCATGTAAGGTTGACACAATTCATCAAAATTTTCCTGACCTTTAATTCGTCAAAATTTTGCACTATACGGTAGGACATTGCCCTGTTTATTACTAACCAAGAGGTAGCTACTAAGGGCCTGGTTGACAATAAGAATATAGGGACCCACATGTCATAAAATGTAGAACAAAAATGTGGCTTAGTTTTTATCTTATAATCCAAATTCCTTTTTACGCCTTCTTGGCAGCCCTGGAAAATTAAACATGTAGCTTTGATTTATGATTATCTTTATAATATGCCTATAAGGTTGTGCATGTATGATAATACAGATATGTACTGTAACTACGTACTGTAGACTTGGGTTATTGCATATATATGCATGGTCAAGCACTTTTATTGATGTTTTGGACTAGACAAATGTGCATTGGTTATAGGGCTGAGCCTAATATGCTCATAATTTTACCTATTATTCCTTCCCGAACTTCCCAAAATTTTGACACATTATTCTTATTTTATCCCCACATCATCACCTATTATTCTTATTATTCCTACTTATTCTTGTAATTTTTATTGTATCGGTGATAATAATGTCCAGATTACACACAGTGACTATTGAACAGGATATTGCCAGTGCAGACTTTTCTGCAGAATCCAGCTACATGAAATAATAATTATTACTACTGCATGGAAATCACAATCTTGGAGACTAGTTCATTACATTTACCCATTGTAACTTCCAATTATTCTTGTATTATGCTCGTGAATGTTCTATAATTCCAAGAATTATTCTCATTAAAATTGCAACCTATTGTTCCCAAAATTATGCTGGTATATTAGGCTCAGGCCTAATTGGTTATCCATTGAGAAAGCTGCCAAAGCAACAAACCATTACTACTGTCAATACCAATACTTCCCATATTTCTTAAAGAAGCACGCGTTTATAATTGCATACTAAATTATACCACAAAACCTCTTATTCCATTACTTGTACTTGAGCAGTATTTGGAATAGTAACCAATAATCTGAGTGTATGATAACGCTATTAGTATGTAAATTGTTTAATATCTGTAGTTTATGTCACTTGGAAGGAGATGAAAGTCAAGCACACAAGCAGAATCAGAAGATACTTTACAACACAGGTAGATGCAACCACCTGTGTTTTTATTACTTTAACATTGTTTTGTCATTATGTGTAGGAGTGTTTTCAGATGTTTTAGACTTAATTTTTCGAGATAAGTCAAGTCGTCAGATTACTAGCGATGGTGTGGACTTTGTGGGTAATGTTAGTCTAGACTCTCCTGAGATGCAGCAGAGAGGGCTGATTTTGTCAAAGTGTTTGCAATTCTTAAGACTACTAGCAAAGTACTGCTATAACATTCATGACATAACCAGTATGAATCTGTACATTATTTGATAGAGACAATACAACTGTTCAAGAACGTCTGTTTGATCGAATGGATGATTTACTAGAACTTGATGTTGCTATACCAGAAATGGCAGATTTGTTGTCAGAAGTATGTTGTTGTTATGTTATAGTAATAATAGAATCACTGTGACAATGATAGTGTATAAATGTAGCTATTTTAATAATTTAGGTTTTTACTGGTGGACAAGAGATATGCCTTAAAATTAAAGAACAACAAGTTGAACAAGTCTTTTTTCTGATTGCTTATGGTGGAGATGTAGGACGTGCTGAATTAGTGGGAATGTTACAAGCTGTTGTGAAGGTAAATATTGTCAAACTTCTTAATTGTGCATTAGACAAATTGATTTTGTTGACAGGTAGAAAAATTAGATCTTCCATTAAAGCGTAATCAAGCTTACATCATCAAGTATTTCAGCAAAACAAGAGAAACGTTTTGTAAGGATTTACTTGGTTTAGAAGAAGAGAAAGTTACAAGAAGGTAATAATTCTGGTAGCTAGCTATATAGCTATTGCAAACTACGTATATATGGGTTAGGATATGGGAATGTATAATTTTCAGGTTTCCTTAGGTGTATTTTGGGTATAGGAGAACCAGTAAGCCATGTACCATTGGAATGTGAACTTACGGATCTAAAACACTCACCTTATATCCACAGTGTAATTACAAAAAATCTATATTTCACAAATTCTCTATGTATTTTATACGGCTATTGTAACTACAACAAGTTTAGTAACTAACAAACAGGCAGCAAGTTAATAATGCAATAAATTACCTTTATATATGGTTTTACAGAGAGCAATTACTGGTTAAGGCAAGAAATTCTGATCCAGATTTGCAGATGTTAATAAAGCTGATTGATCTTCTTGCCTCTTGTTGTGAAGGCGAGAATTTATTTATTGAATCTATTTGTCAAAATGTGATGGGAACTGCTGAACTTTTAAAGGTTGTATATAATATTAACTCACATGATGTAATGATTAGTCTTCCTCATGTAGATTTTAGCTATGCATGATCTTGATCCGATTCGTAAAAAGCCTTTTGTACGTTATTTGCTCTGGGTCTACATGAATACAGGAGGGGATAAAATACAAGCTGGCTCGACAATACTATTTCATGATGGGTATGTTAGCTGTGTGGAATGTTAATAGTTGAGTGTTTAGCTGCTGTGTGGATTAATATAGGCTAATGTGGGAGTATTTGGAACATGTCAGTTTGTTGTTGGAAGGTGTTGTTAAAGCTTTGATCAACCTGCCTAGCAGTCAAATAGCATCGGCAAAGGAGAACCTCTCGTCTCGAGCTACAATAATACGCCGAGACCCACAAGGATTCAGACAAAGAGCCAAAACAATGTCTAATCAAAAGAACATTCCATTTGTAACTAATAAAGATGGTGAATTAATCCCAGGACTTCTCATATATTTAATGGAGGGAATTCTACCTATGCTGAAAGTAAAAACAACCTTGTTAACAATGCTGGTAGCTAGATAGTGTGTTTACTTCTTCTTTGTGTACAGGTGTACTATGCTGAATACTTTATACCTTATGACACATCTGCCAATACCACTGGCGATTCATCTGAAAGAGCATCTCCTGAGAAAGAAATTCAAGTATCAGGTGCTATTGCCTGTTCATTAATGGTGAGTAAGTTAATGTACAAGTTTACTATTTTAGTACCATTGTCTTTTTCAATAGTACCTGTCTGATGTTATCAAAACATTATTGACCTCACAAGATCAGTGGGATCTTTTGCGTGCAACAATAATTACGATTACGAAGCAATCTTGCTTTGAAGAGTATCCAATAGACATTGATCCTAAGGTAGAGTCTGATTATTGCATGTGGCAAGCAAAAATTGTAATTAAAAAATAACTAGAGAAGTTTAATGAATTACCAATGATGTAGGAATCTTGCAATAAAAGATTGATAGGGTGATGTTTAAATTAAACGTGACTGGAGTTAACAAAAGCCAGCTTTGACACACTCAAGCACCAGACATCATTACTCAATAGCCATGTCAGTTAACTATATATCAGTTCATGCATGTGAAATGCATGCGTGGCCACAAGTGCTTTAAATGTCTATGCTGTACTTGACAAGTAACCGCCTGGCTGGAAACTGCCAGGTGACTGGCTATAGTTGTCTTAGTCATCAATTTGGCATTTGAAGCATAAAAGAACCTCAGGTAGGGCTATCGGTTTCATGGAAATTTTTATAAAGCCTTAATCTCCCACTATACCTTCCCATTCACCACCCCTATATAGAGGCATTTGTTATATTGACTGTATATGGGCAATATGAAATGGCAGGCAATTCAACTAGCTATCCATTTACGTGCAATAGCAATCTACATAACCGGAAGAACTCTCATAGTTGGCTTTTCACATGCATCAAGAAATTTTTCTTACTATCCCAACTACGTAGCTATACTAATGATGATGATTGCTCAATGGTGCATACCTATATCACCCCTAGTTTACAGCAGGGAATGAAATTGCTAGTTAAGTCTTGCAACACAACACTGTCAGTAAATTACAATTTTTATGCATGGTAGACAACTGTGGGCCCCTACAACTTTTCATCTTTCTTTTCTATCTCCCCTTACGTTAATTCTTTAGGTTAAAGAAGTGTTTGATGATAGTATCAAGTACAGTGTTTCTGCTCCAAATGAAGCCCTAGAGGTAAATATAAGAGTACCAGATGGATAGGAAGTTTACATTTCTCTATATCAGAACTATAATAATATCTATCAGCGAGAAGTGTTCCTAAATGATGAATTTAACAATTTTGTGAGAAACTATGAACTGGCATACTGGGGTCCAAATATAGCTACCTATCAAATTGGTTCACCGTACAAAACAAGTAAGTTTAATTAACGTTGGTATTATTACCTTCAATGCTATGTATATCCACAGCTTACAGTGAATTTGAAGATGACTTTTTGGATGAAAAGGGAGATGAATGGCTTCCTCTTGGAAAATCTTTTCAGAATCATGTTAAACTTTATATTGGGTAAAAGGATCATCTACTTGTTATCTAAATGATTTTATTTTATTGCTACTATAACAGCAGTCATTTTCCAGAAGTCATAATTCAGCCATATACAAAAAGAGTTGTTGATTGTCTTGAGTAAGTTCAGTCAAATAGGTTACAGCCAAGCCAGCTATATATCATGATACCATATACTTCAGGGCATCATACAACAACTTAGCTGATCTTGATGAGAAAGAGCGCCAAAGACAAGATAGGAACGATATCAGATATTTGTATTTACTTAGAACTCTCATTCATAATCAAGTCATGTTTGTAGATCCCGACCTTAAGGAAGAAGGACAGGATCCCGCACTTTACAGAATGTTTGTTAATATTGCTTATAAAACTGCTGCTACCAATATAACTATTGCAGGCAGTGTAAACATGTGACATCTGTCCAAAATCAAATCCAGAAACTTGGGAATACCGTGGAACGGGTAGGTCAAAAAATCTGTACAACACACCTCCATCACTATCTACTAAAAATGTAGATTGTAAAACTCCTTGCACATCCAAACGATAAGATTTCTGCTGAAGTTTTGGCCTTTTTATCCATGTTACTCTACAATGGAAATAGAAATGTTCAGGTAGTTTAGTTTCCCACTTGTGCATAATCTTTTTATTGATTCACATTTGTAGGAAGGGTTTGGCTATTTGATGCAAACTAGAGAAGAAAAACTTTTTGTTAGTATGCAGCAGCGACTTCAACAAGCTGCATTGAATGATCGTGAAAGAAGGACACTTTTATCACAACTTGAATCACGTATGGAATCACAAAAAGTTCTGGTAAAAACCTTTGCATACAAAAAATCACCTATAGTTCTTGACATTGTATGTTTTGATATAGAAAGATACGTATGTTACTCAATCTGCTCGTCAGAGAGCTCCACGACCATCAATCCAATTGCAAGTACGTAAGTTAAACTGTACTAGGATAGCTACCACTTTACTACACTAGGAGGTGTTCAGTCCAGATGCAACTTTGCCTGCTAGTCCAGGTGCAACTTTGCCTGCTAGTCCAGGTGCAACTTTGTCTGCTAGCACAGATCAACTGTTAGATGGAGGCAGAATGTCTAGAAACTTATCTGTTGTATCTGTTGAATATGGTGATGTTTCTTCCCAGCAGAAATTTTCTATGTCGGTAATACATGTTTATAACTTGTTTATTAAAAAAACTTTTGCTAAACCAGATGAGTGCTGGCCTGCCTGGCTATAAAATTAGCATGTCTCTGACTTAACCAGCTACCTTCCAAAATTTTATGTTATGAGCATCTCTGTTCTTCCCTATATTACATGTGCGTGTGGTTTATTTATTAGTGCTACTGTATTCCTCATTTTTCTTGTACACTAAAAATTGATTTTGTGCCTTAAGTTAGTTCATATACAGTTTCTTAGATATATAATTAATTTATTGTAGGGTGAAGCTTATGAGATGGAAACCTTCAAAGGGCCCCATGGACATAAAGGTCGCATGTCAATAACTGATCCAAACTACAGTACTGCTAGAAAAAAGAAAAAGCGGCTTGATAAACTAAGTATTCCTGAGGTGAAGAAATTGTAATCAATCGTTATTGTTTATTTATTTACTCTTTTTATGTAAATAGCTTTTAAAGGAAGTTACAGAGACAGAAGATAAAGTGTATGAACAAAAGATTCACAATGAATTGGTAAGTTTTGATCTTAATTATAAGGAGTAGCAACACAGTTTGTGACATTTAGTAGTACTAAATGATAGTTTAACAATTTACATTGTGTAGAAGAAAAGAAATTATGTAGAAGATGATGATGATGACAAAGCCAGTTCACTCAAGTTTAAGGACACATCTTATATTGAGCTGGCACTTCGGGTTCTTGGGTTAATGTGTGATGGTCAGTATCGACCAATGCAGAATTATCTACGAGAACAGCCGGATAATATCAAAACTATCAACCTTGTATCAGAGACTTGTATATTTTTATCATCATTCTATGTTGATATCACGAAGGATAACATTGTGCTTATCACTAGTGTGCTTCAAACTCTGATAGAAATGAGTGTGGTAAGCTAAATTATAAATTATGTGTGTATACATGTATAAACTGATTACTTTTGTGTACAGGGAAATTTTGCCAATCAAAAGGTTCTTTTCAACCACCAAATAATAGACACTATTAATCGTATCTTGCAAACTATGGAGGTTCAACGATGTTCTAAAATCGCTGTAATATGCTGCTGAGTCAATCAGTTATTGATGTATTTTAGTGTGTTTCTTATATAGATTCTTGAGTTGAAGCAATCTGCTATTGAACTGCTGGAAGCTATGTGTGAGGAAACGCATACAGGAACAGAAAAGCTTGTTCAAAGCATATATAAGGGTGTGGACATTGAAGCTCTCCATAAGACCTTGCATTACTTCTACAAACTTAGCCAAGACCCAATGATGGTGAGTAGTTATTCAAAATGTAATTTGAAGTAAATGTGTGATCTGTAGAAAGCTGAAGACAAAGATGATGATGCTGAAAGAGCTGCATTTAGAACTTATCATGTATTAGTACACATGGCAGACTTTGAAGGAATTTCATTAAGTGATGTTGGTATGTATTTTTGGCAATGGTTAACTACTGTAGCTATAACAATAATACAAATCAGAACCAAAATCATGTGGATCAAAGAATGCTACAGAGTCAAAAAATAATACTGAAATTAAAGAGGCTTGGAATCATTGCCAGAAATGGTCTAAAAGTATTGAAGTGATATATGAAAATGAAGAAGATCAAACAGTTTTAGCAAAAGTTCATTTCAGGTCATATCCTGCTGTGAGTAATATACAGTGAATAACCTAGTAATAACCTAGTAGCTAGTATATTGTCATATGTGACAGGATGAAATGCCAGAAGAATTGATTGAGAAGGTCAAGTATCGGGTAAATCGTGATTCACCAGAAGACAAAACCCGAGACTTTTTGAAATGGATGGAAGGAGCCAGAAAAGAAATTGTTCATTTGGTAAGTGTACCTCTATCACTACGTCATTAATGCACATTGCTACACTTTGTGTTTGCTTTGTGTAGACTACACTTCGTCGACATTGGTACACTAATATATTCATATACAACATGTGAGTAGATAATGTACCCATGCATGGATTGTATATGTATAAAATAGAAAATGGAGAAATTACTTACTGATTTTTTGGACCCTCGTAATGAATATATTGTTAATGATTGCCTGGAGTGACGTAGATTTAAAGTTGTAAGTTTTGTTTTTCAGTATCATAATTGGTTGGCCATTATTATAATGTGCAGGGATGTTATGTACACTCCACCAGAAGATGTAGACATTGATCCAATGCTGAGTGGCTATTGTATGGAGAGATTATGCCATAACAACACAATTAGCAGTAGCACGTTTACACCTGATCAGTGTGACCGCAGCTACTGCACAGAGGAAACCGTTGTTCCAACTGTTCCTGACATTGATAATCGTCACTGGTTCTTTGACTACGCTTTGTACATTGGAGGAGGCATTCATCTTTCAATGAGCCTTGCAATGGTCATTTCTTACTTCCTAATCAATGCAGGAAATTTTGTGTTACCAGATTTTGTCCACAAGTACATGTACGTGGGAGATTAATGTGGTGTTAAAATATTTCATAGTTGATTATTTGTAGATTACAGAAGAAAGACAGAATTCCTTCATATTCTGATGAGCCGCTCTTTGGGATAAGATCAATATATCATATTGTTAGGATTAGCTGGCTAGCTATATATATTAGCGATAAAATCTGTATTTATTGGCATTTAGGTGTTTGTGGCGTGCTCAGCATTATCGTTGCCATTTTATGGATACTTTTATTGCGTTTGTCTACTACACATTGTGATCGATAATGATATACTACAACGAGTGCTGAAATCTGTTACTAAGAATGGTAACTATAATTTGCAGCTCATTAGCCATATGCAAATTCTGTTACATGCAGGTCATTCACTGCTATGGGTGGGTGCACTTGGTTTGGTAGTTTTGTATATATACAGTGTTGGAACATTTGCTTTCTTACCCAATGAATTTCATGAACCCGACCCCGAAGAAGATGGTGACAATGTTCGATTTTGTCGCTCACTTGTTCAGTGCTTTATCAGTGTATTAGAATATGGCCTATTAGACACCTTAGGATTGGTGAGAGAACAATAATAACATATTGGTGTGTATATATTATCATTGATGGTGTTTATATCAAGACTGCAGATTTACCAATGAAATTTAAGGATGCTGCACTCAGGACTGTTTTTTATGATTTAACTTTCTTCATCCTTGTGACCACCATTGGTCTGAACATTGTGTTTGGTATCATTGTGGATACATTCTCTGAATTGAGAGATGAGAGGGTAATTTAAAACAACAACGATATTGTGGTTATAATTTATTAACATACCCATGCAGTGGCGTATAGAAGAAGATAAGAAGGGGACATGTTTCATCTGCAGCATTTCTAGTTTTGAATTTGAAAGGAGAGCTAAAGTATGGACACATGTATTGTATAGTTCAGCCTACAGGATTATACCATAGGGATTTCATCATCATGTGAAACATGAGCACTGCATGTGGGATTACATTTATTTTTATTTACACTTGGAGAGGATTGATGTTAGCGATCATAATGCTCTTGAAAGCTATGCTTATCACCAGGTACCTAATATTACTGCTAAAGCTTGCTGTTTATTTTAGTTACGTGTGATAGATAAAAGATAGTAAATGTGATTTCTTTCCATTGTTCAATGCAAGAAGTTTAAAAGCCTCATCAGATGAAACTCTTACTCAGCTAAATGAAGTTAAGAACATGGTAGCTGAGATTTTGGAACATTTTCATCGTGAGGTACCGGCGTAGTTCATAATAATATGTGACCGAATCTGTGAAAATGAACTATGTCAGTGCAAATTACACCTAGTTAGATTATTATTCATTAATATCTTCAGTTCTAATAGAGGCATTTGCATTCTGTAAGCTTCAAAAGATTCTCCATTAAATTCTGCATTTGTGGTAAAAATTGTGCTTCGTTAGCATAACTATAGCGTGAGTTATGATAAAACAAATTTGATGATTTTTGTCTGCACTGACATGGTTGATTTTTGCAGACCTGGTCACATATGAATACATACTATACAGCTATTTTGTTGTTGCCTTATTAATGCGTGGTTCTCATTAAATAGGAAAAAGTAGCAGCTTTGCGTAGAAAAAGAGAAGAACAAGCTCAGTGGGAGAAAGACAACATTGCAGAAGATCAATGAACTCTGTGTTTCAGCCATTATATATATCTATGCTAGCTATGACTACAGTTTTAGTACTTAGGTAAATAAACGTTTGTTGTGTTTTCGATTTTTTTAGAACTAATGTATAGCTACCTAGTTTTTATGCAGTAGCCAACAGCCATTTTTTGTGTACGCACGCAGTATAGCTATCAGTAATCATATGTACAACTAATGCTTTCTTTGCAAGAAAATTTTGTGGGAGAGTTAAGACAGTCTCTGAAGATGGTCATGGGGGGCCTCTGTCTTTTGATTCAAATATAATGGATGTGCTTTTAATGAATTAGTAGGCTTCTTTGTGCTCTACATTGATTGGTGATCCATCTAATTTTATTGTGTTTCACTGCCTCATCCTGTTGTGTTTGATCTTGATACTCCCTCTGGCCTTATGTAGTTGTGCTATGTTTCAATTACCCTGATTATTGTATTGATCAATGAGATAAACAACTGAAGATTTATGTGGTGTAGTAGAGCAACATGCTGTTTAATTAAATTACAATCTTACCTTCAACCACTAAATTGTTGGGTTGCTATATATGGCTATGCATGATACTCAGCGCTTCTATCCACCTACTTCTGCTATCTTGATTAAAGAGACAATACGGCATTATCAAAGCCATTTAACTTAAACAGATGTTAAAAATAATATCACGTATTTTTAATGTGGATTTTATGATGCATGAGGTGCGGCTCCTCTTGAGGTAGCTAATAATACAATTAACTAAATTTGACTGCTCAACCTTCTAATAATGATGTTGAATGCAATGCAGGTTATTTGCTCTTCCAGCCTGTCTAGGTGCTCTACTTATTCTGCTGAGCCTAAACGACATGCTGTTAATGAACATCACCAACTTATACTCACATGCAACTAATAACCTCATGACTATTTGCTGCCATCTCTCATCATCCTTGCTGTTATGTTGCTCTTTGAATAATTTTCTTGACAAGGGGATGCTTTGCATTTGTCTCCCTTATAGTTGGAGATCATCGCTTTAGCTAGTGTTATCATCAAGTTGTGTTTGTAACAAGAAGTCTACAGTCAAGCATGCTCTTGTTTGGGATGCTCATGTATTTCTATCAGGAGTATTACAGGCAGGCAGAGCTTGAGAAAACAAGAATGTAGGTATATATGTATGTACAAGGTAGCTTAGTTTTTTATGCTTTTGGAGGTAGTTATGCATGGGGTTATGTATTGGCAACAGTTGCACATTGCAATCTGAAAGAAGTTCAAGCCATTAACAATTAAGCTATACTGCATGACATTGCATGTATTGGATTCCAAAATTGGTGAGATGCAACTAAGATGGGTTTTTCTTTACTGCATTTAGCTACAAACTAAGAACCAGTCTTCAAAATATCATTAAGCTCTATCAGTATTGACCTGATTAGCTGTGTGCAGAAAGGCACTGATAAATTTGATTATGTATTTTTGGTGAATTAAAATTAAAATTTTCAAAAGAAAGCTATGACGTCATCATAGTAAAACAGCCAATAAAATTATGTGTGTAGCAATGTAACTTAAAAATCGAACAAATTTAGGGGCGTGTCTTTCCGTTTCTCATATGGTTAAATGAACTCATCAGTAATACGAGAATATCCTGGCATAATCGATGACACACCCCTGAATCTACATTACAGTGTTGATCCACTGCAATTATGTCTGGTCCGAGGCAGCAAGTGGTGCAGCACTCGCTCCGAATCGGAGATGTTATTTTCTTGTACTCAAAGGAAGGAAAGGGTTATGTTTTTTCCGAGTGCTCAAGGTACCGGTGCAAATATTATAGTGGGCGTGGCTCGATCGTAGCTATACTCATGCAAATGTCATGTTCGTATACAGTACTCACCATTTGTCACTGGCAGTCTTGCCAGTTATTTCCCCCGATGATCCTAACCTTCCTGATATGAAAAGTGAGTTTTATTCCAACGACTATAGCGATACAGTACGATGACCTATGTATCGTACATGCAGTGGCTGCTTTCAAGGTTTTGGCTCCAAACAAAAACAAAGCACAACAAAGACTTACTAATCTAAAGAAGAAATTGTAAGCTAGCAGAGATACTGTATATGTCTATGACATATAACAATGACCACGGCAGCCATGGAGACACACTGACTGTTGATGAAAAGATGCAACTTTTCACTGCTGAGGTAGCCACGTGACTGACTAGTACCACTGCAACTACGTATGTGAACTTGTTTAACAGAAAAATGTGGAAGTTGAGCTAAAGAGCAATCAGCTAGAGCAGGAGAGACGAAATGGCTCTCTAGTACTGTATGGATCTGTTGTTCAGGTGTGCATGGATTCTAGTCCATAGCTAATTATAATAACACTCTTTACAGCTATTACACTTGTACAGTAAAAAGTACATATCCATTAGCACAGTTCAAATTTCCAAGACAGAAAACAGTAACATGCTGGTGAGTGTATGCATGACTCATGTATGTATGCATAGCCTATACTGAGTGACCTAATAGATGAAACTCATTCCTCATGACTCAGAACACTGCCTGTTCAGAATTTTGCCTCGTTACAAAGTCAGATCTGTTGGAGATGAGGTATAGATGTTGTTATATCAGAGGGGAGGGATCGAGTATTAACCATGCTTATTCTTGTATGTATGACTGCAGGTGCATATGGAAGATCAGGTGATATTTGCTAGTGAAGAAAATGAAGGCCAATACATACATACTAGCAGCAAGTCATATTATCAAGTTGATATAGCTCTTCATGGACAATGGTAAGAATAGTCACTGCTGCTTTTTGACATGTGTTGGATTTTGTGTATGTACATGCACGAGCAGTCATGAAATCAACGCTGCAGCTTCACAATCGGGGTACACTATCAAGCCACACTACTTACCAGCAATTGATGAACAAAAAGAATCTAGTTTAAAAGTACGTATGTCATGCATGTGGAGAACCATGGTAATAATTACAGTTACCATGGTGATGCATAAAGCTATAGCAGCATGCATGTAATTACTATGTATATTGGCATATATATGTGCTTGCAAGGAAAAATACAACTAACATTATTAATGGGCTATCCATCCTGTCTTTCCTATCACTTTCTACACAAACACGAGGTTTTCATGGTGCCACTGAGCTATAGACATTAGCTATAGCTAGCTACCTTCAATCTTCATTTCTTTAGGCTGGCAATGTAATAAGATTATTCCATCGAGAAATTGAGTGCTATTTAGTGGCAGAAGGATCATTTGCCAATGATAAGGAGAAGGCTGTAGTAGAAGAAGGTACATACACATGCAAGCATACATGTATACACACACGTGCACACAAACACATATGCAGATGTTTATGTTTTGAACTCTTGACCTGTACACTGTGGTCTATAGATTGTACATACCACAGTGTAGCTACAGGTCAAGAATTACCGACCGACCTTGTGACCTGGTGGTCTGCACATTATACATTACAGTACATCTGAGAAAAAGAAAATCAGACCATGGAAGACTAAAAGCTCCTTCAACATCTTCAATTACATATTGGCAAATAGAAAAAGATGCAGAGCCACTAAGTGGTAAGTTACTTCTATTAGTTTGTGAAGAGGCATTTGTAATGCTGTTAGGCCAAACTATAAACTGGGGAGAACGCTGCAGAATCAAGCACCTTCCCACTAGACTATATCTAGCAGTCATTCATGATGGAAGTAATGGCTTTCAGGTATAACATCATTCTAACCGATAGAACTATCTTTATAAGTGATGTCTACACATCCAAGGTAACACTAAAAGAGCATGATCCATCTTCACGAAAGGCTGACTTTGACATAGTGTTCAGGCTTTTTCCTGTTATCGAGGTGCAGTTGGATGTGTCAGCCAGCCTTAATCCTTAAGTTTGATATCCATTAGGACAGTACTGAAATTGAATTCAAATCTTATGCAAGGATAAATCATCCCCATACCAAGACATGGATAGCTGCTAGGGAGGGTGGGTAGCTACCGTATAGCGGGAAAGTTTGGCGGGGGAAAAGTTTGGCGAATTTGGCGAATCGTCCGTGATTCGCCAAACTAAAACCATCCAAATTTTTACTTATAATTATTACCTTATGGCTGAATCTATGCATTCGCCAAACTTTTCCTCGTCAAACGCTCATAATCAGTGAATTCGCCAAATTTTCTCCCCGCCAAACTTTCCCGCTATACGGTATATTGCTATTATGTGTGGAGCCGTCAAATCATTGATTCTTTAGAAAAATACCGTCGTCAGTCATTCAATCCTAATGCTCCTGGATTAGCTAGTTTGCAGTGGGATTCAGCTGAACTATTTCAAATTGGAATTCAGGATCACATGAGCTATGACGATGTTTTCACTATAGAAGAGGTATAGTTCTAACAGTTAAGGTTTCTTGTGTGGTGACTGCATCTTTTGAAAGGTTGATGAGGAGCTGATCAGCAAGTTCAACTATGTTGCTGGGATAATTCCTATAGTAAAAGTATACATCAATGAGGTATATTGACACATTAAAAAGGTTAAACATTTCATATGTATATAATTATGTAGTTTGAATCAGCCAAAGCAATCAATATCAAAAAAGCCAACTTAGTTCAAAAGGTTACAGAGATAATTTATAACCTTATAAGGAATTACATTAACAGGCACTCAATGAACTGTCGGATTTCATGAAATATGCTCACCCAAGAATGAAAGACAATCAGAAGCCGTTAAGAAACCTGATGGTTCTTGAAATGCTTACACGTGTCTTACAGAAATTTAACCCCAATGCACCAGATGCCAAGTAAACGCATCAAAAATGTAGCTATACCTCATGTGAGATATTTATAAACTTATAGCATTCAACGGGTCGTTGGAAAGGCATGCTATCATGTTATGGAAGTGTATCTTTTTGGAGATAGCCGGTTAGTTCATGTCTGCTGTATAAGTTATAGTTCTTTCCCACTCGCGGTTCTTGCTGTCAGTAATTGAAAAATGGCTATTACATGTTGATATGGAAACTGAGCCTTCCGAAGTATAACTATAACTTATATCACAGTAGGGGTAGGATATCTTTGTTATTACACCAGTCCGAGGCGAAGCTGAGGACGAGTGTTAATAACAAAGATATCCTACGACTACTGTGATATAACTGGCTTCTTTCCCACCAAAGACTTCAAGAAAGCTTTGACTTATAAAAGAAATTGCTGATGTGTTATGGTGTTAAACACCTCACTGTACAATAACTCAGTTATTGCAATAACCCAGGCAATAACTAAGTGATTGTACAGTAAAATCCTTTGATGTATGGCTTCAGTGTATGCATGCATGCACTTGTTAAAGCTAGCTATTCACTCATAGGAAAAATGAAAACTATCTGGCTCGATTTATTCCATTTTTTGAAACCCAAATTGGATTTGATCTCAATGCTGAAGATTTGTTAACAGAAATTGTCAGAGATAATAGGTAAAATATATTCTTAAGCTACAACATTAAATGTTATACACATTTTTGTTTCTGAAGTTTGATCGTATCAAAGTACGGTGAAGATGAAATCGATGACATAATTAGAAATGTTTTGAAAAACAGAGTAAGTCAAGTAGCTGCACTTAAAACAAACTGAAGTGTAAAATTTCTATATAGGATTCACGTTCTTTTGACAAACTTGGAGTTCTCTGTGTGTGCAATGAAAGGCCACTACCTGAAAAGCAAAGTAACTAAGCTAGTCAATTGGACTCAGTGATTAATGTTACTAAATTATTACTACAGATCAAATCATTGAAAAACTTGTTAAAAAGCATGGAAAAGTATCTAGCCGAATGTACAGAGTTGTCCATTAGCTAATTCATTTTAGGAGTTGTTTTATTTAACTGAGATTGGTGGAAGTGGTGCAGTTCCAAATGGTGATCCAAACACCATTTATTTTCACGCTCCGAGCGATCCTCCTGGAAAATGGCATTCTCTGCATGAAATTGCTGCTAAGGTATATAATATTTGCCTATCAACATAATTATTAACAAATTATGTATTCATTAGGATAAGTCAAAAGAATCAAAGGACTACCAATACTTAGTAGCACAACTTGATATGTTTGGAAAGCTTTGCAAAGTATGTACATAGCTCTATATAGATATAGACATTTCAATTCTATATATGGTATTGCAGTTTATGTATAGCAATCTCTCTATATATAGTGATGCATGTAGCTATATATATACACACATGTCTAATGTAAACTGTTGTGCATGTGGCGTTATTACAGGGCAACAATATCAAAGCAGTGGAAACTATTGATAAAGTAAGCAGTTATTCTCACACATGACGGTCTACAGTAGCTAAGTTAAAGATGTAGCAAAAATACATTTTAACTCACATACGTAGGAATTCAATTATTTGACATTTGAAGAGGCTCTTATTGGTGCTCGAGATGGTAATCTTCATCCTGCAGTTCGCTCAATATATGTAGAACTAATAACTGGTAATAATGACATTACAGTTCAATATTGTTGCTATGATTCCTATAATTATGTCACCTCCATGCAGTTTTATATGTTGATGTTGGAGAGAACAGAGCAATCTTGGATAATTTATCATTCTCATTTGTAAGTTACAGCTTATTAAGTATAATTGAAATAGCTACATTGAATTGATTTGTGCTGTATGACTCACTTCACAGGTGTACTCAAAAGTTGTGGAGGATCCTTACAAGTTTGCTGCTGCAAACCCAACAGAATCATTGACTGGTTCGGTCAATGTCTATTTCCCAGCTCTGAGGGATTGGATAAGATCACACGTGGAAAATCATCAAGTACTAACCATTCCATAGAAGCTGTTTAACACATTTTACTAATCCTAGTCTGTTACTGGATCCAGGCAGATGATTGACACAAACAATTTTAATGCTGAAGTAAGCTTTTAAAATATTTTTATAGCATGTATGTATGCATGTATATGCATCACCGAAGGTGCTAGATCTATTGTACTTGCTAGTCAAGTATGGTTATTATGCTGACTTGAATGACATCAATGTGTTAATGCCTCCACTCATTTCATTACTGAATGGTATGAATGATAAGCCATTTCCTGGTGCCTCTGATGAGCAAAGCATTCATTTTAGAAAGGTGTGTACTATATATAAAACATTTGTATGGGTTGGTTGATAATTACACTGGCAGGAGGGACGATATGAAGATACTCAGGAAAACAGAACTATATTTAACTTAAAGATCAAGGCATTAAAAGTCATGGATTTGTTTTTTAACTTTCGGTTTTATCTAAGGCTGCAGGTGGGATACCAACCATCTTAATTTATCTCTTCTTATAATTTTTATGTCTTTAGCACTTTATCTATGACTACAAACTATTAAAAGGAGATGTTGATCCTAATCAGAAAGTAGTCGATGAAGAGGAGGATCAGGATGACACTGAAGATAGCTCAATTAAGCATCATAGAAAACTAACAAGATTTATTTCTCCTCCAGCACCACTGCAACACCTGTCATATCAAGTCACTCATGTTCATAAAATTTTTAAGGTATTAAGTCGCTGTATAGCAATACAGTATACTTATGTGCAATGCTTGTTAGTTAGTAAGCTGTTTAATTGGATATGTCAATTTTGCTCAACTACTTAGTAGTTTTAGTATATAACTAATTATTCTAGGGAGGTGCTACCGAACATCGTCCTCCACCACCACAAGAACTGCAACAGCTTCAAAAAAGTTCTCATCAACTCAGAATACATAAGGATGAATGGTAAGTTTACACAGATCAAAGTAAATTCTGTTCTCAAGGTGTGACTTTGTAGGTTAATGAATTTGGCAAATGATAGACTGAAAACCATATTTTCACATAGTACCTACTACTTTGAGAACCTAACAGATTCCAGGGTTTCATTTTCAACCATACTGATTGTATGCATATACATACGTAGCTACATTAATTGCTAAATGTTATGGCCAAAAAGTCAAGACAATATTGGATTAGCGGGATGTATTTATTTTCACTGTTATATTAGGACTTGTCAAAGTATCAGTGTGATGAAATTCTTCACGAAGCCCTCCACTTGTTGGACAGGTATTATTCTGCTGAGGAAAGCCTGTTTGAAAAAGCCACCCAAACGCAAGTCAGTTTTATATCCTTCAGTACACAGCTGGTCAGTCCAATGCACTAATAGTTGCTGATCACCAAAACTTCTGAGAAAGTATTCAATGAAGTGTCATTTAACCATTTGCCTCCTCTACGACACCTGGCTGAAATTGATGTGAATGAGCACCAGTGTCAGCAGTTACTGAGTATCTTGGAATCATTGACAATGTATGCATACCATTACATTTTGACTGATTACATTCATGATTATTAGCATATGCTACCTGGAGGGAGATCCGGATGAACCACACACTCAAAATCAAAATATCCTATACAATACTGGCAAGTTGATATGAGATTGCATAAATACAACATTTAATGCATACACAATAGGAGTGTTCACAGATGTACTAAATCTGGTATTTCGAGATAAATCTGGTGGAGAAGCTTCTACCAGTGCACAAGCTTCTACCACTGCAATGAAACAGAGAGGGATGATAATCTCTAAATGCTTGCAGTTTCTCAGGTTCCTTGCCAGGTAAGTGTATGTATTGCTATATGATTTAGTTGTTACTTTGTGCGGTACACAGAAAGAATAAGATAGTTCAAAATCACCTTTATGATCGAATGGATGATTTACTAGAGCTTGATGTTGCAATACCAGACATGGCTGAGGTCCTTACTGAAGTACGTGAATCCATTTGTACATAATTCTGCTCTACTACTACTACTACTACTACTACTACTACTACTACTACTACTATTACTACTACTACTACTACTACTACTACTATTACTACTACTACTACTACTACTACTACTACTACTACTACTACTACTACTACTACTACTACTACTACTACTACTACTACTACTACTACTACTACTACTACTCTATTACTACTACTATAGGTGTTTACTGCCAATCAGGAAACATGTTTGAAAATCAAAGAGCAACAGGTGAAAAAAATTTTTGACCTGATTGCTGAAGATGGATCCACTGGACGATCAGAATTATTAGTGCTACTGAAGGCTATAGCAAAGGTTAATAGATTCTCAATATTGCCCACCACAAAAAACTATAAATGCCAAGTTTAATTATGTGTATGCATGCATGCATGCATGCATGCATGCATGCATGCATGCATGTATGTATGCATGTATGTATGCATGTATGTATGCATGTATGTATGCATGTATGTATGCATGTATGTATGCATGTATGTATGCATGTATGTATGCATGTATGTATGCATGTATGTATGCATGTATGTATGCATGTATGTATGCATGTATGTATGCATGTATGTATGCATGTATGTATGCATGTATGTATGCATGTATGTATGCATGTATGTATGCATGTATGTATGCATGTATGTATGCATGTATGTATGCATGTATGTATGTATGTATGTATGTATGTATGTATGTATGTATGTATGTATGTATGTATGTATGTATGTATGTATGTATGTATGTATGTATGTATGTATGTATGTATGTATGTATGTATGTATGTATGTATGTATGTATGTATGTATGTATGTATGTATGTATGTATGTATGTATGTATGTATGTATGTATGTATGTATGTATGTATGTATGTATGTATGTATGTATGTATGTATGTATGTATGTATGTATGTATGTATGTATGTATGTATGTATGTATGTATGTATGTATGTATGTATGTATGTATGTATGTATGTATGTATGTATGTATGTATGTATGTATGTATGTATGTATGTATGTATGTATGTATGTATGTATGTATGTATGTATGTATGTATGTATGTATGTATGTATGTATGTATGTATGTATGTATGTATGTATGTATGTATGTATGTATGTATGTATGTATGTATGTATGTATGTATGTATGTATGTATGTATGTATGTATGTATGTATGTATGTATGTATGTATGTATGTATGTATGTATGTATGTATGTATGTATGTATGTATGTATGTATGTATGTATGTATGTATGTATGTATGTATGTATGTATGTATGTATGTATGTATGTATGTATGTATGTATGTATGTATGTATGTATGTATGTATGTATGTATGTATGTATGTATGTATGTATGTATGTATGTATGTATGTATGTATGTATGTATGTATGTATGTATGTATGTATGTATGTATGTATGTATGTATGTATGTATGTATGTATGTATGTATGTATGTATGTATGTATGTATGTATGTATGTATGTATGTATGTATGTATGTATGTATGTATGTATGTATGTATGTATGTATGTATGTATGTATGTATGTATGTATGTATGTATGTATGTATGTATGTATGTATGTATGTATGTATGTATGTATGTATGTATGTATGTATGTATGTATGTATGTATGTATGTATGTATGTATGTATGTATGTATGTATGTATGTATGTATGTATGTATGTATGTATGTATGTATGTATGTATGTATGTATGTATGTATGTATGTATGTATGTATGTATGTATGTATGTATGTATGTATGTATGTATGTATGTATGTATGTATGTATGTATGTATGTATGTATGTATGTATGTATGTATGTATGTATGTATGTATGTATGTATGTATGTATGTATGTATGTATGTATGTATGTATGTATGTATGTATGTATGTATGTATGTATGTATGTATGTATGTATGTATGTATGTATGTATGTATGTATGTATGTATGTATGTATGTATGTATGTATGTATGTATGTATGTATGTATGTATGTATGTATGTATGTATGTATGTATGTATGTATGTATGTATGTATGTATGTATGTATGTATGTATGTATGTATGTATGTATGTATGTATGTATGTATGTATGTATGTATGTATGTATGTATGTATGTATGTATGTATGTATGTATGTATGTATGTATGTATGTATGTATGTATGTATGTATGTATGTATGTATGTATGTATGTATGTATGTATGTATGTATGTATGTATGTATGTATGTATGTATGTATGTATGTATGTATGTATGTATGTATGTATGTATGTATGTATGTATGTATGTATGTATGTATGTATGTATGTATGTATGTATGTATGTATGTATGTATGTATGTATGTATGTATGTACCTCTATATACATAGGTCGAAGAACTGGATCTGCCATTGAAGCGTAACCAAGCATACATAATCAAATATTTTAGCATAACAAGACATTCTTTCTGTGGTGAGCTCTTGGGACTAGAGGAAGACAAACAGCATAAAAGGTAGTTACCTTTAATGTATGTACACAGAAAGCTTTTTGGTAAATTTATACAGCGTAGCTGTGTGTCCCATCTGTAGTGTTAAATGTTACACTACTTTTATATTTCTAACAGGCTGGAGTTGCTGGTTAAAGGTGATGATTCTGATCCAAACATGCAGATGTTGTTAAAATTAGTTGATCTACTTGCCTCGTGTTCTGAAGGAGAAAATCTCTTTATTGAATCAGTGTGCCAAAACATCATGTCCATCGATGAGCTTTTAAAGGTAACTATCTGCATTAGATGGTATGCTCATGTAGATCATGCCAGAATCCTTAGTACCAGAATCTTTTCCCTTGTTTCCTTACTTTTTGTAGCACTAAAGATATTCACTTTTTAAATTTTTTAAATTTTAATTTGTAGATAGTGATGATCAATGATTTAGACCCAAGACGCAAGAGACCATTTTTACGCTATCTTCTATGGGTTTATATGAATGTTGGAGGAGATAAAATTCAAACTGGCTCTATAATACTTCACCATGACTGGTAGTATGCTAAGCATATATTCTAATGTATTCCAGCATGTGTACACAGGAAAATGTGGAGCTTTCTTGAGCATGTTAGTTTACTGCTGGAGGGGATCACCAGAACGCTTCAAGAACTGCCACCTGATCAGGTGTTTGAGGCAAAGCACCGACTTACCACTCAATCGCTTAGACTAAAACATGGACGCACAGCTAAAGTAATAACTGCAGCACAGAATATACCATTTGTGACTGATGAAAAGGGAGAAATTACACCTGGTGTTCTACTTTATATCATGGAAGGAGTTTTACCAATGCTTAAGGTATAAGAACATAAAGAGATCATTAACAGAATAGCTACATGGTTTTATCTTTGTATTTTACAGATCTTTTATTCAGAGTATTTTCTTCCCTTTGATAAAACAAGTGACAAAATATCAGATGATGCAACAACTGAAGTGACTAGTGAAAAGGAAATTCAAATTTCAGCATCTCTTGCCAGAGGATTGTTGGTAAGGCTTTTGGTGATCAAAAATCAAAAGATACATACAACTACGTATTTTCACATGCAGTACCTGGTAGATGTCATCGTTGGCTATCTGAGCTCACAGGATCAATGGGAATTGTTACAAACTACAATCTTAACTATTTTGAAGCATGACTGTTATGAGGAGGGAATACTTAATGTGGATAATAGGGTATGAAAATATGCACATAATAAGTAGTTATCTTTGTTTGTGCAGGTGTGGGCTAGATTTAATTTACGAGCAAAACATGATGTAAAAACTCAAAGTGAATCACTTGAGGTGAGGCAAATATTATGTGATGTCATTGTCGTACATTGAACAATTTTAGAAATTTAAAGAAGAGTATGCTCGTGAGATAAAGCTGAATGATGAATTCAATAACTTTGTAAGAAACTTTGAGCTTGCCTATTGGGGTCCTAACACTGCTCGACACCAAGTTCATTCACCTTATGATATCGGTTGGGCATATGCATAAAACTAAATATGAAACTTACAATTTTACATATTTAAGACTACAGTGAGTTTGAGGATGCCCTACTAGAAGTACGAGGAGATGAATGGATTCCATTGGGACCGTCTTTTCAACAACACATAGCACTTTATGTCACGTAAGAATAACAAGGATAATGATAAAAATTTTAACTTAGTTTACAATACGTATATAGTCGAGGCCAAAATACAACAAAAGTTGCGTCTACAACTGGGAGAGTAATTGACTGTCTTGTGTGAGTAATGATACAGCTAACAACTGCAGCTTACTAACACACACACACAAATGGACACAGGTCATCATACCACAACTTGGCTGACATCAATGAGAAAGAACGGCAGAGACAAGATGTGAGCGATATAAGATACCTGCGTTTACTTAGGGCTATGATTCACAATGAAATTATGTTCATTGATCCTGATGCAAGAGAAGAAGGACAAGATCCAGCTTTGTTCAGAAAGTATGTAGTCATAGCAAGCTAAATATTGATATTATAAAATCATCACATGTACCCACAGACAGCCTGAAAGATTACAGTCAGTCCAAAATCAAATACAGTCATTTGGAAACACAGTTAAAAGAGTATGAGAAATGGCAGAAAGAAATAAACTACACTTAATTTTGTATGTTTAATATTATCTACAGTTAGTCACTTTGTTGTCACATCCAAATGAAATCATTTCTGCTGAAGTTTTAGCATTCTTGGCTGTTATGCTTTACACAGGAAACAACTGTGTCCAAGTAAGAAATTACATAAACACATACAAATCATTAGAGGTTTTCTACAGGACGGCTTTAGCTATCTGCTGGAGACTAGGGAAGAAAAGTTATTTGTGAACATGCAACATCGTTTACAGCAAGCTAGTATAAACGATCGTGAACGAAGGATACTTTTGTCTCAGCTTGAAGCACACGCAGAAGCACAGAAAGCTTTGGTAATGGTATTGCGTTGTGGGAATGAAGCATTAAATTTTATTGTCCATCAGAATGAAACTCATGCAACTGCAGTAGCCAATACAATGTTACAGGCAACTAGCAATGAAGTAAGCTTGCTTGTACTGTAACTGGAGAATAAAGTAAAATTAATGTTGACAATATTCTACCATAAGAACCTCTTCAGCTTGCAAGAAGCCAGTGGAACAGAACAACTTTCAACTGACCAAATGGGTATCCATTCACCTACAGCTAAATTACTGTCATCGGTAAGGAGTGTGATGTCAATAAAACGTAAATAATGTGTAAAAATAGAGTAAGTATGGGATGGACAAACTTGATGGAATTGATAATAATGCTTATGAGGTTGATACAAGTTTTTCTACTATGAAGAAAAAGAGGCCGGTCAATACAAATAAAGAAGAGGTAGGGCCAACTACAATGACTTACTGTTCAGTATTTTGGTATAAATGTTTAGCTGATTGCAGGCGTTGAAGTAGCAGAAAATAAAATAGCACTGCAAAAGTTACAGAGTGATTCAGTAAGCTCACTAGATGAAATACACACATGACCACAGTACGTCACATTACGTGCAGGAACCAGCCATGCTAAGTAGCAAAGCCAGCTCACTCAAATTCAGAGACTCGTCTTATATTGAGTTGGCACTTCGAGTTCTTGGGTTAATGTGTGATGGTCAGTATCGACCGATGCAGAATTATCTACGAGAACAGCCGGATAATATCAAAAATATCAACCTTCTTTCAGAAATATGTATTTTCCTACAATCGTTTTATGTGGATGTAACAAAAGATAATATTGTACTTATTAACCAGGTCGTCCAAACACTGATTGAACTGAGTGTAGTAAGTTGTTGTAGCTTTAGTTGTACATGTTTCTAAAAGTATTTGTGCTATTAGGGCAACTTCACCAATCAGCAAGTCCTTTTTGATCATCAAATAGTTGATACTATCAATCGCATTTTACAAACAGTTATATTTCATCGGTGTGATTTGACTGATGTAAGTTTCCACTTGCACACCTAAAACTACATATGTACTTATAAACTTCCATTGTCTCAGGTTCTTGAGTTGAAACAATCAGCTATTGAGCTATTACAAGTGATGTGTGAAGAAACACATCCAGAAATAGAAAAACTTGTCCAAAACGTTTTTAAAAACATTGACATAGATGCCCTTCAGAGTACCCTGGTCTACTTCTATAAACTCAGTCAAGATCCAGAGATGGTAAGTCACCAACGGTTAGTTAACCACATAAAGTAATGGTACATTACAGAAACGATTGGAAAAAGATGATGATGCAGAAAGAGCTGCGTTTAGAACCTACCATGTATTAGTACACATGGCAGACTTTGAAGGAATTTCCCTGAGTGATGTTGGTAAGGAGTTGAAAATCAAGAAATCATAATGATGATTCTAAATAGAACCAAAGAAAATAAACACAGGGAGCGGCAGCAATCCAATCGAAGTTAAGTGCAATGCAGATCTTAGGGAAGCTTGGGAACACTGCAACCGAAATTCAAAAAGTGTTGAAATACTTTACGAGAATGAAGATGGTCAAAAAACTTTAGCAAAAGTGCATTACAGATTTGATCCAAAGGTAACACCTATGCATAATCCAGTCAACTATCTAATAATTTGCTTTTAGGATGAACTACCAGAAGAGATTATCGAAAAAGTGAAATATCGGGTAAATCGTGATTCCCCTGAAGATAAATTACGGGATTTTATGGATTGGATGGTTTCAGTACGAAAAGAAATTCTTCATCTGGTAGTCATATATGTCTCTATTAACTGATATTCATTGTTATTGTGTTATATTAGACAAACCTACGTGATCATTGGTACTCCAATATATTCATAAACAAAATGTGAGCATGTTTTTAGTATGATAGCCACCATTTATTTTTGAACATTAGAAAATGGAGGAACTATTTGCTTATACTGTGGACATTGGTTATGAACATAATGCTGGTCATTGCTTGGAGTGATGTTGATGTAACTTTGTAAGCAGTTAGATGCATGCTGCATACCATCTAACAATGTACCTTAATGTTTCAGGCGCTATGACATTCCAAACGATGATATGCTGAGAGGATACTGCCAGAGTGTCTCGTGTTATGGAGGCATTGTAGGAAACAGCACATTTACGCCCAGTAACTGTGATGGTACCTTATGCAAGACTGTTACTCCAACTACTCCTGTTGACCAAAACAACCACTGGTTCTTTGATTACGTTTTGTACATTGGAGGAGGCATCCATCTTTTAATGAGTCTTGCAATGCTTACTTCTTACCTCCTCATCAATGCATCAAACTTTGTTTTCCCTGATGCATTCTATACATACATGTAAGCAAAACATGCTGTCTGTTACATGCATTTCATAGAGGAATATATAACAGACTACGTCGTCAAAGAACACCAACATATTCTGATGAACCACTCCTAGGATTGAAATCACTATATCATATAGTAAGAGTTACAGGATACATGTAATTAGCTATATTGTTTATTGTCATTTAGCTGTTTGTGGCATGCTCAGCATTATCGTTGCCATTTTATGGATACTTTTATTGCGTTTGTCTACTACACGTTGTGATCGATAATGATATACTACAACGAGTGCTGAGATCTGTTACTAAGAATGGTACAGTAGTAGCTTCCTTCATGCACAGTGTTTATCTACCAATCCTTGCATCCAGGTCGTTCACTGCTGTGGGTGGCTGCACTTGGTCTGATCATAATATACATCTACAGTGTTGGGACATTTGCCCTTCTACCCAATGAATTTCATGATCCAACTGAAGATGCTGAAAATGTTCTATTTTGTCGCTCTCTTATTGAATGCTTCATCACTGTATTGGAGTATGGTCTATTGGATACAATAGGATTGGTAAGTGTACTGCTGTACATACACTTAAGCCCATCCACACCTGTGTATAATTATAGACTACAAGTTTGTCAACCAACTTTAAAGATGCTGCATTGAGATCAGTTTTTTATGATTTAACTTTCTTTATCATTGTGACCACCATCGGCCTGAACATTGTGTTTGGTATCATTGTGGATACATTCTCTGAATTGAGGGATGAGAGGGTACCGTACTAAATTAACTGTATTTCCAAACAGTTAATGTTGATATAATACATATTTGTAGTGGCGTATAGAAGAGGACAAGAAAGGAAACTGCTTCATCTGTGCCATTGCTAATTATGAATTTGAACGGAGGGCTAAGGTGGATATACCTTTTCATGCTTTACCATTCTGACATGTGGTTTATATTACTAACAGGGCTTTGACCATCATGTGAAACATGAGCACAACATGTGGGACTACATCTACTTCCATTTATATCTGGAAAGAATAGACGTTAGTGACCACAATGCCATCGAAAGTTACGCTTACCATCAAGTGAGATATTCAACCAATCAGTATTGTGAATGCTTATGGCTTAACTTTTACCATTTCTGGTTATTGCCTAACCATTTCATATCTTGTATGTACATTTGTATAATTTTAGATGAAAGATCAACAGACAGAGTTTTTCCCCTTATTTCAAGCACGAAGTCTCAAAGCAACGCAAGATGACACATCAACTCAGCTGGCTGAGCTACGACAGATGATGACAAACATAATAGAACGTTTTGAACAAGAGGTATGACATGTCATTGAGCAATATGTGATACATTCCTCCGTGTTAACAGGAGAAAGATGCAACTTTGCGTAGAAAAAGAGAGGAACATGCACAGTGGGAACAAGAACAAAGAAAGTAACTTTAAGTAACTATTGCTAACTAGTTGAGTTTACTAACTTAGTAAAACATTGTGTTATTTATTAACTTTAATAACTTAGAAACATTATATAATAACTTAGTAAAAACTTTAGTAGAATATTGTATAGGCTTTATGTATGGGATGAGTTTTCATAGCATTACTATGGTCTTTGGCATAATTCCAGAGATAATAATCAAGCAGAACTGAATGAATATCTGACTCCATGTCTAAATCAGGGTCTTCAGATACAAGGGTTGCAAGCTGTTTTTGGACCATCTACATGTTACAATAGCGTGATATTTCAGTGATGATAATAGTGCTAGCAGTAGTTACCTCAACAGCGTAGATTGAGCATCCTCTAATTTCACATTCACTTTCTGATCCTTTCTCTAGATGTGTCCCTATGATATTAACCACCTCATCGATGTGACACACTACTTTATAGAAACATGCCTTTCTGTAACTTCTTTAACAAAGAATCAGAATACTTTAAGACACCCAAAAACTGAAGAGCTTGTGGTACCCTTTAGATGCAAGAATATGCCAGCACTGAAACCAGTCATAATAATATGTGCTAACTTAACACATAAAGCACTTGGTTGCCACAGTATGTTTGCATACTTATACATATGTTCACTACAACTGCACAAATATGCAACCGTAGATTATTCAGTATCTGTGGCTACATAGTTGAGTTTGACATAGCTAGCCAATGCAATTATTAGTTAGGAAGGACTCATGATGTGAACTAACTGTATGATTACAAATAATGACACCAGCAGCTGAACTACTAATTATTTCACTCACCTGTAGTCAGCAAACATGCTGAGAGCATGAATGTCATCAAAGGCACCATAACCAGTTCCATTAAAAGCACACCACAGACTAGAGACAAATATTTGAGCTCGTTTTAGAAAGAAGACTAAAAAAGTCATACAATCATCTCAAAACACAAATGTTATACCAAGTCATTCCTATGTACACACTACACACATATATATATACAACACACTAGAGATGCACCGATATGCAAAATAACCGATATTCAGATAACCAATATATTGGCTAAAAAATCACCAATTCCGATATTAATACTGGTAGCTATATTTTTATTCATCAATTAATTAGTTTCCATACTTGGAACATTCTCTCAATACAAAAGTAACATATCTAAATCACTAGTAAATACATGCATTTATGAAACTGATTGATCATAAAGCTTTACCTTTATGCCAATTTTATGATATTAGTACCAATGTTACTGACATCAGTGCCAATATCGATACCCATATAATATCGGTAAGTCTAATGAAATTTACCGATGTCCAATATTACCGATATGCTGATATCGGTACCAATACCGATATTACTATCAGTGCATCTCTACAACACACGTATTTTATTACAAACCTTTTCTTCCCTTGTACACAGCTACATCATTGTAGCTAGAGAAATGGTTGACTAACAGTTCAATCAACTTAACAGCACTATAATCACTTGCTAGAACTAGCTCTTCTACAGAGCCACCAAATTTCTTTGTATCATTGACAATTTATATAATGATACAATGATACATGCATATAATATGTCCATACTTGAATGAGCACTGTTCCAGCTTCTCGTAAACATTCTGCTCTTTCCTTAAGCATAGGAATACCTTCACATGTGGCTGAAGTGAAAACATCAGCAAGTGCCTCTTGAGTGATCTCCGCATAAAATGAAGGTTTGTGTATGGGTACTCCATTCTGTAGAAGTGTATGAGTATAATTTCACCACTTTGCCATGGTAAATGGTACCTCCATGGCTTTTAGGAAAGCTGCCCTTAGTGCTCTATATCCTGTCCACAGTTTACCATCATAGTCAATAGTAAACAACACATCGCTATCTGACCAGAAGCAGAAATTGACTGTGTCAATAAGAAATAACCTAATAAATAAAACAATTTTTGTACATTCATTTACACTGCATCTGATATATGTAGATGTATAAAATGTAATTGGTACCAATAGTAACCTGAACACTTAATGTGATTAAGTAATAGTTGTAACATGGGCATGAGGGATTTGCCTGATATGTATGCCTGAAGCCTGAGGGCTGAGGGCATACATATCAGGTAAATCACGAGTGCACATGTTACAAGTAATATGTAACACTTTGGCACTCTAAAAATTTGCCCAAACTTGACATCGATATTTTGGCCTCTTTATATAGTAACGCGGGTACTCGTTGTGATTGTGGGGCTCTATTTCATCGTTGTCGTGACGTTCTTACATGGTAGTGCTAGTGATTGTAGGTTTACCACAAATTTTATAAAGCTGCAGGACTTATTTGCGTTTAATTGCTGATAAATTAATGGTGAGTGTTACAAATACAGAATGTAGATACATTAAGCCACACAGTAAATGCATTATTTTAATCAAGTGAGAAACTCACCTCAAATGGCATCTTTTGGCTTATATCGGCTTCTAAACTTTCATGGACACGAAAAACAAACATTTTAAGACTAGTAACAAAGTATATATTTCAAAGATTAATTTAGAAAACTAAAAGCCACAATCGATACCACATTTGTGCGCCTATATAAAGAGTGCTAGTGATGCACTAACTTATTGATCAAAGGGTAGATTAAAGAGTTCAAAAGAAGGATTTTCCCAGGCTACATCTAGATGTACTGGTGTACATGTAGATGCATCCCGGGAAAATCTTACCTTTGAACTCTTTGATCTGCCATTTGATCATGTACACTGGTGTACACTCATATGTGAAGTAGAATGGGGATACATGGCTTATAGATTCCTTTGATCTGAGGTGTGAGTGTTACATTAATGTATATACACATTATAGGATTTGAAAGAATCGACCATATTGTCACAATAACTGAAATTATAGCCACTATCCAGACACAGTATAACAATATATCTATACATAGATGGTCAGGTCTGTGTCTGCTTTTACAGAAGGCATTTTGCCGACCCTGTCAAGCCATGAAAAGTTGCAACAGAGCCTGTGGGGTCTTGAGGGGCATTAATAAGGTGGCATGGAATGCCAAATTGGTGCCAATGCCCACCTCACTTTGTGCTATGTTCCAGGCCCACTGTGGCTATTTCTGTTAACTAAGGCTCCTGTGTCTACTGGGAGTTGTAATCCACCTAGCTACCCACTCCCACCCTTATATGCAACACTCGTGATATTCCTGGTATGTGAAACCCTCTCAAAAATCAGCAACTCCAACTAGCTGCCAACTTTGTCCATAAATTATAATGCTAGCTATAAGACTAGTCTGTTTCTGGTGCAAATCTAGTGTGACTACAATTAAGCATAAGAGAACTACAGTGTCTTGCATTATTTCTCAAAATACAAACTGGTTTTTATAAATCCAGTCACAAATAGTATGGAACATCTATAATTCCAGTGTGATGCATTGAAGGTGATTTAGTGGCTGTAGTGGGTTATGATGTCATCGACCCTGTTATAATAAGGCTGATTAGCATTGTAGCAGAACACATGATCCACAATCAACATTACTCACCACACACTTACATCATGGCATTAACTAATTCAATTATCTAGGCACAATAGTTATAACAGGTGTTCTATTATTCTTGTGTGTATGTATAGTTGTCCTTTGTAACATTTTATCAGTTAAACATAAATCCTCAACAGCAGTAAGTTAGTGTGTACCACTACTCCCCCACTCTACTAATTACGTACCTAGTTAATACCACACAATTTTCTTACCATTCAAGCATTTCTTGATCATTCAGGGCTAAAGGAGTAAGAGGTTCATTTTGAGTAATGTACAGCAGACCTCCATGTTGTTTTACTTCACTGAATATCTATGTGATAGATTAAGGCCAAAATTAATGTTTCTCATTACTGGCCTCATCAAATTTTGAGTTGAGTTGATATTTCTTTTTTATTTAAAAATACACTGTCTAATGTACTCCGCTTGGCAGTTTTGTAAGTTGTGCTTGTTGGTTCAACAAAAGTGACTTAATTTCATAAGGAACCTTTTGTGTTATGTATTTCAGATTTACTCACAGTACAAATCAAAATAATCAATATTATAGTGGCGAGATACAAGGAATGTACTAATGATGGCCTCCACAGATACACTCTACATAATATTATCATCATAGTCATTAGGGGGCATCTCCAAACTGAATTTAGTACGCTTAACGTCATTGTGACACTAACTTTTTGACCCCCCCTCCCCTCCCTTAACGTCACGCTAGTAAAACAATGTATTGGCACAAAATCATGTTATTCTAAACATTTGCACTTGTTAGCAACGCTAGCACTAGCACACGAAAATTTTATATATTGAAAAAGTATTTACATTAATAACGTCACGGTCTGAAACCCCCCTCTAAACGTCATTATGACGTTAAGCGTACTAAATTCAGTTTGGAGATGCCTCCTTAGATAATCATATCTTATGCCTATTTAAGCACACGTGACTGTCTTATCACAATGTCTAAACCTACCAGTTCTGCTGTAGATTTTATGCCTTTGCCATCAATAAACACATTAGTAGAATTTTCATAAACGTACTTCGACGAAAGTTTCGGATTCATGGTGCTCATGGAACACGTGTGCAAGTGTACACCAGCGCGCCAAAATAAAACTTATAAACAAAATTAGCGCGCGGAAGTTAAAATTTTAAGAGTCTAGCGCTTACAGGGTGTAACAGCTATCGGTAGTTTCATATGATCTAACAAATGCGCACCATTGACAACGTTAAATTTTGAAGGAAATTGTATCGGTTATGGCTGAAGGAGGAGTAGATAAAGGAGCAAATCCGAGTGACTATTTTTGGGATAGGATTGATAACATGCCAACTAAACGCATCTATGCAGCATGTGGCGTTCATGATAACCGCCTTTATGTTGTCGGTGGTTCTGATGGAATGGGGAAGGGCTTGAGCGTTACAGAGGTACTACACATATCAACCAAAAAGTGGCAAACATTACCCAATGCGCCTAATAAAAGGATTGGATGTACGGGCATTGTGTTTTTCGACAACAAGATGGCTCTGATCGGCGGTACAGGAGACAAAAAAGATCCCATTGCTGAGATTGATGTGCTCAACTTGACCACTAATCAGTGGGAGCATATGCCACCTCTTCCAATGGGTGTTGTCAAACCATATGTTACAATGGTGGGTAGAAATATATACACGTTTGGTGGTAGTACAGAAGGGATCAAACCATTGAAGAGAGCTGCATGCTTCAATGTTGACAAATACGAATGGTCACCTCTTCCAGACATGCCAACTGCTAGATACAGTTTAGAAGGTTATCTTGATGGAACAAAGTTATATTTAGTTGGTGGCCGTAGTGGAAAGAGTGCATGTCCAGCTCTGGAGTGTTTTGATATTGAAGCTAAAACCTGGGAATCATTGCCACCATTTCCACACAACAAAACATTTTATGGTGTTGTAGGACACAACAAGAACATCTTTGTCATTGGTGGGATTGATCCCAAGAAAGGTATGGTGCGAACTGTGGACAGGTTTAGTATCAAAGACAAAGAATGGATCAAAACTCCTGCTGTTTTCACTGCACGGGCTGACTTTGCATTTGGAGTGGTTGGCGGCAGGATTGTGTGTGTAGCAGGTATGGGTGGCGGTGGTGATCAACCGAAGCCATTGGATGATGGGGAGACAATCACAAACACGTACAAGAAGTGGCAGCGAATACCTAACATGATGCGAGGGCGTTCTTCTGTATCATATTGTCTTCATGGTGATAAGCTGTATGTAGTGGGTGGAGCCGGTGAAGGTGGGCCTCAAGGCTTGGTGGAAATATTACAAGTACGAGACTAATATTTTATAAAAATTATAGTTTATTTTTAATGGGTAATGACTATTTGACCATTTGTTTATTAAATGTATGGTATAATAGTGGAAACAAACCATTCATTCGCTTTTTTTGAATCATAATATAACCATAGATAATAAATACACATGCTCTAAGCATATGTATCCAAATGGAAGTACAAAAGGTAAGCAACACGAGTACATAGATATCATGGAACTCTTGGTAGTAAATTTACGAGGAAATCCAAATGTGACAACGGCGCGTATTATTTAGGAACCTGTGAAAATTTTGAGTGATCATGATCATGCGTGCCAACGTGATGTACCGGTTGCTTACTGGTATGATGCCATTCAATAATACTAGATTTTTCGGCACGCCTACGATAGATGTTGATAAAAGCCTACATTTGTACGACAACATAATTAGAAGAACGGTTCAACATCATGGATGTTCAAGTGGATATTAGTTCTGCTAGTGCTCGAAAGAAAGTAATCGTTGTAGGTGCTGGAATAGCAGGTATCGGTGCGGCGAAAGAACTTAGTAAAAACTCTGATTTTGATGTCAAAATATTAGAGGCTTCACAAAGAGTAGGGGGCCGTGTGTTAACCATAAACGTTGATGGTTTACCTGTAGAACTTGGAGCTACTTTCATTCATGGTACGACCAAAAATGTCATCTATGATCTTGCCAAAAGATATGGACTAGTATCGGAAACTGCAGAACACGAATCTACGTTTACTATATCCGCGGTCCTGTCAAATGGAGACCACATACCGAATGAGGCAATCACGAAATGTTGGAACAAATGGTCAATTCTAACTAATGACGAGTTGGATGATGAATACATGGATTTACAGGCCAGCAAATGCAAAGATTTATATGATTATTATGCAGCTGAATATCCCAAACTAATGAAAGAGGATCATTCTACTATGGAGGTTTTAAAGATACCAGCATATTCCAACAGTATATTTGAATGTTTCCTAAAGTTTGAATCTGTTGTGGAAGGGTTGAAGGATTGCAAGAATGTAAATGTTGATGATGATTTTATCAGTTTACCAGGAACTCCGGAAGTTAGGTTTGATAAGGGTTATTCGTTTAGCAGCCTGTTTGACAAGTTGGTGGAAGACTTACCAAAAGATACCTTTCTTTACGGGAGAGAAGTAGTCAATATCAATACAGAAAATGATCTTGTACTGATCAAGTGCAGGAATGGAGATCAATTTGAAGCAGATCATGTGATCATAACTGTATCACTTGGTGTGCTAAAGAGACGATGTTTGGATGAGAATCTGCTGCCAAATGAGTGTTCACTGTTTACCCCTACTCTGCCTGTAGAGAAGCAGGAAGCTGTTCGAAATCTTGGCTTTGGTCAAATCGGGAAGATAGTGTTACAGTTTGAACAGGAGCTTTCTCGTCAACACAACTCTGAATGTCTCATGATGTTATGGCTTGCTGAAGATAAAAACGATCCTGTTATACAACAAAAATTTCCTTGGGCAACTGATATGTTTGTATTGGAGAGGATTCATGACTCCTACTTTTATGAATCATGGGTGGCAGGAAGTACAGTGACTGAGGTGGAACGTGCTACTAAAGAGGAGATCAGAGAAGCTTTTTCATACATTTTGAGTAAGATGTTCAGATGTCCTGTTCCTAAGCTAGTAGATGTCTATATGCACTCATGGACGTCAGATTCGTTGTTTGGTGGCTGCTATACTGCTAACTTAGCTAACGTAGATACGACAGCTTTCATGTTGACTCTTGGAAAACCTCTTAATAACCGGGTGCTTTTTGCTGGAGAGGCAACTAGTATAGAATATTATTCTACAGTTCATGGTGCATACTGTACAGGTGTTAGAGAAGCTAAGAGACTGAAGGATATTCATTGAAGTTATACTATTTATTTTTACAATACATATAATTTATGCTAGTTGGACGAAGATACTACAGGGCTGGCAAGCTCTGCTCTAGATCTATGGACATGCATGCTTTTGGTTGTTCTTTGTATACAGACATTTTCATGGAATGTAACAATGGAATAATGGAATGTAGTATATTCCATTATTGCCCAGTAGCGGTTCTCACATCGTGTTTTATCGTTCATCGTCCGTACATGGCAACACGTAGAAACTTCGCCAGCTGATACAACTATCTATCAATGAATGTCAGAGTAAAGGTACATGGACAGCCATATATGGGACAACTAAGATGTATATTAACGAGACTACAATATTCGAACCGGTCGTGTCGTTTCATGCACACCGGTCGAGATACCAGTGCATCGATAATTTTGGATTCTAATAATGTGCAATTGTGTGGATCCAACGAATCACAGACCGTCATATTACTTATGAAGAGGAGAAAAGTGAATTGCTTTAACCAGTCATTTCTTGAGGATTTCTCAAAGTGTATAAAGACTGCAGAAAACAAGAAATACAATACACTTATATTATCTTCATCCATTCAGGGAGTGTTCAGTGCTGGTTTAGATTTTGAAGCTGTGCTAAACCGTCGAAGAGAAGATGTTGAGTCATTGTGGAATGCAATGCAAGATGCCTGGATGCAACTCTACTCTACAAGACTAGTAACCATTGCTGCTATCAATGGACACTGCCTTGCAGGAGGTTGTGTGTTTGCATTTTCTTGTGACTCACGCATTGCTCAGACTGGTGACTACAAAATTGGTATTACAGCAGCTCGTGTTGGTATAGCAGCTCCGGCATGGGTACTTCAGCTGTTTGCCCAGTTGGTTGGGTTTCATCAAGCTGAAAAAAGTATGCTTCAAGGTCTGTCGTTTACTCCATTTGATGCTTACAGAAAAGGGATGGTTGATGAATTGTCTGAGGGATCTGATAAAGAACTAATTGAAAAAGCTATAACAATGTCACACAAATACACGTGTGTCTCCCAAGAAGCAAGGGCTGAAATGAAACAGTTAATGCGAAACCCACTACTTATTAGTGTGAAAACTACTAGAAAAGAAGATTTGGATAGATTTGTGGATCAAATCTGTAGTAAAAAATTCCAAGAATATTTGCAGTCAGTAGTTAACATGCAATAATAATGTGTATATATTATGTATATTAAATCAAAACATGTTACCGACTGTTATTCATCTCATCATAATCTAAGGGTAGTGGTGAGTTCTGGTTTGATGGGCATGTGATTCTTTGTTCTATACAGCATTGCTCAATTAGCTCCTTTAGCCGGTCAGCTGATAATGGAGGAAGCTACACACATTTTGTATTAAAAAACTACTACTGAAATGTTAGAACAACTAACGTTTTCGTCATCACATATCTCTAAGTAATTTAGCCTCTGATCTATTTCTCTTAATCTTTGCTGTTCACTTCGAGAATGTTTGAATTCCATTAGGGCAATTTCACCTGGCTGTTCTGATTCTATACAATTACAAAAATAAAAAAGAAAAACAATGTTTTATTAACCTTCAATTAGTTCTTCATTGTGGAATGCTTTTAATGCTTCCTACGCAAAATCGCAAAGTTAGATTTGTTTCAAGGAAAAGGACTTGATACCTTAAATTCTGTGTAATGCACCTCACTGGATTCAGGTGTACTAATGATACTTCTCTGATCCTCAGGTGGCAGCATAGCATCCAATCGACTATAGGTACAATATGTAAAATGCTACAAAGTAGTTACGTACCTGTCTATTTCCCTAAGTCTTTCAAGGTTACTTTGCTCAGGTGTGAATGCTGTCTCATTGATCAGTGCAAGTTCATTATGTTGTGTCTCCTTGGGTTCTTCGATATCCTCAACTATCCCATCCTCTAATAATTCTTCCAGACGCCTCTTTTCTTCTTCTGTCATTGCCACTAAGCTACCAGCATCTTGCACTAACTAACATAGAAGTCATGGGACATGACATAATTATTCCAAACAAAGTATACCTCTATATTTCTTTTGATAAAATCTTGAGTTGGCTTAGATAGGTTCTTCTTGTTTGAACCTTTTGATGTAAGATTGGTCGTAGCATGAGGTTCATGAAATGTTTCTAAAATAGTGTGAAATTTATTTCAATCCACAGGAAAATTTTTGTTGACCTTTATTAGGTTCAGTTGTTGATTGTGCTGGTTTGTCCCTTAACTCAGTAGGAAACACTGGAGATGATGGAGGAGAAGGTTCTTCATCAGCTAAATAATCAAAAGATCTGCTTACTCTATCATGCAATCTGGTCCAACAAGCAAACACATCTTACAGTTCAATTCATTTTGAACAAGTGCCAGAGCACTTGATGGTTCCATACCATCCTCAAGAAGTTTCTCCAGCTTCTTTCGTTGTCTTTTAACTCTTCTCTCTCGCTACAATTACGTGGTCTTATAAATTAATTTAGTAGTTAATAGAGTTGGACAATATTATGCTATGAAGTCCTAGTCTGATGTTGCACTGACCCTTTTATGCTACTTGCTTTTGGTGGTGGCATAAAAATGGTTGGCAACGAAATTGCTAATTTAAAACATGATCACCTTGGTAACATCAGCTAATTTGATATCCAGCTTTTTCATCTTACTAATGGCTTTTAATAGTGCAGGATCACTACTTTCTTCTCCCACAGAAGCTGAATCGTTTTCAACTGTTACTTCTGTCTAATAGCCAATAATCAGTTATATCAACGATGCATATTAATAATGTGCCAAACCTGGCTGGTAGCAGAATCAGGAGCAATCACTGATCCAGAGAGTACATTTAGTGCCTGATTCATCTCCTTCATCACCTCTTTCAACTTTTCTTCACTTGCATTGATCTGTTCTCCATTATTATCAATACTATCCCTGCAGACTGCACCAATAGGTGATGTTAGATCTCCAGACTTGGTATTCTTTATCGTAGGAACTATTATTGGTGTTACATATGTAGCTAAGATATAATAATGAGCTACCTTCTGGGGGAAGACATTCAAGTGATAGTTGACCATCTGGGTGTTTTACCTATCAAATCATGTAAATATTATCAACTTACTCTCTTGTCAGTCTTACTCGTGTTGTTGTACGTGTACTAGACTGACAAGTAGGTTGATAACTTTCAAAACTAAAGCATTCAAATTTGCAACATAAGTCTGATTCTATTTAATACGCACCTTCCAGAATCTAAAACTTCCATAATAGTGCACTAGTTTCAAGTATGGAACGTATAGTGAGGGCAAACAGGTAGTGCGCTGGAAAATTGGCTCAGTAAAAACCAAAACCTTTCGTTTCCAAGCCCGTTTCCAAGTAACCAGTAAACACAATCTCTAATAGCGCCTGCGCGTACTAACAGGTGCGAGTGAAAGATGTGGGGTCTTCTACAAAGAAATATTTTCAGAAGACCATTATTTTATCGTACCATGACTGCGCCTTTTGTGAATAGAAGACTTGCACATGGTGAAAAAGAACCATATACGGAAGGTCCGAATGGATTTCTTTTTAATGAAAAGGTATGTTTCCGCCATTCTCTATGTATTACATACCCTGAGTGCACTAATACATGCTGTATTAGTGCGTCTGGTATGAAGCATTTACAAAATACAATACCATGCAAGGAAAATGTATCTCCCACTGATTATGCAGATAATATTAGCATTCTTTCAGACCCTGGTTTTGTATGCAAGGTTGCAAGGTATGAACTCATATGCTTAAACAAGCATATGAGTTCAAGTCTTTCAAGCATATGAACTCATGTGCATAAATTATTTGGTATAGCCTTTAATTTTGTGTATTTTATAGCCTCTTCTGCCAGGTGAAAAAAGAGAATGGGAAGCTTGGGAAGGTGTCTTCTATTATGGAGTTCTTGCAAATCTAATTGCTATATTAGTAGTGCTTAAGTTTAAGCCAAAAAATAAGTAAGTGATGGAAGCTATATACTGTGTATGTACATGTTATACAGTGTATTTACTATTCTAGCTTGAAAGAGTGGGTACATGCAGAAGCAGTAAAAAGGGTGGAAGCCAGGAAGGCAGCTGATGAACATTGATAATAATTTCCATGTTTATAATTACTATAATTATTCTATTAAAAGCACACAATTCTATTTAATGCGCATAATTTGACGGAATGCCTTTGCAAAGTCTGTTTTCTTCCCTAAGTGATAATCCTTATTTTGGGGCTGGATTTGGATTAGCCGGGGTAGGAGTGGGAGTCGCTTTGTTACGAAAAGGAGCTCAGTTGGGATCTACACTGTTTCGACGTTATTACATGATAACGCTGGAAGTTCCCAGTAGAGACAGCAGTTATGGTTGGCTATTGCAGTGGATTTCTGTACATGCTACCAGGACACAGCATTTGAGCGTGGAGACAATTGTTAAACAGCATGATAATGGCAGAATAAGCACACAATTGGATTTTGTGCCCAGCCCAGGATCTCATTATTTCTGGTTAGTAGAAAATGTAGTTTGTAACAATATAAGTGAAGCATGAAGCATCATATCAAACACGCTGACTATACTATAGGTTAGCATTGCAATGCATTGCCATCAGTGTGGTTGTTTTATTAGAATAACATAGCATTCTAGACTGGTTGTTTTATTAGAGTAATTTATAGATTTTTAATTCTGTTCTGTTGGAAGGTACAAAAGAAATTTGATTCACTTAGAACGTATTAGAGAAAAGCAAATGATGAATTTTCAAAGTGGAAGTCCTTTTGAAACAGTGACTCTTACTACAATTGGAAGAGAACGCAAGCTATTTTTTGATATTATAGAAGAAGGTAAATATGCATAGTTTGAAATAACATTGTACAACGTCACTTTTATTAGTTTCTTGAATATTCGCTTATCACTTACTATTATCTGGCTTTATCCTTTACTACAGCAAGGCAGATGGCAGTGGAAAAACATGAGGGAAAGACAATAATGTATACACCTATTGGTGCAGAATGGCGTCAGTTTGGCTACCCTCGCCAACGACGTCCTATTAGCTCAGTTATTCTAGACAGAGGAATTTCTGAACGGATTTTGAATGATGTACAGGAGTTCATTGATTCTCCACAGTGGTATAGAGAACGGGGAATTCCTTATCGTAGGGGGTATCTTTTACATGGTCCTCCTGGTTGTGGAAAGAGTAGTTTTATGTAAGTTCTGTTAACATTTTGGATTTTTATTGTTATGTTTTTTTTCTAGTACTGCTTTAGCGGGGGAGCTAGGATACAGCATTTGTGTTCTTAGCCTCAGTGATAGGGGATTATCAGATGATAGGCTTAGTTACTTGTTAAGTATTGCACCTCAACAAACCATAATTCTTTTAGAAGATGTTGATGCTGCCTTTGTTAGCAGAGAGGAAGATCCAAGAGGTTTATAAAGCATGTCTATATCTAAATTTGTATTTTTGCGATAAATTTTTGCAATTTGCATTTACCATGCATTCTAAGTTTAGCACATGATCAATTTATTTTACTTCCTACATTCACTAAACAAGTGTTGCTAACAGTTAGTAGCTGTCGCCTAAAGTATAGAACTGGCTGTTAAGAAAGTTGCAGCCAGACTATTTTTCCTTATGTGTGGGGGCCAGCCACTCTACACAAAAAGAAAAATACGAGTCTGTAATCTTGGGAGTATTTAGTTGGTTATTATTACCTTTGCAGTGACAGCTGCATATGAAGGACTTAGCAGAGTTACTTTAAGTGGATTGTTAAACACACTTGATGGAGTAGTTTCAACTGAGGCCAGAATTGTATTCATGACAACCAATTACATTGAAAGGTAATCATCTGTAATCCGCTGTGTACTTATAATTTTGTAAACATGATAGGTTGGATCCAGCCTTGATTAGGCCAGGGAGGGTTGATCGAAAAGAGAAAATAGACTACGCTTCCCATTATCAGTTATCAAAAATGTTTAAAAGATTTTATCCAGAGCAGAGCCCAAATAAGGCTGTGTTATTTGTTGATGCAGCAATGGCTATGAGCAATAAAATTAGTATAGCACAAATTCAAGGACTGTTTATGATGTACAAATCTGAACCAGACGCAGTAATTAAACACATTGAGAAATTGACTAAACTGTGATTTATATTATATCAGAGAATACGGTGATTTACGAGATGGCTCGAAAGGCCGCCAATCGTGCTACTAATGTCAACGCGGTCTTGTTGGCTTGCGAAAGATCACAGATCTTGTTCTCATTTGACCAGCAGCAGCAGCGACATCAGAAACGCCATACCTCGATGCCCAAGAAGAGCGAAAGAGTACGTGCTAAACAGGACAGTGACGTATATGAGGTTGAGGATATTCTTGATGATCGCCTCGACCCAAAGGTGGGTATGCTCCATATAACGCGAGATATATACAAGTAGTATTAAGTTTTACTTAAAATCTGTGTATTAAATTAATGCATGCTTACCATAGTGGCTTTGTTGAGCATAGACTAGCCATTTAAAGTGCACCAATCTGTGTTGAATTTTTCTAGACTGGGGAAAAGATTTATCTCATCAAGTGGTTAGGTTATTCTAAAGAAGAGAGTACCTGGGAGTACCAATCGAATTTAAACTGTCCATTGATTTTAACACGTTATCATTCACGGGTTTATCATGTCAAGACAAGGAAAAAGCTAAAAGACACAAAAAATAAGCTGAATAAGCAGAAATCATCAGCTTACAAAGATAAGCAAAAGAAGGCGGTCAGTAAAAAAGTAGCCACATGCTCAACTCACAAGCTAACAACACTTCATAAATCTCGCAAAAGAGGGAGGCCGAAAAAGGAAGCTAATCAGAAGGGGACCGCCACACCATTAAAAGTGAAAATTCCTTTGAGTAAGTTATCACAATCTGGTGTAGCCTCCAAGGAACCTGCAAATGATGAACAGGACTCGTCAATACAGTGTGATGATGTAACTTCTTCGTCACTGCTTCCGCAGATCAATTGCGAGTTTGTTGTTGATAGCTCATCATGTGATGAATCTTTTCTGCAGGATGAAGGGTATACTTTTCCAACCAGCAGTAAAAATTCAGTTTTGGAGAAATTTTTATTCCCATGGGAAACTACATCTGCGGACATGCCTGTTTCTGTAGATTTCTGCGACTACAAGGATTTTTATGATCCTGGTGAAGCTATGACTACTCACTATCCAACAACTCCTTCAGTTGTCTCCATCGAGGGGGCAGATAGCAGCAGTGTGTCTGTGGGCTCTCCTGCTCATTCCCCTCTTGCAGACAGTAATTTCAATTTGACACTGTCACCATCCTTATCACTTTCGTCAGTTACAAGCTTGACTACAGCATCTGAAATTGATGTTGTTGATGACATCACTGATCCAACTCCCATTATCAATAACAATGACATACAACCTACTAAAAATCACATATCCCCTGATATGACACCTCCTTGTGTTAATCCGGTCCATTCAGGAAAGGAGAACCATCCCTCAAGCTCTCCACGATTCAGGATGACAATGCAGAGGGTACAACGCCACGAGTACTCGACACTGACAGAACCTAGTGTGAATGGCTTTAATCACTCTTTCAATAAGAACACTGTCAATCATCATTTGGAACAGCCGTATGCTCTCCGAGCCAGAGATTACCAGCAAGAACTAAGAGAGTGGAGTGCTTCTCTTAATGCAAATTGCAAAGGAAAGGAGGCACCAATTTTAGTCGAGAATAAATGTGACCAGCTTCCTATCCCAAAAGATTTTCAGTATGTTTGTACAAATTTGTATGGGAAAGGTGTACCCAATCCTGCTGACCATGAACCAGTTACATACTGCAAGTGTCAAAAATGTGGGATAGGAAATAATGGATGTTGTCCGGCCCAGTTGGAAGCCTTGTTCCCTTACTATTCTAATGGCCGGATACGTGTTGCCCCTGGTAAGCCAATCTATGAGTGTAACTCAGCATGTGTTTGTGGGCCAGAGTGTTGCAACAGAGTGGTGCAGAAACTGCGATCAATTCCACTATGTATATTCCGTACTGGAGATGCAAAGGGATGGGGAGTCAAGGCTGTAAAGGAGATTAAGAAAAACTCATTCGTTTGTGAGTATACAGGAGAAGTGATCATGTTTGATGAAGCAGAGCAAAGAGGAGCGGTAGCTAATGCCAAAGGACTAACTTATATTTTTGATTTGGATTTTCATTCAGAAGATGATGGATGTTGTTTCAGCATTGATGCATCAAAGTATGGAAACATCAGCCATTTCTTCAACCATTCTGTGAGTTAAATAAATCACCAATTATTATAGTAATGTATTTTCTGTATGTAGTGTGACCCCAACTTGACAGTCTACTCTGTTTGGGTTGACTTCATTGACCCCCGGTTGCCTAGAATAGCGTTCTTTGCTAACCGGAACATTCATGAAGGGGAGGAGCTGACATTTGATTATCAGATCTCTTACAACCCACTCTATCAACAATTCTCCAGGGTAAAATGTTTATGTGGATCAAAAAACTGTCAGAAATACCTTATGTAAATATTAATTATATAATATATACTTATATAGTATTCAACAGGTTTTGCATCGTTTTAATAATATTTTATCCTTTATACAGAGTATAAATTAAATATCAATGTGATACAAAAAGTTACTATAATTCAATATGTTTGTGCTTTACTTGTCTGATGTGAGCAATAAAATCTGCCTTTTCTACACAGCCTCGACAAGTTTCATCCCACCGATTCAGTATTTTCTTCAACTCCTTTACTTTCAATTTACTCAAGTCAAGTTTTTCAATGTCAATTGGGGCTTCTGTTGTAGCACAAAGGAATACAAGAATAGTTACTTATCTTTTTTTGTCATGAAATCATTCACGTACCATATTTTAGTTCACAAATCTGTTTATCCTGTTTTTTTAATTTTTCACATAATTTTTCTGCTGGAAGACCGTATGCCATTGGCTTGGTTATAATGTTTAACAATTTAGTAGCTGAAGTAGCTAAACCACCAATGTAGTAACACTATCAAAAGGCAGTTACAGTAATTCTCTGGTAACTAAGAGGATACTTAAATAACTTACAAATCTTTCTTCCTTGTCATCTCTAGTTTCTTTACAAAATTTCATCAATCGTCCTTCTACCATTTCAGTATCAGATTTGTCAACACTCTTATCCTCAAGACGTTGGTAAAACTTCGTTAAAAATTTCACACATACTATTAAATACACACAAAATTTAACTATTGTATTAACAGTATACGGTATGAATACCTTCGCATTCGCCATCTTCAAGTTTAGCGATAGCCAAACAGCCCGATAATGCTACGATAACAACAGCTAAATATACCTTCATCCTCTTGAATTGTTTTACATGGAAGTGATACGACCGCGATGTTATCACACATACACGTGTGTCGCGGAATTTTTTGTCGTGGATGCATTTGATTGGCTAGATATATAAGCGTGTATAAAACACGCCTATAGTGTCTCAATTGGCAAATATTTCTTAGACATTTGGTGGCGTTAAACGCCAAGATTAGAAGTAAAGAAAAGACGAGAAAGGAATTTGGAATTTAGCAATGTGGAAATAAGAACAGGCAGAAAAAGAGTGCTAACTAAAAACAAGAAAACACAAGACAAAAATAATTATTGCAGACTATCTGACAAACTCTGCTGATAGGCCTGATACAATCTATCGGAAAAGTCCTTGTCATTCTAAAGACAGAACCATAGTTAATGCATGCAATTTAAAGAGATGCTAACCTGAATCATGTGTAACATGGCTTGCATAAACTGCTCTCTACTCAACATTGGTGTCGGCTTATTGGTTTTGTGAACTGCTGGATTATCTTGAAAAACCATAGGAGACAACAAGCCATTTTGTGACCCACTCTGTGCATTAGATACCGGTAACTCCTTTCCAGCATTTGTCTGTTTGTTTGGGGTTTGATAGGATGAAGGTGGAAGAGGTTTTCCTTCAGCTGTTGTAGTTGTTGGTTGTTGCTGTTTAGTCTGCACGGTTGTTGATGAAGTTGATATAGGTTTCATGGTAAGCCCTTGATCTGAGCTTGAAGACACTGGAGCAGACCGCATGCCTGGTGACACCATAACCGGTGGTACAGGAGGAAAATGAGATGGTACTTGCAAGGTTGACCCATCTACCAGCATTGGCTGAGAAAATGAGTAAGGTAATGATTTCAAATCTAATGAAGCAGCTTTTGTAAGCCTTGCTGCTGACTTGGAGTTTGGCAGGGAAGGTGTTGCAGCAGGCACTGCAAATGATGATGGGTCTATCAACTGTGACTGCGAAACAGTTTCAACACTTCGTGGTCGATTAACAATGCTTCTACTACTACTAATACTACTACTACTGGCTGTGGTAGCACTGCTGTGCAATTTCTTTTCTACTTCTGCAAGTGAGAGCATTGTTTGGGGTAGTGAAGAGCTGAGCATTGCACTACCAACTGATAAAGTATTCACAGTGCTTGAAGGTATTTCTTTATTTCTAGTACGATCTGGTGACCTGAACAACTGACGCTTCAAGTCCTGAGATTCTTCACCATCAACACGACTATGATGTTTGGTAGATACTCTTTCACTATTAGCCTTTGCTGGTATTTCTTGTTTTGTAGTGCTGTTTTTTGAAGGAGATTGTGTTCTGGATTCCTTTTTGGTTGATTTGCTGAGATGTTGCTTACCAGCACTTTTACGAGATAACACATTGGCATTAGGATCCGAAGAACGTCGTGTGGAGTCTTTCCTTAGCTCTATAGCCTTTTGTTTCCGCTCTGCTATGCTTGAACCTTCAGCAGACTGTAGTTCAAATATGCTTCCAATAATCAAACAGCTTGATTGTACGAAATACGGTACCTGGTGGAATGCCTTCTCCAGCATCTGAACAACATCTTGACCTGCCACATCATTGTTGGTACCAGTGCTTATACTAAAGTTAACAGTGCACAAATCTACAACACTGTAACATAGTAATGTGTATTGCACATTTGTGAATGCATATAAGGAAGACAGCAAACAAACACAAAAAACAGATAATATGTGAGTATGTACACACTACACAATGCCCAAACATTACAAGTACACAAAAGTTCATATACATTACAAAAATCCAGTGGCATTATGTTTGCATATGAACAACCACATACCTTATGAGAACATCTCCAACTCTATTACATTCATTGGTGTCATCAAAGTGCAAACCACAATACACATCATCTATACATACATTAAAATACTGTTAATATGGCTTCACAGTTTTTACATACAACTTACCAGTTGATTTATACATTATAAATGAGTCTTCTATCTTAAACTCCATTCCAGGAACAATGAATTGCAAGATATTTCCACTATTAAGTCTATTCAACACCACAAAGGCAAAAGCAGGTGTCTCAGCTCTGCACAAAACGATTTGCCAGATCACATGATTAAGCTACGCAAATAAATACCTGTTGTATATAAACAAAGATCCTTCTGTGGCTGTTCTTTCCTGTTCATTTAGTGATACAACACACCTTTCTTTACCACCAACTTACCCAAATTTTTGCTGAATCATCAAATTTATACACTTCAACATGACTTGTAGTGGATATGATGTGATGGATGTACTGATCAGATCTCTTTATTGTTGTAAGGTTGATTTTTGTCTCCGGAGCTGACGCGCCGTTGACTTTTATGGTGCAAACTTCGGGATTGCTCATTTTATGGGGTGGGCTCTATTTAAAAGCAAACAATGATTTTATACCTTGCAATTATTACCCCTGTACTTACAGGATTCCACAACAAATTTCGTTTCCTTCAGATAATTGTAACAACTGCGAAAACAAACATCAATGTTGTTCACAAATCAAATGAAAATCTACCCCATCAACATCCCTCACCCATTTCAGTGATTTACTTATACATTAATAACTTACATAAAGTCTTATAGACTTCGTTTCTTGCTAACCCTTCGAAAGGGATTTCATCATGTTAAAAAACACTTTCTACTGTCGTAGATGACGTCATTAAAATGTCGGAATCTCGTAGTAGAGAACGTGAAAAGAAGAGAGCACAAGATTCGAACGTCGATCTATCTCCACCAAGAAAGCCAAGAAAGCGGTATTCAAGTAGGAGTCCAGTGAGAAGGTTAGCATAACGCTTTTCCCCCTACTAACGCCCACTTGGCGCTTGAAATTAAGCTCCACCACACAGACAAAGATCACCAATGCACCGAGACCGGCACGAGCACCCGCACTATAAGGAATCCAGGCACGACACAGATGTAAGTAACATGTATGTGCATTTTTATCTTGCACCGATGTACTGAGTTATATATACGTGTTTCATTTCCCATTAGGCTTTATATGTATAAACTTTTTTAGCATTCTCCTAGAAGAAGAAGAAGGAGAAGCAGTGATGGTGATGTTCAATACAAAGATGAGAGGTCAAGATCAGACTGGAGAGAAAGTCAACCCAGACATCACAGACGAAGAGGCTCCATTGATCATGGTGTGCATAGATATTTTTACTACCATTAATATTGTGAACTTGCTACCATTGTGCTTTTAGATGAATGGAAAGCTCATGAAAAAAGAGCTAGTGCTCTACTTGACTCACAAAAGTAGACACATAGATGTTATTTAGACTTAAAAGAAGAATGATTTATTTATAGAAAATCAGATGATGCACAAAGTGACAAGGAGGATGAGGGCCCAAATTTCAAAACATCTGGCAAGTTAGCAGCTGAAACAAACACCTATAAAGTTTGTAGTATTATACTGGCCATGCCTGTCTCTTATCTTGTATGCACAATGTAGGGAGTTGTTATCATCTATAGCGAACCTCCAGAGGCTAGAATTCCCAAGACAAGATGGCGTCTATATCCATTTAAAGGAGACCAACAACTTCGTATGTTTAGCTAGAGTTCTGGTTCATGAAGTTAGTTAGTTGGCTTCATCACTCATGTAGATGTTATGTATGTTCATCGACAAAGTGCCTACTTGATAGGAAGAGACAGAAAGGTGTGTGTGTGTGTGTGTGTGTGTGTGTGTGTGTGTGTGTGTGTGTGTGTGTGTGTGTGTGTGTGTGTGTGTGTGTGTGTGTGTCTGTGTGTGTGTGTGTGTGTGTGTGTGTGTGTGTGTCTGTGTGTGTGTATGATGTAGTGTCTGTTTTATAATTGTTGCCGTGTGCAGGTGGTAGATATGCCGATTGACCATCCGTCTTGTTCCAAACAACACGCTGCCCTGCAATATCGACTTGTACAGGTGGAGAATGAGGAGGGTAAAAATATTAAAAAGACAAAGTAAGCCTTAGAGGACAGAAATCATGTTATTGTAAATTACATATAATATATTTGTAGACCATACATCATTGATTTGAACAGTACTAATGGTACATACCTCAACAACCAAAGAATTGATCCACGCAGGTATTATGAGTTAAAGGAAAAGGTAAGATTAATAATATCAAAAACTTATGTGTCTATTCATCTGTGTCATTTCCTAACAGGATGTTCTTAAGTTTGGCTTTAGCAGTCGAGAGTATGTATTACTTACAGAAACATCAGTAGATTCACCACACAGTGACCATCAGCAATCACCATAATTTAAGATGTATGGGGGAACTCCTGTGGAAGGGAGGATTGTGTCTACTGCATTCTTTACATTCTTATGGGAATTTCCTGTTGTTGTACATTGTTTGTAATTCAAATTGTAAAAACAAGAAAATATTTCTGTTTGTTTTTGGTTGGCATTCATGTACATTTTGTAAACATTTCAATTAAGAAAAAAAAACTTCAGAAAGGAAGTATAATAAAAACCCTAATGACCACAGTAAAGACAAAATTTTCTATAAATTAGTCACACTCGTTTACTTTTTATTCAGCTATTGAATTTAGAGGTGCAGCTGGTAGTGGCTCTACAGAGATCTTCAGTTAAATGGTAAGCAATGCAGCTTATTATTACAGAATGTATATTATTCACTATTAGTCTTGTTTTGGTTATAACCCGAGCTGTAAGCAAAAAGAAAATGATAAACAACTGCTACGCGCCAGAAATTTAAGATACAATTTCATGATTGCAGGTTTTAGGCCTGGTCTTCCAGAATGTGACAGTGTAGATGAAACAGATGGAGCAGAGGAATATGTAAGGGTTACAACTTTAGAGGATGAATTTGTAAGTGACACAGCCATGCATGTGGTAATGGTATCAGTTTAATTCATTGCACAGGAACAGGAGATCAGAAAATTGGATTTAGGATACCGTTTTGAGCCCCACGAAGTTGTAATTTATAGTGCACATGGCACTGGTGATTACATAGCATCGGAAGACAACAAAAAGAATTTTGTTTACATTCCCAGTAGTAAAAAAACTCCAGGTATCTAACGCATGCATGCAAGGACCTATAAACAATTAGTCATGTTTTTCCATAGAGCGGTGTAAATTTGTCCGCCTGGTGTTTTCCTTTGAAGATACATCAACAAGTCTGTTTTTCAACAAGACTGCTGGTCCCATGCGTGTTCAAAATGGCTTATTAGTGACTGAAAACAAATGGTCTAATAATGTAAGTATAATTATACTCTTTTGGATATCATACAGCTTAAAATTTTTTGGAATAATTTATGGATAAAATTTTTGTGGATTGTAGCTAGTACAGCATTGAATTGGCAAAAAATTTAAAGTTAAAATTTTCAAAAATCCACAAAATTTTTGAATAACACAAAATTGTGTGTGTGTGTGTGTGTATACATTTTTGTGTGTGAATTTCATCCAGGCAAATGGTGATGGCTTAGATTTCTCTTGGTTAAAGAAAATCATCAGCGAAAAAGACGAAAGCTATTTCTTTTATGTAGAAGGTGATACAACAAGTAAAGTGCACGTATATAAAGAAGATGGAAGTAAGCAGTACATATGCTCAAGCTCAGTAGTTGGGCAGCATCAGCCAATAACACTTAGTGCAAAGTGTGATGCTGAGTTTCGACTAGTGCACATTCCATTTGACATTTAACATAACTACCACTAATGATTGTTATACATCATAAAAGTTGTTTTTACTATATGGTATAAATTCGGATGGAATTTAATTATGCGGTGGTGGATTTGACAAAGCGGCCATATTTAACTTTGTCAGTCACTCACATTTGTACATGAAGCATCGGCTGATATATTTTCCACCTCTACAGAATTAAACCTATTGCCATATTTCCTGGCTCTGATTAAACATGTCTAGTTTGCAACATGGCACACTAACACAGTGGCCAACCAACACTATATGCTTATATAGCAGGGCTACCAATAGGGACTTGGGGCAGAAGAGTCCGGGGCCCATGGACCCGTATGTACCATTGGGGCCTAGCCCCCTCTCTTGACTTATAGTTTATTAAACAATTTTAATAGTCATAGATACGTTATACGTGCCATGGGGAGCTATAAAACTATAAAGAGATGAACAGTTTTCAATAAATGCGTAGCTATGTGTTAACTACACAAAGACGCATCTTATCACTTTCTTGAGGCATATAGTCTAGTCCATTCTTGTACTAAATGCTGAGTTGGTATAAAAAAAACTACTTGAGTCAGTCTATGCAATGTCTAATTGTCCTTGCAGTATTCATATGGTAACACCGTACATATACATAAATCTATGAATCCCGAAGTAAATATACCAGTCTACTAATGAATCTATCAAAAGCACCTCCACCATAGCCTCCTAAAATTTCCGTAAAATTACTTACTGTTATTCCATTTAAAGCCGTGTACATATAGTTTGAATTGGATTGGGTGTGAATTGTTGACACAACAGTGCCATTTAACGGCCGATCGCAAGCCCGAGGACACAATGGAGAACACTGAAGACGAGCAAGAATGTCTTAGAAGAGAAATTGAACGATTAAACGCTGAGATCATGGAAGCGAACGAAGAGCGAGCCCAGGCTGCTCAGTACGGACTAGCTATTTTAGAAGAAAAACAGGCACTGCAAGAACAGTTTGAGGATCTCCAAGAGTTGTATCATTCTACTAACAAAGAACTTAGCAACGCTATATCGGTAAGATCTTTTAATTGCTTAATGCTGTTAACTCATACCATCCTGTTTGTTAGCAAATGCAATTAGTTCAGAGCGACTACGAGAAACGACTGAAAGACGTGGAACATCGCGAGGCGAAGCTGCTTGCTGAAATGGAAGCACGAGAGAATGGACTTCTCGTGAAGAACAAGAATTTAGTTGACGACGTACGCATACTGCAGCAGCAACTCAAGAATTTAGAAAATATACACCAAGGAGATGTTGATAACAATAGCAAGTTGAGTAGGAATCTTGAGAGGTATAAGTCGATTGAGAAAAACCTCAGAGAGGATGTGAAGGAGTTAAGGAAAACTGTCGCAGAATTGAGTGACGATAAAGAGAGATTGCTGTCACAAGTGAAACAATTGACTGAACAGGCTGAGCAGTTTAGTGGAGTACAGAATAATTATGCTTCATTGTATGAAGCCAATACCAGTTTAAAGGTAGAATGTGAAGAACTCCAAGGAAGATTAGAGGCTACCATAGTTGAGAAGGAAGATTTAGAAAAGCTCAACCAAGATATCACAGATGCCTTGAACGAAGAAAGAGAATCCAAGGAGGTCTTGGAAATAAAATTAAGAGAAGGCTCCTACCAGTTGCCTCGAGTGAGTTGGGAGGAAGAGGAGGGCCAAGCGTGGACAAAGGAAAACATTAGTGATGATGAAGAAGCAGTTGCTCCCACTTCAATAATTTTCTCATCTACTCCACTTCCAAATGGGCCTACCACCTCAAATTTATTTAATGAAATTCAGACAACAGACAAAACAGCTGAGCTTGATGAACTAAGAGAAGCTATAGACCAAGCTAAGCAGAAAATTACTACATTACTAGAAGAAAGGACAACCCTAGAAGAAAAAATAACATCACTGACAGCTGCAGAGGAAGGTAGGGAACAAACTGATGGGAACAAAACCTTAGATGCCATGGTTGAAAAAGACAAAACAATACAGGAATTGAGGGAAGAAATTGACAATAAGAATGACTTGTTGGAAAGTCTTCATCAGCAAGTGAAGATAGATGGCACAGAGAAAACAGCTTTGGAAATAAAAATAGAGACTGTTAGTAATGAGTTGCAAAATGTTAAGGAGAATCTTCAGAATATAGTAGAAATGAAAGATAAAGAAATAAGCCAACTAGATGAGGCTCTTCAAGAAGTACATGAACACAAAGTAGTCCTTGAGGGAGACCTCAACACTGTCAGGACCAAGTTAGACCAACTGGAATCAGTTTTAGCTAATTCACATAATGAGTTGTTCACTTTAGTAGGGCAGCTGAAAAACTTGAAGAAAGCTGTCGAGACTTTGCATAACGATGTTGATCAACCAAACACCTCTCAAGGCCAGCCAGACCTAGTACCGAAGTCTGACCCAGATTCTACGGTTTCTAAAGTTTACTCTTTAAAGATCAAATCACACAAAGTTGTAGAAATTGATGAGGAAAAACAATGCTTTACAGTTGTAACTATCTTCAAGGAACTTTTACAGTCTCTGCGTGTGCCCATCGATAGATACACTAGAATAATGTTGTCACGGTCACTGCACAACTCCAGTAAGGATTCTGAAGTGGTTTCCAACAGCCTGATTTTAGCAGAAAAGAATGCCGAGATAACCAAACTGAAAAACCGCATTACACATAAAACAGACGAGCTTAACAATTTACGCAGTATAATGAAGGCACGCCAGACAACTGCAGACGTTGGTCACAAGACACTACAGAGCCAGTTGGAAAGTGAACGAGCTAAGCTCAATAGAGAAATTAGCCAACTCAAATATGAAATCAAAGAGCTGCAAAAACAGAATGCTGAATTAGAGAATTTTAAAGCCATCTACCTGCAAAGATTTGAGGATCTGTTAAATCAAATGTCAGAATTAAGGCGTAAATTAGAGATGACAATCATGAGAGAAGAGGAAACAAACAGGTTACTCGAAAAGACTATCCAACGCAAGCTAGAGTTGACACAAGCACTCGAGGAATATGAAATAAAAAATGAAACCCTCTACATTATTCCTCAACGAATGGAATCTTCTAGAATATAATATATTTTTGTACATTTTTTAGCAACTAGTCAATGCCATGATGCTGCCAATGCAATTAATATTACAAATGTATTTATTATACAAATGTATTTATTATAATTACTAGATTAAATGAAATAAATGACTTATGTAAAGTAAATATGCAATTACAATCATTGCACATTACAAAATAAGTTATTTCTTTGATGCATGTATTCTAGTCCATTCTCGTGCTAGCCAAAGAGAAAAATTCATGCACACAATCCACACAAAAAGCATGAAATAAAATTGCCTTTCAACAAACAAAAATGTTTATGGAACCAATGAAGGCCCATTCACACTCATAATAAAGTCACTTCATTGCAGAAAACATACATTTACAAATATCAAACCACAATTTCAGGGGATAATAACATCAATGTGATTATAGTGGCCCAAACATACCTGTACTGATGGCTGCACTCTCATTTGCTTTCCATTGTTCAGCAACATCATTTGCTAAAGGATCGTCGGGATTAGGGGCACTAAGAAGTGCTTGTATTGATAACAAAACTGTGCGTATCTGTAATGCTGGACTCCATTTCTCTGTAGTAACATACAATAGTAACTCAAAGAAAAATTAATTCCACTCAACTTTGTAAAATATCAAGGCAAATCCTTCCTAATTTGTCTATATTTGGATGATATATTTTTGTCATAAATCTGACTTTTGGAGGCGCCATTGGATACTCATCCGGTAAAAAAAGTTCAAGTGTAAAGGTACCGCCTTCATAGGGTGACTGCATGAAGTCACGAAGTTATTAGAATACGTACAAAAAGATAGAACAAACTCACATCCGAGGGTCCATCCACTACAACATGAAAATACCGGGCATTCTTCTCGTCTGGAACAGCCGAGATGCCGGGAACAGGCTCAGACATCAAACGATGGGTTTCCTTACAATCACAAAAAACAAAAGTAATACAAAAATCGAAAGAGAAAAAACTGTCTGAACACCTTTGAAATCCGCTTAGGGAGCCCAAGGGACATCTTGAGCTCTGTCTTGCCCGAACGTATTTTTACTTGTTCTAATAATTAGAAAGAAAAGTTTTCGTAATCCATAATGACAAGTTTTAAGAAAGCAGGAAGAGCTAAGGCAGTCCACCCGCGGGGCACAAAACCCTCTTTACACAATTCTCAGCTGCTTATATCATCTGGTACACCTTCTTTAGATGCTTTGCTTGGTAATCATTCTTGTGTCATTCATGCGTGTGCACTAATAAGACAACGTTTATGTTCTACAGGTGGATTAGCTATTGGGAGCGTTCTCTTGGTGGGTGAGTTGTATTGTAATAAATGATAAGTTTTTCAAAGCAATTTCACATGCAGAGGAAGATGCATACAATTCGTATGCAAGTTATTTGGTCAAATATTTCTTAGCTGAAGGGGTGATGTGCGGGCATGCTCTGTTTGTTGCAGGACCATCGATCCATACTGCAGACATCTTAAAAGTATGAAATGTAGAATAATGATTTGTTTGTCATTTAATGCTTTACAATATGTAAAGTTGATATTGGTAATGTACTGGAATATAATTGCCAGTCAATCATGATTAACATGTTAAAGTCGTATACTAATTGTTAAAGTTATTGTATGGATATGTAGGAATTACCTGCATCAGTTGGCAGTGAAATGACAGCTCCTTCATCATCATCAGCAGCAGCAGAGCCTGGTACACAGGCAACCATGGACATAGCATGGAGGTACCAAAATTTGCCAGTTGTAAAGGTGAAGTCTGCTAGAGCAACTTGTAGTTGACTTAGCAATCCTAAATATAATCCAGTCAGGTTTTAGTAACAACTTTGGCCATTTTTATGACTTAAGCAAAATCATGGACCAGTCACGTGTCCATCAAGTCCCCATTACTGTCTTCGATGCTACGCAGCCACATCCCTGTGACAAGTTAGTGTACACCATTACAAGAAGACTGATTAAATTATCTGCAGTCCACTACATGAGCTGAGTGGGAAGATTAATGGAGTTATTGATGCTGGTAATTTCAGCACAAGTACCCCTCCCTTGGTATGCCTTTCATTTAAGTTACCCATTCTTTAATTTTGTTCAGCCAGAGAGGAATGTTTTGAGGATTCTCATCTCATCGCTCGGCTCCCCACTATGGAGCAAAGAACAATACAAGAATCCTGTTTTGTTATCACAATTCCTTCATAGCCTGAGGGCATCAGTTAGAGGTGCATATGCTGCAGCGATTGTCACTCTACCCAATCATTTACTCCAGGTTGTGTTGACCTGTTGTTGTTTAGCATGTAAATGATGGTTGTTTAATTGTAACAGGATGAAGTCCTTGTGAGAAGGTTAGAGAAACTTTGTGATGCTGCTGTGGCACTGGAGTCATTTTCTGGATCAGATAAGGAAGAGAATCCTCTTTATCAGGATTATCATGGTACATAATAATAATTATGCTTATGCCTTTTGCCACTTAAAAATTGACTACACACACACACACACACACGTACGTATACAAGTCTGGCTACAACAGGTTGAATTGGCAGTGCACACTACTAAGATGACAAATCTCCCACATGCATGCTAACCAGATGATAGTTGCTTTATGCTTTACAGGTCTGTTCCACATTCACAAGCTGCCTTGTCTCAACTGTCTTGTGCCTCATTACCCAGAAACATTGGAACTTGGTTTTAAACTTTATCGCAAAAAGTTTGCCATTGAGGTTTGTACACGTATAGCAATTGGGATCATTTCTGAGTGTTGTGTGTTTATTTACCAAATTTAGAAACTACATTTGCCCCCAGAACTATCAGATACGGCAAACAGAGCACAGGAGGACACCATAAAGAACAATATTACTGCAGATAAACAAAATAAAAATCCCAACAAATACAATATTGATTTTTAAACAGTTGATTTAAAACAATTGTACGCATGTGACAGACAAACAAATGTAATCATGAGTCAAGGGTGGTATAACAATACAGTAAATCTGAGAATGTGTTTTTGTTTTAAATATACAGCAATAAATGTACATATTTTTTCTTTGCTTGACCTGCAAACATAAGGTAGTAGTAGTAGTAGCTTCACTACTTTGTGTCCTGTACTAATAGGTCCATTCTAGCCATGGAAGGACTGGTTGCAAATTTAACTGGTTTACTGACAGCTAGGTGAGTTTCACTTTTGCTTACAGCAGCATCTGGTGTATCTAATTCCTTATAAGAGTTGTTCAGTAGTTCTGTACTTGTGATGTCTAAGTGCAAGGAATGCGTCAATCCTGTATTCTTTTTGTTGTTAACAGTTCTTGGTAGGTCCTGTTGTAAGAGATTGTTCTTATTATGTAGAGCTGTGCTACTGCGTGTGACAGCAACGGGATGGACCTCGGCCATAGCGTCAGATATCTCTTCACTGCTGTCATCCTGGAGTAGGTCAGGCAGCGAGTGACTAGTCATAGTTTTGCTGCTGTTCTCAAGACTCCGTGAATAAAAGCTGATGTTTGGTGCTGCTGTGCGCTGGTCATCAATTCTTTCTGATGTAGCCTTGAGTACCATATCAAAGAAGTCGTCAAAGTCTGCCTTGGATGTGCCCTGGATTTGATCTTGTTTGCCAGGTACCTCTGAGGATAATGAAGCAGACCGCTTTGAAGAGCCCTTCAAACTATAGAAAGTTATAACATGTACACTGTGACTATGTGTCTACAACAGTCACTTACGATGGTGAGCCATCATTGATTTTCTTATCACGGGAAAATTTACCTAACATTCTTCCAAATCGATTCCTTTTCTTTTCACTACCTGGAGTTTTAACTGTGAAAACAAACAAATGACAAAAACACAAGTGTAGGAGCTGGATTTATGGGAGAGCACATTAGCACTATGCTGTTTCAATCCCTCCAAATTAAATACATTCAGAATAATATGTGTCACTTTAAGGAAGGTTCAGACCCATGCATTGGTTTTCAATACTCTAACAAGCATTGCACCAACCTATTGGTAATTCCGTTTCCTTGTCTGTAGTGCTCTGTATTTAAAGAAATACAATTACATAATTGTAAATACAACAGTTTGTACTGACCGAACTGGAATGAGAAGTATTCCTATTGTAAGCAATTTCACCATATCTCTCATCAATAGGTACTAATTGTTTAGCATTAGAGTCAGGAGTCCCTACCAACCTCTGTGTGATCCTGTCCAATGTGCTCCCAGGACTATCACTAAGAACTCCATTGGAGTGACCAAAATCCATGCTAGAGTCTGACGTTTGTTTAACATGAATATGATGATGATCTTCTATGGAGTGTTTCCTCTGGTGGACTAGAGGTGAATTTGAGCCCCATCTCGACTTGCCCGGTGATGTCTGTATTCTTTGCTCTGCTCGTGGAGACGGTGTGAGATTACGTCGATTCTTCTTAGCATCCTCAATCATATTTATACCCTCCTGTCCACCTTCCAGCTGGCAGAGAAATTGTAAAGTTGCTACACACAGGAAAATTTATTCATAATATAAAATATCACTTTTGTGGAGTACAGAATCACACCTTCGTTTTCAAGTGGACATGTTGGTTTAATGGCACGCTGCGTGAGTGTGGTGAGGATCTGTGCAGTGGTGTCCTGTCTGCCACCCTGGGAGAGTGGAGTCCCATACACTGTGACGTCTCGTATCATAGGCACCAACTGATGATTCCACAGCTCTATTAACCACCTGCGGGCATGAAATTCATTACTTAACACGCCCAGGGACAGCCTGAGAGACTACATAGAGCAGAATATTTGGTCTATTTAATACAGCCACTAACACTAAACCATGTTAAGTATCACGGCATTGTAGCACAACCAAAGTACTTAAGTAGACATTCAACCATTAATGTTTCGCTAAGATGGTGATATTAACACTTGGCCTAAAGAATTCATTCTGGTCGACAACTACTCATTTTAACGGGAAAATTAGAGACTATTACAATTAAAATAAAATGCTTGATCAGATTCACACTCTGGCTTTTTGGCATGAAGATTATCTGATACTACAAGTGTGGGCAAACTTGGAGGAAAGCAGTTTTGATAGTTTATCTTTGGGTACAGCAAGAACAGTGTCTTGCTTATGTTGAAATCATGAAAATTCTACAACCAAATAGAGAAGTAATACAGTTATCAATTTTAATTCCCTGATACTTATTATGATAACAATCACTCTTGATAGAGTGTCTTGTGTAAACAAACTACTACAAAACACAATTGACTGTATTTCAAAAATGCCGATCAAAAAGGCACAGTTTATCATTGGACAGGTGTTAGAGAGAATCACTAGACAACGTCGCCAATAAACAGCAGCTGGTCTGTCAGCTGCCAGTTGTAGTTGATTAAATCAACATACCACAATATGCTAGTACTTTGCTATGTAAACATACGACAAATTACAAGAGGAAGGCTGCCTTACTTGTACACAAAATCTGGTCTGTTCCTCTCCACTGGACAATACAAAAAATGTCGAGGACCTAAAAATGGATGGACAAGTAATGATATAACCTAGAGGCTTCTTGCCTGACTAATATAATTAAAATGGTGTAACAGAGAAACTTAGATGAGTATATATGCCGTGACTGGTTACCTGCTAACACTTCCAACAATCCCATCTTGTTGATGTAGTAGTTTAACAGCTGCCACACTTCTGATATCCACTGGACTGCTGCATACACAGGATCATTACTGAAGATGTAGAGAATAAAATTAATAAAATGTCACATTAATCTTCTGGAGGATTCTCAGTTCATTATTATCATGTTTATGTCTTACATCTTAACACTTTATTTGTTACCTACCCAAGGTTATAACATGAAAGAAGACATTCAAAAGGTTTGTGGTACGATTTAAATTGATAAGTTATAATACAGTCAGATTAAGCCATATTATCAAATAAAATGTTGCTATTTGAGGTTCATACAGAAGCATATTATGTGGGTAGAGTGATGTAAGCAGCCATTGATGGCATTTCCACATACAATAGTTTAGACATATCGCGCAATACGATGTTTTAACACGCATATACTACAGACACTCACTGGTGTGGGATCTGTCCATCGTAGGTGTGTATTAGCTTGCGCATTAATTGACGATGGAGTATGCCGGTGACAGGCTCTTTGTTGGTTGATAGCCAGATGTGCATGAAGGTTTCGTGAAATGGTCGATTGAATTCCCTTGAGTGACTATACATCCATAGTAACACACCAGAGTAGCATTACCATTATAGACATTACCCTGTTGTGGTGACTGTGGCTATAAAGTAACAGTCACTGCGAAGGTAGTAATGGTTGGCGTGGTAACAGATGTCCCTGGTTCTACTTTGCACGGTGTCCACCCAGACTGGGTAGGACGGGCCGCGATGATGGAATGCATTCAACAGTTCGCCAATCACCTCAGGCATAGATACACGATCAATATCGTCCAACAAGAAAACTTTTGGAGACCTGCATGTAGTAGTAACATGATCGTGAGTTTTGATACATGATGTTAGGGTGACATGCATACCTGCTGTGTTCTCCATTTGAAGATAAAGTTGAGTTTTGCAGACTTGACTGGCTTCCTTCTGAACTGGTAAGGTTTCCCTCATTAGAACCTGATGCAGCTATCAAAGCACCTATAATGTGTAATATGAATACCACACAGTAAATACACACAATACACACACACACATATACATACATGTACACATGCACACATACACACGCACACATACACACACATGCGCGTGCATACAGACATGTACACATGCACACACACACACCATGAATATATTCTGTACATACCATGTATATGAAATAACCGTAATAGATCATCACGTTTAAAGTTCGGATGAAGAGAAATATGAACTAACCCACTCAGTGGGTCCCCATTCTTACACTAAAGGAAAGATCAGAGTACACAATACAATGATTACAGTGTTGTTTACTTTAAGTAGACACTTGGCAAGGTGCCTTGATAAGTATGTCTTGCCACAACCATGTGGCCCATGAACTATTACACACTGGCTCTTCTCCAGCTACATTACAACATTAGAACTCATTGCAATATATAATAATGTAACATACCAACTCAAGGTATCCCTGTAGAGTGTCCAGTGGTATCATTGTTTCATAGGACAATTGGTCTAGTCTGCCATTTTCTGTCCCTACAGAATTATATTACACTGCATAATAACACTGACATGGAGTATGCCGGTGACAGGCTCAATGTCTACACAAACAGCACATGTAATCACCTTGTAATTTCACATACAGCGTAGGAAGCTTATTATCTGCTGAGTGGTCGACGGAATGGGACTGAAAAAGGGCAAATGGTGTGTCACAATTTTCACGAAGGTTGGATGGGCATTCCCCTGGTGCCCAGGTCACAAGACCCACTTTGTAATTACATATGCTGGTGGTTGCCAGTCCCAGGTTGCTGTAAGCAGGAACCATCTCCTCTGTAAAAATATTCATAGCAACAAATGCAATAATTCATCTGAACCCTTAAAGTAAACACTAAAACTGCAGACAAAACATTTGCACAAGTAGTTAGTAATAGAAAGGAACCAATAATGTATTGTTGTTATTGGGTAATTACAATCACACACACACACAGTGCAGGTTCTTTATCATGGAGGATATTTTGAGAGCCTGTATTACAGCTATTTTGAGGCAGTAATAAGAATAATTATTATGTAATGTGTCTGAACAGTACTTCTAGAAAGATACACTCCACCACTATAACATACCGATAATCTCCAGTGGGCTAGCCTTTCTGTTGACTTTATGCTTGCTGGTGCTAGTGTTAGTCGGACTGTTCGTACTGCTGCCACTCCCATTGGGAAGCCCTGCAAGTGATCCAGCTGATGAGCAGCCGCTCAGGGGCTTACACCGAGTAGATAAGTTCCGCTTGCACAGATCCTGACAGTGAAGGGCAAGTGCATCGCCAACGAGAACATCAAAATCGGTCCAACGATGATACTTGAAGACGTGGATTGTATTGATGATTGTGTGTACTAAAGTATAATTCACTAATGTGATCAGTGCTACCAGATATTACTATACCTAGTGGCTCTGTTTCTTCACTGAGATCTAATGCAACCAGAACCTCTTGACAATCTACATAACAGAGGAGAAGTGAATAATAATATCAATTGGTATAGAAGTATTACCTCTGTTAGCTAATATTTCTTTACACTCTGCAGTGGCAACATCAATGGCTGTTCTATTCCACTGATCCTTCAACGATAGGTCAATCACAGAACAGGCACACAACAGCTCCAAACAATCCTATATAAAATACAAGACAGTTCACATGTGATAAAAGTTACAGTAAAATTATTGTATACCATGCAGCCTACGCCGGCAGCCACATGTGCAGGTGTGCTGCCATGTTTGTCCTTGGCATTGACCAGGTGAGTCAGCGACCCCTTTCCATCCACACCATAGTTAGCCGTCAGGTGAGTCAACAGGACATGGAGGATGGCTGGCTGTCGCGACTCCACTGCAACATGCAGTGCAGTACTGATGGCCCCTGCTGCCTGCAAAGTAACAAAAGTAACATAAAGGCATACAAATGCATTAATCTTATTAGCTGATTAAATTTCATTTAATTAATAAAAGAAATATTTCATTTAATTATGAAAGAATTAATGATAATCATGAAAATTTGAAAATATGTAGTTGGGATTTAGCCAGAGCAGCAGTAAGTCATTTCTGAATGTATATCTTACCATTTCAAAGACGAAATCTGCGTACTCTAAATTGTGTTCCAACAGGAACTGTACACAGCTCAGTGAACCTTTAGAACTTGCCCAGTACAAGACATTCCAACCTTTGGCATCTCTTAACTTAAAATTCCCTCCTCTTTCTAGCAACAATTTCACACAACTACATGAGGAACAGTTTAATAGTTAAATGACATCGGGAGAACAAATCTCAAAGATTATACTTACTCTAAATGGTCACCAGCACAGGCATCCATTAAGGGAGTGACTTGTCCTTTTCTGTACAGGTTGGGATCCATGCCCCAATCCATCAACACTTTGACACACCCTACAACAATTACGCAATCAATGTCATAACAGCAATCCTAACAACAGTGGCCTTGCCAACACTATAAACTCTACAACTCATATTACCACGTCATGTTTAGAAGAATAACATATCCCTGCTCTACTTTCAAATGTTAAAATAAAACGATTTAGTAAAAGTTTCTTTTGCGCACTCGTATAAATTACTTAGTTGACAATTTGGTATATCATACACTAACAGCAGAGGACCAGCCACTGGTGACGCACAAATAACATGCAAGGGTGTTGGTATAACATTTATACAAAATCCTCTTACGTAATTGTCCTTTAATAGCAGCGACATGAAGGAGTGTTGATCCATCATCATTGACAGGATCGGTGATGAGACCATGTTGTTTTAATAACTGTAAAAGTTCCCTGTCATTCCCTGCCTCAACTGTCAGACGCATCAGCTGATAGGTGTGTGGCTCCTCTTCTTTAGATTTGAAAACACAATATAAACATGATTATAACTAATTCTCTTACTAACTGCTTACCGCCTAAGGATGGACTAAGAATTTCTTGCAAGTCCTCTGGCAGTTCGGTGAACACCGAGGTAGCAAAATCACCTGCACTGTTGCACATATCACTGTTATCAATCGTGATCCTTCTGTTGCCCAGTTTTGCTGATTGAGTACGCGCCCAAGCTTGCCGTTGACCATCATTGGTACGGTTACCAGTGTGGGATCGTGGACGGCGATGCTGCTGCAGTAAGCTGGGCGCGCTATCCGTCAAATCAGATTCCGGCAATATGACAGTTCTCTGTTGGTCCGTCATCATCTTGGGAACTTCCGACACAGATATAGCTCCTAATGGGCCATAACAGTTACAATACACCACTACAACTAGATCATCTGTTGTGGTTTGTAATGGTGCTGATTTGTGGTTGATGGTTGATGCTATACTAGGGTCTTCCTTAACTTGTACGGATACAAAATAACACATTTTATGTTTGTGAAATCATACTAAAAACACTTCCAGTTATTACAAAGTAAATTCTTCAACACTAGCTAGCTGTTATTAACTTAAAGTGTGTGTGTGTGTGTGTGTGTGTGTGTGTGTGTGTGTGTGTGTGTGTGTGTGTGTGTGTGTGTGTGTGTGTGTGTGTGTGTGTGTGTGTGTGTGTGTGTGTGTGTGTGTGTGTGTGTGTGTGTGTGTGTGTGTGTGTGTGTGTGTGTGTGTGTGTGTGTGTGTGTGTGTGTGTGTGTGCATGTGTAATGTGTAACATGAGCATATAAACAGTCAACACAACACTAGCTTACTATCTCTGATGCAGTAGTTATTGAGCTGGGTGGGAGGCAATGCAATGGTGGCACGAAATTTTTTATCCTGTTGTTCCAACAGGGACTTCAACTCCAAGCAGGCATTCTTCTCGTTATGAATTATCTTTTCAGCATGAAGCCGTCTCTCACGCTCCAGCATCAGCTGCCTCTGGAGACTAGCCTCACGTTCCTTCAACAATCTTATCTCTTCTTGTAAATTTTGAATATCACTCATCACAAAATCTGTTTCCTGAAATGAACATATACCAATAGTCATCAGTGGGAATATGATACCCTAGAAATTTCTGTATCTTTTTCAGATTTAATCACTTAATGTCCACTACTCAACCACTATAGCTTGAAGCCATGCAGCATTCTGAACTTTTAAGATCAGCAAACAAACCAAACGTGCAGAAAACTGATTCAACTTTTCATACCAGTACAACAAACGCCGATCAAGCATAGATAGATAACCTGAGTGAAAACTATGTTATCTTTTTGTTTCCCAAGCATCCTATGGCAACCATATTAGCACCTCTCCCTGGTCACACAATAGAAAATCGTCTTAGCACTCCAAAACCCTCTATCCCACTGGTAAAGCCACAACAGAGGAGCACTAGTATATCGTTATGCCGTGGGTGCGTCTAAATAAGCAAATACGATGCAACACGTCTAGTCAACAACATACAGAACAGTGATTTCTAACTGTCTACATCCCCTTCCTACGCCAGTAAATGCCAGCCGTTATGAAAGCTTATTATATTACTCATTGTCGGTCATGCACAGAAATGCCTTGAAAAGCTAATGCTCACCTGAACGGTTCCTACTCGGTGAAATCTTAACCCTCCTGTGTTACGTACAACTGTCCAACAAACAAATACAGCAACAACCTTTGCATCAACAAATTATCTACAACATGGTTATGATCAATAAACAGGATTTATTTTCTACTCTTCCAAACTTGCCAAAAAAGTTTAACAGTGAGCATTAATTGGAATTAATTGGTTACGAGGTCGACGGTGCGCACATGTGATAAGCTGAAAAGATGAGCGGAGGACTGGCACCCAGTAAGAGCACAGTATACGTTTCCAACTTGCCATTTTCTCTAACAAATAATGATCTACATAAGGTGAAACCCAATTTTAATAGTGTAGTTTTATTATATCGAACTTAAAATCGTTACCGTACCCCAATCTCTTAATGCCTGCGAGCCACAATTACTAACTTTGTATAATATGTGTTATAAGCTGTGATTTCTCTGCAGCTGTTCGATAAATTTGGTAGTATTGCAAAGTGAGTCCTCAACACTACAGTGGCCGGAGGCCATTAAATGTTGCCTTGCTGTAGAGTGACCATTGTGCGAGACAAGGCTACCTGGACCAGCAAGGGAGTCGCCTTCTTGCTGTTTGTTAAACGTGAAGATGCACACAAAGCAGCGCGTGCAATGAACAGAAAAGAGGTCAGCATGTGTATAAACAATCTGTTGTGCATGTCATTAATTGTGTAGCTGTTTGGTCGCACCATCAAATGTAGTATGGCTGCTGATAATGGCCGTGCCAGAGAGTTCATTAAGAGAAAAGACTACAAGGACAAGACACTATGTTATGAATGTGGAGTAAGCATCTGACTGAATGGTGTGCATTAATTAGAAATTGGTTACAGCAAGGCGGTCATTTGAGCTATACTTGTCCAAATAACATACTGGGTGATAGGGAGCAGCCCAAACCAAAGCAAAAACAGAAGCGACAGAAGACAAAATCCAAGTAAATAAAAGTAATTACTGTAAAAAGCCCTATATTGTCATCCTTCCTATTAGACAAATTGAAGATGAAGTACAAGAACAGTATGAGGAAGACGATGACTTGTCTCTTCATGATGCCATTTTGATGACCCACCAGATGAGGGAAGCTGAGGCTACCAGTGGCAGCAGTGCAACTGCTGCAGGCACTATTAGCAACAAAAGAAAACCATTAAAACCTGATTCGTACTTCAGTGACGAAGATGCAAGTAGTGATTAGAGAAGCTTGAGAGAAACAAAAAAGAAACATACTCATCCTGGATACATGAAGGAACAAATGATGAATTGAGTAAACATGAACTGGGTGCTAGTAATCTTGTTATTTACAGTTCTGTTAGTATCCCAAGATGTCAGTGCGGTAGTCACCATCCATGTCAGTCAATCTCTGCAGCGCACAATTGTACCAGGGGTCCAGACCACGTTGCCCAGAGCAGCAGCAGCCTCTGGTCTGTTTTTGTGAATGCTCGGTTGTTGCCTCATTTCCTGATGCAGTGAGGCTTGTCTCGATTGCCTCTGTGTCACCAACCTCCCTCCACAACTCAGTACAACGCTGTAATGATCAATGGCAGCTAATATTTCGTATCTTAGAGAATAGTAAACAACATGCCTGTGCCAAATCTCCCATCTTTTGTGTTTCCCTCCAAAACGGTGCAATCTAAAATAAATTAAACCATATTAAGTCTGTGTGTGTGTGTGTTTGGGGGATGTGTAGAGAGAGTGAGGTAGCATGTATGTACAACTGCCATTACATGCATTCTTTAAGTCATTGTACTACCACCAACTGTCATTTCTACCTCCTACTAAGCTCTTAGCTTAACAAAATGTGTCAGTTAATACGTATGGGTGTGTGACGGTTAGTATGAGTGTACGTACCTTGGGAGTGAGGAAGAGGTTCGCCCTTTTTATGTGTGCAACAGCCTTGTTCAAGTGGTCGAGAATAGAAATGGTCTATTGAATAATAATGACATACAATGTATACACACACAGACATCTTACTGTATCTATTAACATAGGGATGCTGTGTATCTGTTGAATCACATTTCTCCATACTTCAATAATAACAATGATGTTGTCCCCTCCTTTGGGTAAAACCACTTCTAAATAAACCGTCCAAATCTGTGGAACAACTGATTAATTATAACCAGTGAACTAAACAATTGCTCTACCTCAAGAAACAGGAATACATTCTTAATAACATCTTTATCCAGTCCAGCAGCGTTACACTTGAAGATGTAATGATGAAGCCATATGTATGCATAATGCTACTTACATTTTTTATAATCAATTTCAATGTAGAATTCACTACACCATTCACACAATCTAATGGCTGCTGGTTCCAGATTTGACACGGGAAGCTGCTGATGTCAGTCTCACATTCATGAGTGGCCTCAGACAGTTGTTTGTTAAATATTTGCCTTATTGCCGTGAGCTTCATGGCGGCCACCATCATCCACCCCAATGCCACCAAAAATCCTGCACTAGTTTTTAAAACAGACTGTATAGTTCTAAAGAGATCAATGAAGATTTAAGTATATACAAATAATATTATGTACCGGTCTTCTGAGAGAGAAGCTTTCAAGGTGGCATCAATTTGTTGAAGCCTACTAACAATGCCTTTAGATGGTGTTGTGGAGCATAAATTTGTCACCAGCAACTTGGAGACATGTAGCTTGAACTCGTGTACACGTACCTGTAACTAGGGAGGGAAATGGTGAGGTATTTCAACTAAGGCATGATTACTAAGGGTCAAACAAATAGTTGAATATTTAGATTAATATTTGTTTTACCATTATTTGTATTCATAATAGTCAACCAAATATTCGTTTACTGTTTACAGTGAGAATTTTTGGGTACTTTGGTTTAAACAGATAGCACACTACATAATAATCAATCAAGATTTCAGAGTAATTTGCCTTCATTATAGGCACTATGAGTGAGATAGGAGTCATAAATTGACTGAAAGTAGTATCATTTTACCACTTTTATATGTAAAAGAATATTTGGACTATTCGTTTGAAAATTAAAGAATATTTGAATATCAAAATATACTATTCGTTTGAGCCCTAATAATTACCGAATTGACACGGCTACAAAGAAATCCTAAACACTCCAGGAGGGTTGTCTGGGGTAACGTATTGGCAACATGCTCGAAGAATTCATTCTGGAACAAAATGATGATAATCTGGTAAGAGAGAGAGCTGCCAATATCTTACTTCATGTAGGTCACGACAAAATATTGTCTTGGCTTCATTGAAGAGGTCATCGATGAATCCAATATTTCCATGGAAACACAAAATAAAAAACTGTAAATGGATATTTTGGGGTCAACCGAAGTATACGTAGAAGTGACATACCTTTAATAATGTTATAAAATTCACTGGCATATTTGGTAATTTCAGCTTTAATACTTGAAGCAATTCATTATTCAGTGTATTCGTTATGCTGTCCTGTACAGGAACATCATACCTTATATAGGAATTGCTTGTTGCACATACCAGACTGGTAAAGCCTAATGAATGAGAGTCAAGCAAATGATGCCAACTGCTGCCAAGTGTCACTAGGCCATGAAGAGGTACCGAGGTGTACTTGAACCCCATTGACAAGATGGCACAGTGGTAAGAGGAAAATTGTTGTACTAGTAGCGGCTGTGGAATTGTCCCATGCTGGAATCAATGGATGGCATTTATATCTGTTTACCTTTGGTGGGTTCTCACTCAGTATCTTAGTCACTAATACCAAGATCTTCAATATAGCATTGTACGTCTCTGCGTTAACAATCTACATGAGGAGAAAGGTAAACTTACACTAGATCTATGCATTTGATGCAGCACAACAAAAACTTCAGCACATGGCAAATGTAGTATAAATTTACTAAACCTACGGTATGTGTCACTAGTAACAACAGCCCACAATCACAAAATGTCTTTTCCCCCACAGACTAACCTTTGGTAGATGCTTTGCTTTCTCAAAGAAAAACTCAAACTGCGGAATTAATGTGAATAAAATCTTCCTTCCATTGGCATCCTTTATAAGATGGAGATAGTTTGACAAATTTATTATGACATTTGGTCTTCGTAAAATGTTTGGTTCTTCAGGTAAATCCTGGGGGAAAAGTGAACACTTTAAAAATGATTACTTTAGCTAACCACACACCTCCAAGAAATACTGCACAGGGGATATTTGATCAAGAATTGGTTTATCAGTCTTCTTATTTTTGTCCTCTCCTTCATCAAGACTGGTTGAGTTATCTTGCTTGACTGTTGGCTGTGGCAGTGAAATAAAAATGGCCTCCATCAGTTCCTTCCTATTGCCTGAAGGCAACCCACCATCACTACCACAATATTGTCTATACTACTTACAGTACTTGAAAAGATATAGAAAAAGTTTCCTGTCTCCGTGTTGTGTCAGCAAGCACTTCAAATATTGTTTGGATACATTACTGGCTGAATTAGGAGCTTGATCTTTCACTTTGCTGTAAAGAAATATTTGAAGCATCTATCTTGGGCAAAGAAAATGATTAAGGGGGCAAATCGAGATTTTCAAAAATATAGGGGGCAGGACTGTTGAGTGTAGTTACTGACTAAGTGAAAGTTTATCATTGAGGCCTAACTCAGGGGGGTAAAATCGTTTCCAGGGGGCACCCTTTGCCCCCTAGAAAAATCCCTGCTTGGGTTTCTTTACTGGAACAAACTTTGTATTATCCCAGCTGAAAGGATCAGGTAGTGCCACTCTGGCGAGAGCATTGATGCTGTCAATGAGGTGACGTAATGTTAACACAGGCATATGATGTAAAGCAGTTGATAAGGTCACCACACACTGAGTGACAATCTCCTCGCCATGTGTGGTCCCTATAGTAGCATTGCATAGTGGACACTTTTTATCGTCCGCCTGCCTATAAATTTTGTCAAAAGTTACGACAGTGGCAACACAACTATGTAGCACCCAAGCACACCTGCTGTTGTTCACTGTATGTGAGGAGCTGCCACTGTCAAAGGAAGCAACCGACGGATTTCTTGACGCTGATGAGAAAATACCTTGTTCCTGGGTAGAACTAACAGGAGGGGGTATACAATAATGAGAGGTCCTCTGCAAGGTTTTAAGGGTTATCACGACACATGCCAAAACGTAGTCTTGCAACTTCTCCTTTTCTTCACTTTGAAGTATTCGATCAACATACTAAGACAAAAACTAATAAAGACTCTTACAGAATTAAGACACACGTCGTACCTTGTAGCATATTACAAATAAGACTTTCAACCAAGCAAGACACAAGCTTGAGTCAAGGAGAGCTAGTGATGTGTCCGTTTCCTTTACCCTCTCCGATAGCAACTGATAATCATCAGAACTTGAGCAAGCACTGAAAATCAGCAGTCGAAGGTTGAACGATAACACTTCCAGTGAATTGCCAAATGATGTGTTCACATCCAACACCTTATACAGTATATAAAAATGTGCAATAATCAACTTCTTCATGACAATCTGTAATATCTATACACCATGCCTGTACCTAATTCTAGGAACCATGCATAGGCTATGGTGCCAAATTTCATAAACTTGTAGGCAGGGGAGCCAAGAGAGGGCAGTTTGCCCTGGGCCCCAAGATACATATAGGGCCCATCAGTATAATTATTTAACTGTGATCCATATTCTTCTTTTTGCCCCAGGTCACTAAGTACCTCTTGGCATAACTTAAGATTTGTGGCTAGGCTCCTAGGTCCCCAGATTTTCACAAATAGATTTCTTCTCACTTGATACAAATTCCTTAGGTAAGTCTCAAAGAAGTGGCTCTCTCTAATAATGAAAAGGAAACAATAACAACATCTTTGTCCTATCCCTCACCTCAGCTTCACTGGAAAATGCTGACACACAACTAATCGAAAGAAGTCCATTATTACCATTAATCCCTACATAACAAGAAATTGTCACTAATGATCAACCTTCTAGTTCAATTTACTGTCAATTTTTCTTTTTCTTGTCCTCCAGCTGAAGAAGCTGGGGGTATTTCAATTACTATTTCATCGAGCAGATCAGCCTTGAACTCAGGGCAAGCCAGTACCTAGAGTCTGAATATTCCAGTGAGCCAACGCAATGGGTAATGTGTACCTGCATTAACAGTGCCAGCATTTGCTGTAGAATTGCTGCATTGGATTGGTCATTGTTCAGATAATCATTCATAAATTGGATAGAATGGCCTGCAATTGATGACTTCTCTTCCACGCCCTTGCCCTTTTTGCGCTTGCGTACATCTGAGTGGCACGCTTTCAGCAGCTTTGAATATGGCTCCAGCCCGATAAAGAACTTGATAGGTGTAGTAGGCATTTCAGGCAGGTTTGAATTAAGCAGTGATATTGTCGTCAATATCGATGATCTGTGACTCGGATACATATTGAAAGATGACGTCATGGCATCCTGGATAGCCTACACAACAAAATAAGTAAACAATAAACTACCTAAGGACATAATGAACATAGTACAAAACCTTTCACCATTGACAAACCATTATTCTGATCTCAAGGGGGCATTATAAGGAAAGTCTATTGTACTGTTCTTTAAATGGTTACCGTAATGGCAGACTTTTTCAGTGACCGAAGGCAGTACTGTGCACGAGTAGCCACGTGAGATGAACTGTCTTGCAGTGAGCCAACAAGATGGCAGAAGACCAGTGACAATGACAACTGTGTATGCATCGATAACTTCTTCACATCCTCTGTGAATTGGACTATCAGAAATGCCTTCTCGACTATATTAATCATCATGTCACTTTAATACACACAATATTGATGCATACCGACTTCAAATCGTTTAGTATACGAGTCTTGCTCAAACTTGGAGTCAACCATTGAACGAAATTTTACCTGTTGTAGGTCCACATGTACACCTGTTGATTTAGCCAGGAACTCCAGGAATTTGCATAATAGAGATACTGCAGCCTTTGCCAAGTAAGTGTACTCACAAACTAAACTGTCCCACAACCTTAAAAGAAACAACAATTAAAACATGAGGATTAAAATGCTTATTTTTACTTTGTAACCAATTTGTCTGCATCCGCGACATAAGTGGTATAGGAGTGTTCATCATTCTGTAATTTACTGTTACGGAATAACTTGATGATGAATAAAATTATCTGGTAAGTTGCCTCAGGTATAAATGTAGGCCTCCACAGCTGAATTCAAGAAAGAACTTCAAATTATATTATTCCATGGAAATAGATACAGATGGAACAATATATTGATAATCGCCATATTGTGATACATTAGCCACTACAATTGGCAGTGATACTGTATCACAATACCAGTTCATAATATTAGTAGAGAGTTGTCGATACGTATATAAGTTGTATTGATATATCGAGTATCACGATTATATCGATGTATCAACATCAAAACTTATACGTACAGTATCTTACGGCTGATGCTTAGTTGTATTATTATGGTTGCCAGTTTTACAGCCCTGCAAATATAAGTGCTTATAATTTTCTAAAAATCACTTTGTACAATATATTGATGTATTGCGGCAATATATCAATACACCCAAATTTTGAATCATTACACCTCTACTATGGATATGATTGTAACACCAGCTTTATACCCCTGGAGGGTTTTGCTCAATAACAACAACCTAATCATAATAAAAAAGCTATATATATTTGCACACTAACTTTTAAGCATTCCTGAAAAATCTTGTAGAGTTTACCAGTATTTTCTATCTTCATTTTATGCTTGTTAGGATTTTCTTGAAGTGACTCTGAGACAAATGTGTAATTCGTATGTGTATCCATCCTGGCTATCTTTCTTTCGCGTTGGCATGGTGATGGCTTCTCTTGAACAGGTGATGTGGGGACACCCTGATTTGTCTGCTCAGTGATACTACCACTACTAGATGCTACACTTGTTCTGCCTTCTGAAGGATACTGTTCATGCATAGCGGCCATCCGTCTTGGAGTGAAGAACTTCTACAGGTCAACAACAATATACTCTAATAGAACGTTCATAGAATAACCACAATATACTTTAATAGAATGTACAATTCAAGTGTACGTTATATTCGAGTAATGCAAAAGTCACTTACTACTAGATAAGATGCCCGTGAAGGTCTGTGAGGTGCTTGTGTTTGCGCTTGTGTTTCTTCATCACCCGCACTCTGCATGGTTTCTGGGGGGGTGTACTTCTCAAAGATAAGGTTGGCTAAGTTGAACCACAACACAATGGCATAACACAGCAAGCAAATCTCCGAGGGACAATTGTGGTTGTGGAACGAGCCCCAATTATGCGAGTCCTTCAGCATACTCAATACAAGACCCTGGACATCTGAAAACTGGAGGATGGAAAAGTCCTCGACTAATTTGATCTTCAGCATGATAAAAATGTAAAATAACAAGCAAGGGTAATAAAGGAAGTTCACACCTGCGATAACCATACATCCAGCATTAATATATATCTTGTGAGGGTTGAGTCAACATCGAGGATTTCTCCGGTGTATTCCACACTGGAGTGGGTCACCAGACCACTAACAGTACTGGCGTCAGAATACTCCGAGTCACTCCAACTAGATTTCCTGTATGGAGCAACTGGAATGTGCTTGTTTGAGGCTTTGATATCAAATGAAGATATTTTGCTCAGAGTTGGTTTGTGAACTACCTGCTGGATGATCTCCTTTAAGAAAGGAATTTTGATGTTCATCCTAGTGAGTGCCTATGTCAGAGAGCAGGAAAATGTCATCAGCTACTGCACAAAGAAATACTCACTTGCAACCAACGCAGAGCTTCTTTTGTTTCCTGCGAATCTTTGTCATTAACAATTGCAGTTTTAATAAAACGAAAATTTCTCCCTCTCTCTCTATCATCCTTACCAGCCTCAAACAATTTCCTGTTTGGTCACACACGCACATAATGTGTATTAGCACACACACGCATGCATGCACACACACACACGCACACGCACACGCACACATACACACACACACACAATGTATATTAGCACACAGGTTGGGAATCATACTGTACTTGAAATAATCCTTCAGTGCTTCCAGTTGATCAGGTGAGCCACTTAACTCCTTCAGCCAAAAAGGCATTATGTTATCAAACACCTTATGAAAGAATAGAAGACTAGAATATAAAAATCTTTTTTTGTCTGAGCACAAAGGATTTATAAATAAACCAGTTTCTTTACAAAGAGAGATTCAACAGCATATGTATGCAAAAATGTGTATGGTATAAGTATACCATAAAAACAAAAAATGATGAATTTGATGAAAATTTGTCCATTCATCAAAATATTTTCTGTAGAAATCCTACAGAACATGGGGCCGCTATGCTTGCCCTGTTATAGACAAAATTTAAAACACTATTTTACGTAAAATAATTTTTAAAATTTAATAGGTTTTATGTCAAAATTTTATGCTATTTATAGGACACAGCAGCAGTGGTAGCAGCAGCAGGAGGAGCATCAATTGCTATTTTAGTTCACATGCAGACGCTAGACGTCTGTTGTGCATTCATATACTTTGTGCAAAGAAAAGTACTAACATTCAATGGAATACTGCAACCAACGTGCTTAGTGAGGAAAAGTCTGGCAACTTTATTCTTATGAGCATTTGGGGAAGAGTTTAGTCAATGGATAGATTCAACCAGAAGGCATTAATTATAAGTAATTATTTGGATGGTTTTAGGTTTGGCAAATCACAAATGACCTTTCCCACTATACGGTACAAGGCTACATATTAAGAAATAGAAGTTTACTATGTAGCTATCAACTATAAACATACAATCAGATTAACATGTCATGCACAATCCACGGATTCCCCTGTGCTAATAATAATAATGACTAGTACGTACTTTGCAAAACAAACCACAAACCTTCCCATTATACACAGTATAGACACAATAGCCTACATGCATTGAGGAATATCATTACTTGGTAAAATTTATCAGCCTTGCCATCTATAAGTATTTTGTTCTGCAACATCTTGATGATCTCCAATGTGTGCTTACGGCGTTCAACCATGCTGTGGACGGAATTCCTAATAGTGGTGGTAACACTTAGGCCTGACTCATGTCATAACACTCACCACAGCCTGCCAACCTGTGCATATGTTGGTAAGTTGGGTAACACCGGCTCTGCAATGTATGCAACTTCTTGATTGAGCGCCCTGACCAGCCATGGTATAATTCTCTACAACAATATAATAACATGCACAACGTGAACAGACAGACAGACACACACACACACACTACACACCTTTCCCACAACAGTGGATTGCTGTGAATCCACAATGGATTGCTGCCGGTCTAACATTAAAATTGCATCACATGATCCAGTACACTATAATGACTATATATCATACCAATTTCATACAGCCAGTTGAGTACCAGTGACACCAAATGTACCATCCAGTTGTGCATATCATCATCCTAATAAGGATAGATGTAAGTTAGAGGGAAACTGTCAGTAACCATGGCAACCATTTACCAGTTCACATGCTGGACACTGACAATACTGATCTAACATGATGATGGCTGCTGTGTTATCATAGTCCGTGGACTGTGCCTCCTTCAGGTTGCTCTGATACACAATGAGTATATCTTGCAGCAACCTTTGAGCATGAAGTATAGCATAGTGTATAGCAACAATAAATAATCGCACTTTGACAATGCTCCCAGAAATGCTATGCTTGTGATTCTGCTCTGACAAGTCCATGGACACTGCAAACCATCTACAAAAAAATTTGATTAACATTTAACATTAGAAGCACATAGAATTTTCCATGTTAGATACTGAGACAACGATGGCAGTTAATGGTTTATGCAGTTACCTTGAAAGATGTGATCACAGTCTTCATTGTCATGACAACTGGCTGCACATTCACTACACATTCGGACAAATGATTGGCTGGTTTTAGCCAATGAAATGCAGTTAGAACGAAAGCAAGCCAATGCTACAGTTCCATGACAGTTACCCTATAACACAAACGACAACACGTACACACACACACACACACACACACACACCCAATTGCAAGCATGTATGCATATACACACATCCACACATGCACACACACTCAGACGCACACACACACACACGCACGCACACACACACACACACACACACGCACGCATGCACACACACACACACACACACATAATCAGTACCAGCTGACAAGTTCCTGACAAACTATCTTCAATACCTTTAAAAAGTCAGTCATTACTAGAATGGGTAGGGATCAGATTACAGAACTTACCTATTGGTTTAGCAATGGGAAACACATTCTCACAGGAAGGTCTATGGCAACACAATACAATGTATTATACACATTAGAAGGATCACTCACTTAGGACAAGACTTGCAGAAATGAAAATATTTGTCTTCAGTTTTCTCGTGAAGATGAACAGCACAGGCAGAATTAATACAAACCTACAAGTTGAGTCATGTGATGACATCATGTGATCACACATTGATTTCTAACCAGATCTGCTGTTCCATGACACAAACAACATTCTTCCAACTGCCAAGCTGTAGCAGAATTGAAAAGATCAGCTCAGTTGCGTGTAGAAAATTAAAAATACCTTTCAAAATTTCTTCACCATTTTGTTTTTCCTGTGGTCTCAACCAGTAATGCATCAATATCTTTTCTGCCTGTTTTCTAACCCGCCTTGTGCCACTTGAAATGAGCATGATGATATCCTGGAGTATACAAGAAGCTATGGCATGTGAGATCACCAGATCACGGTGACACTTACTAAACAGACATCTTTCTTCAATGACATGAGAACATCTATTATCTGAGTACACCACTTCATATCTTCTCCAGTACAGGTATCCAATACTGAGCTGATGACGGCCGGTACCATAGAGTAGCAAAAGGAGTCCTTAGACCTTGGATGAGCTGTAATACAGAGATAAGACTTTTATTATTAACATTAAGAACACATGATGCTTAGTAATGACCTACCTAGACACAAGGGGAACATGTAATAACATAACTTGTACATGACAATTGCTTGCAGGCTCGAAGTAGATGAGGATTTCTTCTCATTGAAGTACAACAAAAGAGAGGCAAATGTACTGAATAGGAAGGCCATTAGCTCAACAGGACACACAGTTGTTAAACAGCAAAATATGTCAATAACCATTTTGTACATCTTTGAAAAGTCTCCTGTGGGAGATGGAAGGCAAAGTAACCATAGCGGCATGTAAACAAACTAGCAGACCATCAGCTTGTGGATCCATCTTCAGCACATGAGTAACAAGTTCAGGTAAAATTCCATATGCCACTTCTCTATAAAGTTCACCCAATGCCAAGTTTCCGCCTTCATCATAATCGCACCCAAATGATATGGAAGCTTCCCTGAAAGTAATATCACCAACAGATAATGCCAGCAAATAAACAGATAACACATAAACATATGAGCAGATAACACTAACAAATAAACAGATAACACAAACAAATGACACAAACAAATGAACATACTGTATAACACTAACAAATAAACAGATAACACAAACAAATAAACAGATAACACAAACAAATGAACATATAACACAACATAAACAAACAACATTGAGCAATTACTTCAGTAAAAAAGAATGGATAACTTTTAGATCATCCAAAATGGCATTCGCCAGATATCGGTGGTTACTATGTTGCTGTTTAATGATACCTGATATAGTTTTACCTAGCAACAGATACTCAGTTATCATCAGTATAATTATTACCCCCAACTACCCATGTATATTAACTGTGAGAATACTGTAGATTGGGTTAATTTCGTGTTTAAAAGTTTATATTCAAGGTGTTTTAATTCTGTAAACTGAGAAGCATACAAAATACGTAATTTTTATTTCCCTATTCAAGGTTTTACTGTGCTAATTAAACGTGCATGTGAACCTGATAGGTTGACACGAGTTGGAATACACTAGTGTCATAGCAAGTACTGCATTTCCATAACTAGTACTGTCTCTCTGATTTAGTTAGCCAGTTTGTATCCCTGCCTTGCATCTTAGCGCAGGTGCTTAGCTATATGTGGGGGTGGACCCCTGACCCCTCCTAAATTTTAAGACTCTCCATAAGAATTCAATTTTTGCAATAGAAAATCACTCTAAGTGGCCCCTTTACTGCAGTGGCTTCCTCCCCTGGGGGTCTAAAACAGAAAAAATTTGTACAAGATATAAAATCTCCAAGATATTGAGCTTACGTGTGTGTGCTTCACTTCAAGCAAAACTGTTTTCAAGAATTCCATTTTGTATTTCTAATTTTTTTGTATTTATAAATATTTCATTGCTAAGCCAAAACTCCTCTTGCACATTTTGCCTCACACTTCTCATGTAGCATATAATTTACCTTTAACAAGATTTCAGTGCTTGGAGTTTGTATGAGACTTCTACAGCCTCAGATATGCACAAAAGGAAAACGGTAAGACTATGTACCAGATAACTAAAAAATCTGAAAGCTCTGATGGGAACAAGTGATTTTGACTTGTGATATAAAACAGAAGAGAACAGTGTATGTGGGAGTGTATGCATATACCACTTATTCCCACTGTTAGGCACCTGCATTGCATCCTCAGTGATGACTGGATTACATCGTTAATAACATCCCATCAAGCAACAATACAACGCGCTGACATTAATACAAAATATACCTATGCTCGTATCTATTGTACGGTGTGTACTTACAAGTTATAAGAACGTCTTTGGGTGTTCTGCTGTCTTCACTCATTCTTGCAACCAGCCATGAAAACAAGTCGCGGAAAACTGAATACCTTTCCGCGAAAATATTTCCTTCGATTTTCCTAATATTTTCGTTCTTCCGTTGCTATTGGTAACTTGGTAAGGTAATCAACAAAAATGCTACAGTATCGGAATCCCACGCTCCCATCACCACTTCGTTTGTATTATTCTGAGCAGTATCATCCTCCCAGTAGACATGAAGCCAAAGTTTCCAACGCTAATGCGTCAGTGGGAAAACCTACAGGTGCAAAAGTCACACCCATGGATGCCTCACATACGCGTACTCCCAAACCAAGCAAGGACCTAGCTCAAATAACTAGTGAATTGGAATTAGCAGAAAAAAAGAATAAGGTATCACCAATGTAGGGCTTGTTATGAGCTACTTATATTGTACTACAGAAAGCTGAGCAGGCTTTAGCCACTTGGGAAGCTGCATTAAAATATGAACGAAAGCTCCAGTACAAGTACTTAAAGGAAAGAGTCAGGCTACAAAAACAACTTATTAAACAAAGTGACCATTACACTCAGTTACTCAGAGAAGAAGCAGAACTGCAAAGGCAAAAGGTAACATTATAAATATTCTCAGTGTATCACACATCTTCATATTGGCAGGAAGTAAAAGCTGCACAACAAGCTCGTAAAGACATGGTAACAGTTCTTAGAGCACATGAAGAAACATGTGAGTTAAGCTACTAAAGTAATTGTAGTAAAGGTGTTTGTCTGTCAGTACGTGCACACAGAGAAAAGATCACAAAAAAACTTCAATTGAATCCACCAGACAGCAGCTCTAGAGAAGATGAATTAATAGATGAAAGTGAATCACAGAATGTAGCATCATCTCCTTCTCCAGATATTAACAGACCAAAGATCATGAACATCTTAAACAGTTAGTCTTTCCGTACATAGATTAACTTGACATTTAAAGAATTTTAGTGAGATCAGATGCTGAAATTTGTGTTGAAGATATGTGGAGGCAAGTCAGAGCACATTCAGCTAGAAAAATGAGGCCAGTTGAGAACCACCTGCAAAACCTGAAAGTAAACATAGATTAGAACTTTGGAGCCCATAAACTTTCATTTTGCTACTATTTTAGAGAAGCAGTAGTCCTTTCATCCGTGATTTTTTACACAAGATTGAATCAGAAGGATTCCAAGTAAGAGGTATAACAGATTCACCACCTGGTTATACTAATTGTTTTTACATGCAGTATGATTCTAGTTGGAATTCTTCTCCAAACAGTAGACCCTTCAGTGCTGCTGCCAGGAAGAAATATAAGAAATTGCAGCTCATGCGTAGTGCAGCTCAACAGAATGAACATCATGCCACATTTATATTGTATAGGAATAGTCCCAATCATTTGGGACGGGAGAGCAGTACTTTTGATCTCACTATGTATGGTTTTTCTCCGGACGACTTAATCGAACCTCATTCATCATCAAGAGAAACGTATCAAACTCCAACAATTGAAGTTTCAGTTCAAACAAAACACAAAAAGAAGTTACCTTTATATTTGACAAAGTCAGGAGACATTTTGAAGTCAACTTCGGGATCTGTTGATGATCGAGGATCTCTCGTTTTCCAGACCAAAAGTGAACCTCAAACTAAAACATTTATAACTCAAGAATGCAGTAGTACAACTGAAATTTCAACATCACAATCTTCCCTGTGGGAACCACTAACTTTTGATACACTTCAAGAATACAGAGAAGTAAAAAGTGTACCAGGGTTTGGACCTTTCCAACATGGTGAACCAAAACAATGGAGAGTTCCATCATCACCTTCATAGATAATATTATTGCCCATTCTATACCCTATCTATTTGCATTCTTAAATGTATATAAATTAACTTTTATCACTACAAGTATTATCATCAGTAATATTCTGCCCTTCTTGGGATGCTGCAGGTGCTGTATTGGAGCAAAATCCATGATATAAATAAGCTTAAAAGTTTACCATTGGTTTGCTCTTTCTTTCTGATAGATACCTGCTCTACTCTCATCCGTTTGGTAGTTTTACACAAGTATGATACTTGTGTGTGCTCTAACAAATGACTAAGATGAAAAGTACCTTATAATATAAATAAACTCTACCTTTGTCTTCTTTAAAGATCATACAAGTTCCAATTGAATCTTTAAAAGCAAAATTTTAATAGATTGCGTTTAATGCATTTATACCTTCATATTTGCCTTTAAAGGTACATTTATCTATCTGAAGAAAAGGTTCTGTACTATCAATAGCCTGCAATTAGCAAGTAAAAGTGTTAACAAAAATATCTTGTTGGTGCGCTTCTTTACCAGCATAGTATATATTCCTTTCTGACGTAATATCGATGGATCTGGTAACCCCAAAAAATCTATAAACACAAATTGCTCTTCTTCTTCTTCTTCTGCCTCCTCCTGATCTAATAAAACATACTACAAAAACCGAGACAAAAGCGGTAGTGCCTACCTACCTACCTTTTGACGTCATTATTATATATAAGCGCTTATTTATTTTGTAGGTAAGTTGGAGGCGCTTAGATATTAAAGTGCGAAAAATGAATGGCAGCTAACGAACTCGAGTGTTCAAAGCTATCGCCGCGTAAGTGGCGAAAGCCAGAGTCCAACTGGCAAAAAATGCCCTGGCATCACCGCGTACGCACCGTACACACAGAAACTATAGACGATGATTTTGCAGAGCAGAATAGAAGGTTCCAAAAGAAACGAGAACAGTACATGCAGCAACTGCAAAACTGGAAGATTTACTACTACGGAAGCCCTGAAGAACAACTGGTTTCCAAGTAAGGTTTTCTTTTGTACAGAAAGAAAGTTATGTAACCCAAACGGATGGCACAACCACCAATTATCACTCTTAATTTAACCGTATGCTGTAATAGGGGGAAAATACGTAAAGAATTAAAGAGACAGATTAAAGAGCTGGAAGAATTCAACAGTTTCACGTGCTATTCCAAGCAAGACGACAGTATAAAAGCTACTGAGGAAGTAAGGAAGCAACAGCAAGAAGAGCAAAAATTATTTGAAGAGCAGACAAAAGTATTACACACATTCAGAGATGATAACAAAACAGTAAGCGTTCAAAATGTAAGTAGCTATAAAAATTATTTCTGGGATATAGGTAATGGAAATGCAAGCAGAACAACGCAAGGTTAGTAGAAAAGCTAACTGGAAACATGAACAAGACTTGTTACAACATAACCCTATCAACTGGAGTTGTACATTAAAATGAACAAAACGGTTCAAAATATACTGCTGGTTACTTACTGGTGTTGAAATTTTATTAATTGGTGTCAATGTGTGGAAGTATAAAAAGTAACGACGTGTTTATTACAACTGATAATCACTGTTTGTAAACAAAAACAATAAATTTAAACAATAAAACCATTATCACTGTCTTGATCTTCAAATATACCCAATTCAGCTAAACTCTTGCTACCTGCAGGCAGAGTGCTACTGCTACTCTCAAACAAATTGATCTTCTTTTTCACAGAACCTCTACTGATAGCAGTAGAACCACGTACATTTATTTTAGAGTCCTTGTTGGTGTCTGTTTCAGATAGGGACAAAGATTTACTGATCTCATTAGATGACGGGAGTGTCACAACTTGTGGGCTGGCAGATAATGATGCGGTATGTTTTAGAATGTCTTTTCTGTTATTGGCAGGCGAATAAAATGTGGCATGATGTTGAACTGTGGGGCGAGGTAGCATAGAACCTGTGCTATTAGATCGGTTTAAAGAGGTCTGCTGTTCTTTAGGGCTTGATTCTAATGGAAAATCTAGATTCTCCTTGGAATCACATGAACTTGGGGGAGTCACCGTGAATTTTCCATTGCCAATAGGAACAACATTCTCATACAGCATAGGTGGTGGAGCATAGGGCTGAGCTCCCTCAGATATTTGGTTATCAGCAACACTAGAGGGAGCTGATAAGAACACAGAAGAGTTACATGTACTGGGTTTTAGAATGGGCTCCATTAAGTCGTAAGCATTAGTACTCTTTGGTGTTGTAAAGTCTGCTGTCTCGTAATTAGTTGTTACAATAGGTACTGGTTTGGTGTCAATTTTCTTTTTCATTATCTGCCAGGATTGGTACACAGGATTAATGTCACCAACTTCAATTATGGCAGAGTCGACCTTAGTGCTTGAATCATTAGTAGCTGAAATTGGATTATCACTTGTTGAAACAGGATGGTCGGTATTGTCTGATGTGGAAACAGAAGAAGTGGTAACTGCAGACTGACAAGTGTTACCATTGGCTGTTGATGGGACAACTTGACCAGCAAGTTCTAAGGACACTTTTGGGGGAATTTCTGCCAAGGCTGTTCTACTCGTGGCAACTTCAGCGACAGGAACCGAAACATTAGACGATGCTGATGTCACAGATGATGTTCGACTGGTAATAGTACTAGCAGTACTAGCAGTAGTAGCAGTAGCAATAGAAGTAGTATTCCTAGGAGATTGGTCAGTACTTGGCGGTGAATTGACAGGTTGAGGAGACAACGTATTGATCACTTCAACTTCAACAGTTTTATCAGTAGACATAGCAGCATCGCTTACAAGATGGGCCTCTATGTGACCTCCATTTGTCTGCTTGAATTGCACGTTCTGGTAACAGCTTTTCGGGAAAAAATTACAATAGGGTGTTTTCTTTTGCATCTCAGAAGTATCATCATCACCGTCACTAACAGATTCTTCAACAGGTACATCGATGCCATTTGAACTCATTGGAGGCTGGCAGCCTAATTTTGTGTCCATGTGCATGAACGATTGGTGCAACAACTCGTATCTTTCAGCGAGCTAACAGAAAAATGCAGCTAATAATTCAAATTGCCAGTGGCATTACAGCTTACCTGAAGATGAAAATCTGCTTGCTTTCTGAGGTAGAGTGCAACAATATATCGGAAATCTGCAACAAGATTTCGGTGCAGGTAATCAAATTCGGCCAGCACGATATTATGCAGTGTTTCACAATTCATCTTCATTGCCTCTGCATTCTTTTTCTACAGCAAACTATGAAAAAAACTGCAACAACAAACATAACACCTACAGAATCTGTTTTTTTGCTGCTCTCATAAACCTCCATAGCATCTTGGTGTAGTTTGACTATCCCCTACATCACATACACACATTATTGTATGTACCATGATAATTTTATGGTATGTGTTCTAACTGGTATTGTAAGAATAATTCCGTTGTAATCTGTAATCAAGTCAGCTAATGTTTGGTCGAGAATTCCTTGTTGAAAGTTGAACAGTTCAGCAACCTTGCATATCTCACTCCCCACTTCTTTTAAGTCAGACATCAGAGTAGTAAAACTACATACAAATTTACAAGCTTATTGGCGAGATGTTGTTCTAGTACTAGTACTAAGTTATAGTGATCAAATACAAGTAACACAAGGGCAAGAAAAGTGTGTCTAAAACTTGAAAACATGGACAGCAAAATTATCCCCTCCCCAACTTTATAACATTATAAAAAATTACTCTGTAGAATCTTTCCATCCCCAGTTGTATTTTGGCTCTTCTCTGCTCTCCTCAAGCTCAGCAGCCGATCTTATCTGTCTCTGCACAGCGTTCATGCTTGTGGCTTGACCGCTACTTCCCTTTCTTGGCATTGATCCAACAGAATCTGTAGAATGCAAGCAAACGATATTGTGATAGTAACAGGATACAATGCACAATCTTACTTCTCGTGTTTTCAAATTGAGTCTGAGTCCCTTTCGCTAGCTTTTGTAGATTACAACCCAATTCTGTCATACTGAGGGCAATGGCTGTAACATTACAAAAATACTAATTTAATACAATGACAGTGCATGGTCATCACTTAATAACTACATATACAAAATACATACATCCATATCCATCGCCTTGCTTCTGACATGTCTGTTGTACTGGTAACATGTTGGCCTCTAGCAAACGTGTGAATTGAGAAAACTTCTCAACATACACAAGCCTATAAAAACAGGCGAAAAAGAATTGCTATATATCATTCATATGCCAGCAAGGAACATTTATACTTCCTGTCTATAAATACTGTAGACTTACTCGCTATGGGGCACATTATGCTGAGGATACTCTACAGCAGAGTAGATGGTGGGCGAAAATAATTTCTTGGCCTTACTCTTGGTGCCGATTTTCCACTCCTATGGATTCAATATATCGCTATGACAAACAATTACAGAAAAATACAGGGTTCTTTCTACCTTCTCATCTTTGCATGTGAGAAAGTCACGAAAAACTTTTGAATGAGCGAAGACTGGGTGGCATGAGCATCTGTTGAGAAATCTTTCTAATCCCCGTCGACGATGATAGACAAATTCAGGGTCTAGATTTCCTGAAAAATACAATATAATGCATATAAAATTGAGATAAATAACTAAGTTTAGACAGTAGCCTCCGTAGCCTAATGGATATGGCATCGGCCTCCTAAGCCGGGGGTTGCGGGTTCGAGTCCCGTCGGAGGTGTTTTTTTCTTTTGCGTATAACATGTTTTTTCTACAAATAATACTCTTAGTTTCTTTTTCTCCTACCTGAAAATTGCTTAACTGGCATTGGTGGTAGACTTAGACATGGAAACTGGTCCGCGAGGCGATCATAAAGCCATAGAAAATGCTTATATCTTCGGCTCACCACCGCTCCAAGTGCCTACAAACCACAACATGTGTATGATGACATGCTATGTAACATGCACAAGACACACCTTAGTTTCCACAACATACACTGTATATTGTTTCATGCCATTAAACCGTGTTTCAATCTGTGGATCCCTCACTATAATAACCATCGGTTCATCTACATTCTTCCACTGAGGCCCAGCCTGAAAGAAAAGGCAAAAGAATTCAACAAAAAAACACTAAATCTGTTAGGTTCTGGTGTGCAACAGGAGGGCCACTTCACAATTTTTACAGCGCGCTACTATGTCACATTCACACAACACAGGCCTGTGGAGTTGTGGCATTGTAGCAAAGGTAAGTTGCATAAAATTAATACCTTGTGTACCGTATAATTATTGGGAAATTTTTGAGGTACAAGATTTTTGAGGATGCTGCATTTTAAACTTCTTCACGATAAATTTTTAAGGATGCCTATTGTATCAGACACTTATTAGCTAAAACTTTTGAGTAGCTAAATTTTCAAGGTTGTGAGCCAATCCATAAAAACAGTGAAATTACCTTGAAAATTTCCCCCATTATATGGTAGTATATACAATCAATCAATTAGATTTACACTATTCCTAATGGTGGCAATTAATTAACTAATGCATATAATTAACCACTTTGCTTTATCTACAACAATAAGGATTCAAAACTTGGTAGCTAGGGCATTTACAGAAAATTATACCTTATCCTTAATCACTCCATTTCAAATGTACATTAAATTTCTCCAACCAAACCAGTCATGAAATTGGTGAGAAAATGGTGAGTGTTATTGTGGTCAATGTTGTTTGGATAATTAAGGAGTCTTGTAGACATTATTTGCAGGACCATTGTTGAATGGTGAGGTCATTATATGGAACGAAACATATGGAATGGAATGGATTAAAGTCCGGAACAGAACAAGATGCAAGCTAAGCTGAGCTCCACATGACAGTAGACATATGCATGCACCAGATTTACACAAGCAATAGATTGTCACATATTTGCTATTGTGTATGTTACAGTAGTCTGCTTTGCACAACAACCTGGAAATTTACCTTTCATCGAGACCAAATGCGTCAGTGCTTCTTATATCTTGAAATGGGTAATTTTACAATGTTTGACGACGTGGATTGAAATAAAAGTCTGATTGTGAAGGTACGTATGACTGCTCAAATTGTTTCCATACTAATTCCAGTAAAACAGATATATCAGGCAGTGCTTGGAAAGCACCAGGTGGACTCACTCAATTCAATATTGTGTTATGACATGCCATATATAGTTAGGAGTATAACTATAGATGGCTACATGTAATTATATGCACGTGGATATAATTTCAAGTACATAAATATTTTTAATGAAAAGGTCTGGCTACACAAAACCTTATACTTTGTAGTAGATATTTTACAGCATTATAACATGTAAAGTCCAATAATACAATGGACCATGACTTCGTCGTGAGCATAACCTGAAATTAATAATTTAGCACATTATCACTCTACTCTACTCTGTAGAGTAGTTCAGCAATATAAGAGCTTTGGTGAGGAAAACAGACAGCTATAAGATAACTTGGATGATTTGGTGAATTACACACAACTTTCCAAATCTGTTCAAACATTAATAACAAATTTTCATGATAGGCAAGAGCATATATGCACATTACAATTATCTCCATATATTCACAAAAGCTATTTAATTATATTACTGGCATTTAAGACCTGAATTTTTCCGAAAATTAAAATGTACATGCCATATGCCCAAGCCTAAAGGTTCAGATATGTACAATAATGCCAGATTGACATATTCTTTTTTAAAAAACAGATTATACTAGGCTAATTTTGGGATCCTCAACTAGTGCTGAAACGATCACACATTTTATAGTATTGAATATTCTCGATCAAGTACTCAGTTTAGATTTAAAATGTCAGAACAGTAGTTATTACTTTGTGTTTATCAAAATCTTGAGGCCTTTCCTTAAAACTTAAATTTAAGACTAATATTAGGTTTATTCTATTCCTGATACAAACCTTAATATTTGTTCCTCAACCATGAATCCTTAGTATTTATTAACTTAGCATGATTGTATAAGGAGGTACATTTCTACAATTAACTTACCACAATGCTAGCCCTTTGGCCATCCACGAATATTTCAGCAGCTTTTTCAGGAACAAAGGTGCTCTTCTGTTCCAAGGCTAACATGTGATCTATTAATGACTTCTTAGCTGAAACTGGAGCATCATTAGTGCTGGAAGGCTCCACCTGCATCAGTAACAATTTCCAAGTACACACATAAATTATTACAAAATGTAATACCCTTATTTTATACAAGTATTTACCATTTTGATGTAGGAACTAGGGAACAGGCCAATCTTTCCATCTCTTTCTCCTTCCAACCATCCATTACCAGCACTCCGCCTTATAGTAATAACGTCTCCCTTCTATACAGTGATATTATAAAGAAATCAACACTCAAAACATAATAATGTTAGCACATCGCGCGCGGCAAGTACAAAATGCCTACTGACAACTCACACAACAACCACAACACACCTTCAGAGTTAATTCGATACTATCGGTCGGATTAAAATCGAATATTGCTTCAGCGATAACATTTTCCATTTCCATTTGTTTAACTACCTTTCAAAATTCATTCGTTTATTCTAATACTTTCAATAAGCCCACCTACCGGAAATAATTAGGATAACTATTTTTATTATGAATTTGTCAAGTAATCGCGATACAAATGAGTCGCCTTAAGATTTCGTCCTAGTTAATATATACACTGCCGTTTTGAGACCTCCAACATTAATCCAATATATCCATTTCTTCTTCCACTGACAATTGATACTCAACACCTACAGAAATCACTGTAGTTAAGTTTTGAGAAAATTTCAAAATGATGAACTCACATGTGCCATTACTTTTGTATCATACGTCAGTAAAATGGCTCTACCAGTAAGCGGCTTACAAATTCTACCTAGTTCCTTCAAGGCAGCAGGATAGAGTTTCCAGTTGTCCACCTTATTCCCACTCCTGAAAATGTAAGCTGATTTATTTCAGCATGTGAAAACAAGGCAAAACAAAAAACCTACTTTTTCCCAAATGGCTGTAGAGTAAAAGAATATCAGTACATTCATTATCAGTTACAAAATCAAACAATGTCTGACCAGGTCTGTCACCACAACATCAATGCTATGTGTCCTGAGTGGCAATTGAGTTACATCCCAATGAATTACATCAACATTGATTTGTGTACTATATTTGTTGAGTTTATTAAGTTAACAGAATACCCGAAATCATCAAGTACCTTCCTTGTTCCCTTCTTTGTCTGTTGACATCTCCCACATTGGCCAAAGTCCGAGGGGTAGCTAGATCATGATTGTCACCAGCAAGATGACAAGATAATGGCCAACCAATAGCTGCCTGTTATAAGCCATTTAATGTATTATCATCAAGCATCACATCTTACCTCAATGCTAATGGATCCCCCTCCACACATGGGATCGATAACTATTTCACCTGGTTCAGGCTTAGCCAACCTAATCCCAACAAACAAAAACGTTTAAACACAAAGGTTTCTTCAGTGTTGACCTAACTAATCCATATGCAATTGTTGATCTTAAAGTAGTGGGTCCAAAGTGAGATATGTTCCGAAGATGTCTGCTGTCTTGTGTGAGCGAAATGGAAATTAAACAATCACTATCAACGATGGATAATAACACTTCAATATCTGGATGTACCAGTTTCACTTTCCAACCAAACAGCCGAGAAATTCCTGATCCGAAATATTTAGCAACTTCCATTGAACTAACAGTATGCTTAGTGCCTGTCCTTGTACAAGTCACTCTAAATGTAGTCCTATCCCCTTCAGCTGTTTGCTTCTTTTCCTCCAAAACAGAAGCACACAACGACGACAATTTTACTACTTTGGATGATAAACAAGCAGATTGCAATGCTTTGCTAATATTTTGCGTTTCCATTGCTGTCTGCATTTGAACAGTACTATTGATTTCTGGTGTGGTGTTATTGATTTGAAGTTGTGTGACATTTTGTACTTCTGGTGATGACCAGGTTTTCCCAGTATATGCCTCCCAAGCATCTAATGCTGATTTCCATGTAAGCTTATATGGAAGGGATTCAAACATTTTCAAAGCATCTTCCTATCAAAGATAAATAGCACCCCATTAAAATATGTATCACTTCATATACCTTGTTATCACCAGGCACCAACAAATGTTTTAGGTCAGCCACTAAGACACTGTACTTGTCCACTGAACGCAACCTACACAGCTGCAGATATAATTTTAAATGTTTAGCGAATTTTGCTACTTGACAAACCTCCCGTACACTTTCGGTTGAAGCTAAGTCAAAAAATATCTTACCACGACTTCTGCTGGTACGGATCCCATGGCCGAATAGTTCCCCGCATTCCTCAAGTGCCCCATGCTCTAATCCAGTTGGAACTGTAGCACATATTGTATAAGTATTAACTAAACTGTGTGTGCATCCAGCTGCCATTGTAACGTACTAAACCCACAATTAAAATTTTCAACATTCATGGATTCTAATGAAAGCGCAGCGCTAACGTTAGTCCAATGTCTGAAGTGGTGCTTGCAGAGATTGAAGAGCTAAAATTAAAAGCTATTCAAAGTGAAAAGAACACGAACTGCTTAGTGGATTTATTTCCTTATCTTTCAGTAAGTTTGTACCGTTAATTATCAAGAGTAAATAACATGTGCTCTTGGTATGATAATACCAACAAGTCTGACCAAATAAATGACCATGTGCAGGCAACCCAAGATGAAGTAGCAGAAGCTGCAGTAGCAGCCTTGTGCAAGGTGTTCATGCATTATATAGAGAACTATTATGACAATGTAGTACCAGCACCACCAGTACAATGTAAGCTATTAGATACCATTATGTACAATTTATAGTGCCGATCCTCTACAGGTGTTGTGCCTGAACAAGTATTCCATAGTTGGATGCACAAAAATTATTTACAGTTAATTCAAGAATTACTGCATTTAATAAAATCTCATTGTAGTCAGGATGTACAAGTGAGTAATATCCAATTGAGTATCTTGTGATATTACTGATGTTGTGGTAGGAGAAATCCTTACATTGTCTGATGGAGTTAGTGAAGGTTGAAGCCACCTCATGTCAAAACACACACGACAAGTATGTAGTCCCTAGCAACCTTCTCAGTCAGGTGATCAGTTGCCTGGTCGAGGGTGATAGCAACTTTTTGACTAGTATATTTAAGCGGTTCATGAAGTATGATGATATTAGGTTATATGCATTGAAACACATGAGGTATGTTATGGTGAGTGATTGCATATGTGCATCGCCTTGTCCTTATCAGCAAGATAACAGTCAGTAGGAGCTTGCATGAGCAGGTGATGTGTTTTAATTTTGTGTAGTTGTAGGACATTTCAACTTCTGTACAGGACAATGAAAACTTCATTCTTAGAAATTTTGAACTGCTACGACAAGTGAAGATGCCTACAGTACAAGAAGATATTTGCAACTTTTACTGTGGAGACCCTGTACTAAGTAGTATTATAAATTGTACAAAGGAACATCCATTGTTATTTCTATTGTGTAGATGCTGTTGGCCAAAATGAAGCAAAAACATCAAAATTTTCTGCCAAGCAAGATATTACTAAACTAGAGGTGTGTGTGTATGGCAATGTGCATATCATGTGCTTAATGTGCTTTTCAGGTTCATCAACATAAATTTAGTGATGCTTGGCTGGCATTCCTCCGACTACCGGTAATTACAAAGCATTATGATAGAAAATTTGGTGAATCCATGCATTGCTATTCCCCATTGGATAGTTTAAACTTTACTGTAAAAATTACGGGTAATATGGGGAACTTATCAAGCTGTCAGATATCAAATGTAGTTATTGTCTTTTTAGCTAACAGAAGCTGTTTACAAGCAAGTTCTCATTTCGTTGGACACCAAGGTGATGCCACACTTGACTGATCCAAGAATGCTTATAGATTTTCTAACTGATTCTTATAATTTAGGTCAGGAATAAAAAATTGTATTTGCATTTGTAAAGTCTACACTTCCAGGTGGTGTTCACAGTATACTAGCTCTTAATGGTCTCTTTATTCTGATAAATGAATACAATCTGTAAGCACCTTACTACACAGTTTGCCATTCAAATTTATTTTTTAATTTAGGGACTATCCACATTTTTATACAAAACTTTATAGCTTGTTACAACCACCAATCTTCCATGTTAAGTATATGCCACGTTTCTTCCATCTCTTGGACATCTTTTTAACTTCAACGTAAGTTTTGATTGTATACATTTATTTAAATGCATTTACACTTTATCTTTTAGCCACCTCCCCCTCTACTTGATTGCTGCATTTTGCAAGAAGATATCTCACTTGCTTCTCAATGCACCTCCAAGAGGTAGGTCACTTGTGTCTTTCTGTATACTTTAACTGACTGCACTAATAGGGATATTGATTGGCGTGACTACCATTGTTAATCTAATGAAGAGACATCCCAATTGTAAAGTGCTTATCCACAGGCCCCATCCTCCACTAGGTATAATACAGAGACTTAATGTTTGCTCACATGCAATATTGTATTGTCCCATAGAAAAAACTCCAGAAATGGAAGGTGACCCTTTTGATGCAGACATGGATGATCCTAAGGACTGCCATGCACTAGATAGTTGTCTCTGGGAATTACAAGTTGGACTTTAACACACAATTTTTTGCAAGTATTTTTACTGCAGCATAATTTAGAGCCTCCAGTCACACTACTGCCCAAAGGTGACAGCATTAATAAATGAGCTACTCAACCCGAAAGATTTTCTCTCCAAGCCTGAGGAAGACTTGGCACCATATTTAGATCTCACAGACAAACAGGCAAGTTGACAAACAGTAGGGTATGATGCATTGACCCTGGACTACACAGGTATTTGAAGAGTTACTTGCAATAAATGAACAGCTACCCAGCGAAACACCAGATGATGACACACTGTTTAATTACATAAGAACAAAGCACAACAACAACAACAAATAATGTATATACAAATATCAGTTATCTGTAATTGAGATGAATTATCAGTATCACAATACCACTGACTGTGTATTTCATACTATGGGAATACTGGAGTAGTTATGTGCAGTGAGATAAATCTCAACTTGGTAGCGATCTGGTGGATTAATCGTGGTCCCACTGGCCAACATCGTATGTTCTATTAAGATATCTGAATTGAGGGTATGGGTTCCACCAAAGCTAAACTTATCAGCCAATGCCGATACCAATATACCAATATACATTCTTCTTACCCATTCCATAGGCATATCCTTTTTGTATAAAATATGATAGTACAGAGATGCTATTTAAAGCCGGTACTTCTTTTAGTATTTTATTGATACAATACCACTGGCATCAGCAGCGATGCCAACACTGAGTTCATCTCTACTATAATGGCAAATCGATACTGATTAAAATTAATAAATCATGCATCTGACAACATTTCTGAAAATTTATGCACATGGATGTAAAAATGAAGGTCAATCACAAGGCAGAATCTTATAAATTGTTTATATTGCAGTATTCCTTGTGGCTTGTTGAATGGTAATGACAAAATACACACTATAGCTATAGCCAGAAAAGTTGGGGAAATAACTCGAAATAATTACACGATAGCCGTAAGTGGTGATCCAACGAAAAATTGTGAAAACACCCTAATAGAACACCATCTGTAAAGCTTCTTTGGTTTGAAAAACTCCCCCAGATCCTCTTTTATTAATGCTCCTAAAACTTTGCATAGGGTACCCAAATTTTATGTTGCTGAAAATACTCTTGTGTGAAGTACATAGAGGCTATACTAGCTATAACTATATGTAAAAACTAAAAATGGAAACTAGCTACCGGCATATCATTAAAACATCCCTATCTAGGTCTGTGTTACGTTTATTGAAAGCCTATTAAAAGATCGAGAAGCCATACAAATACTCAAAGACAGTCATCTATATCATTAGCAATTGAAGAAGTTACACCATCGTTTCAAAGTGATGCCAATTTGTTGGCTCCTGAGGAATTTCAAGTGAAACCCAGGTCACAAGATGTAGGCAACTCATGTAGGCGGTAGCTATATCATTTGTTACACAGTGTGAGAGAAACTGAAACTGAAAACAAAAACTTAGGACTGGGGCAAGAAGAAACGAACAAAAATGCTGAAAGGCAAAAGTTCATATATAGCTATCTGAGCTATAGTCAAAAATTTTATTGAATGCAGCGCACTACTATACATAGCTACATGTATACTTATGATGTACATTAATAATACTATCAATGCCAGGCTACTACTACCAGCTATGTTAGTCATACACTATCCATATAGTTATAGCTACCATAGCTACTGCTATAATTATTAACTATTAGCTATATTATTAGCTACATGATTACTCGTGGTGCATAGCTTCATTTAATGCCTAGCATCTGTCTAGTTATTAAAATATCGAGTCATGGCTCAGAATGACTAATAAAATTGATGACCAAGAGCTATACTTGTAGATGATTAGGATTACTCATGTGTTAACACTCTGTGTGATCAGCCAATACATGAATATAATAATAACCAGGTGAAATGCACAGCATTGAGGGGCGAGCCTGGTGCTATGATAGATGCATGTCTATAATACACTTAGCAACCACTGATGACCTTCACATGCAATTTGACATTGTAATAATTAAGCACAGAGAACAAAACATGTACAGTTCAGTCTCAGTGTACAAGCAACAGTGCAGCTATCTACACGATGGTCTTAAAAATTTGTACCGGTGCATATCTTCATGAAAACTGGGATAGCTATTAACAGTAAAGTAATTACAGCCGGTGGATTGAAATAACATATGTAATAATATCAATTTATCACAAAAGGTATCACAAGCATGCATAATAAGCAAGTCACAGGTGGTATCGGCTATTAGCTATAAAGAAAAGTAAATAGTGAGGCCCCGTGGCTTTTGACAAAGAAGATTTGGTTATTGCCATAAAATTATATACAACATCTAATAGTCATCTATCTTTATATTGTAGAAAATTAGCTATGTAGGGCAGCAAGGCAGTTGATACTTCAATGCATCTATCTAGCCATTGCAGTGCTATGTGATCAGCTTTACAAATAGCTTTGATTAGAAAGTTTTATTCACACATTGTGGTTAATAAATTATGGTTAGCACTTGAATGGCATATACATGCCTATGGTCAGGTTTGCGTGCTATGGTTAGCACTCCACCCGTTTTATGTAATAGCTACCATGTAATATTTGATGTAATGTTGGTTTGCACTTAAACAGCTTTCAGCCATATAAAGAGATTTTGATGCATCAAGCTAGCAAGCAAGCAAGACAGATTTCACCATTGATCCCATATGGTGCATGGGCTCACCCCAATATAACATTTTTCCCAACTTGTACACTTAGCTACTGTCGAGAAATTGAATCATTCAGTACAGAGCTGCTGTTATAGTGATAATGTTAGTCTATATATCGGAGTTTGGGAAAAGTTTGCTGTTAAAAACTTTTTGTCTGCAGCCTGCTAGGATGAAAATTTAACACATGAAATATTTTTACCATTGAATAAATAGGGAAAATGAGAATATTTTACCCAAGAAGTTGAAAATATTTTAACATGAAATTTTTTCACATGAAAAATTCCAACTGTGAACTTTTCCCAAACCATGGTAGCTAGTGGTAGTATATAGAAATAAAAACCATTTATACCAAGCACAATAGTCACACAGAGCAAGTGTAGTTATAATGTAAAAACTCAATATAAAACAACACATCTATATTTTTATTCAATAGAAAACCCTTCAGTGTTTTCAACTGCTAGTGTAAGCTTCTCCTTTAAGGTAACGTATTTTCTATAAGGTGGCAAGTCCAATCTATTGAAGCTACAGCATACACAATATAAGTTTAGAAACAGTAAAACATTTTACCATGTGTCTTACCAAGTGTGTGACACAGGCAGGGATTGTGTATTGCCTGTTTTTTTGATGGCAAACTTTTTGGGCCCATTGCTCCCTTAAATACATATTTACATTTGAGAAATCAACCTAAATATCTGTTGATTTACCTTGTAATTCACCAAATCCATTCATTGGAACTTTAGAAGTTCCAGTTACAAACTGTAACAGTCTAGCACGTGTCTCATTATCAAATCTCTCCACAGCCTAGAATATACAATTGGCCATCAACATTTATAGCTCTCTTATTATTTGAACTAGTAGCTACTGTGGTTACCACTGGCAACATGCATAGACATGAAGTTACTTACTATCCAGAACCACATGATGGTATCGTCAGAGGATTTGTAATCAATGTACTCACAATTCTTTTTCCAATCCTCCACATCAATTGCCGGCAGGCCACACAATAAATACTACATGCACACATCACTAACACGTATGTCCACAAGCATAGCAAGTACCTCAAGTTCTCTTTCATCAAACACGGACAACAACTGTGAAGGGATCAATTCTGAAAATCCCTAAAAGTGTTATGAAGAGGAAGAGTAGATTGATAATACTGTTATAGCTAGCTACCTCCATTAATGCATCCATTTGAGGTTGGACTCGATCAACAAATCGCCATTTTAACATCAAACTATAAACGTCTGACTAAATTGAGATAGCACTGATACGGCTTACTTTACGTATTCGTATTTATTACTGTCTGTAACAGGAATATTGCGACCATCTGGTATTAAATCGACTTCAGTAACCTAATAACATTACACAATGTCCATATATTCCACTATCGTAATCCAATTGTGAATTCACAGGATTGGAAAAATGGCCAATAGAAAAGCAGCTGGCCTAGACTAGTGTATGGGTTAGTAGCTGACGATAAAACTACTTGTTGTGACATTTTTGTAAACTTTACTCTTGATCTTCATACCTCACCAAGAAATTCTTTAGTAGTACTAAACTGCAGACAAAGAGGTTCTGGATCATTTTCCAGTATATAACAAAGACTGTTGTAAAATTCTACATCCTATATACGTAGTAGGGTAGCCATGGTTACCACACAATGCATCATCTTTTCTTGCACACATACCACAGACTGCATATCAGGTAACGTTATTTTCTTTTTTAACATCATCTTGTAAAATGGCCGAATAAAATAAGCTAAATACACAATGAGCCGTGACACTTATACAGTTATTGGTGACATGTTACTAACCATCAACTAACTTAGAATGATACACTGCCATACCACACACTCTACCAATAAACTTGTAATATCTCAAATGATTCTCATTGCAGAGATGTGAGTATGGATTGATCTGCAGAGTATAATCATCGCTATATATGAGGTATATATCATTAATCTTGTTGTATTAATAGTGCACACAGCTACCTTGCAGAATACTCAAACAGGCCATAGTAAGGATTAAACATCTCATGAGAGAGCAGGTAAAACCACTCTCTAGAAAACCAGTAAATAAAATGATTGATACAATAATAATAATAATATGGTTACCTAGCCAACCCCCCATAGTCAAGACCTGATTCTCCCTCAAACTTGACGTACAGCCTGCTCTTCAAGTTTTCTACATCAGAAATTCCCATAATTGTATTGTAAGATGATTCCATTAAGTTTGATCGCTTCACAGGAAGTTCAACTTGTTTAGGGATAGTATGCTATGGGGGAAAATGATATAAAGAAAATTCAAATACCGTATTTTACCGGTTAGTAGCCGTGGCTACTATAACTTTCACATAGAAAATAGTGCAACGACTAACTGAGACATTTATATCGAAATCATGCACAAAATATTAATTTGTGTTTTTCAACGTTTTATTATGCGGCTATCCAAGGGAAGCAACTATCAAAGCCACGGCTTCTAACCGGTAAAATATGATATACGTACCTTTGGCTTAAGTGATGCTTTGAAGTTCTTGTACTTCTGCTTGTAATTACGATCATACTCAATCTTCTGTGGTGACATGAAGGAAGTTTGCTATTTCCTTAGGAAATATACTAGTACTAACCGGAAGTGCTTTCTCATTTTGTTGTTGAATATTGTAAGCAATTCTTGGATCAGCCCATTGTGTTTCTTTTGTCACTAAACAGTGGGTGAGCAATATTTAGAAAACAGGCAGAATTTTAGGACATTTAATAAAATTATTAGTGCTGAAACGAATAGCAATTTTTACTATTCGAATAGTTGGTTACCAATTCGAACGAATACCGATTAATCTATTGTCTAAAACTATATATAAAAATGACCAAATACCTCTGGTAAACAACTTTTTATCAGGTTAGTATCAAAATAAATGTAAAAATATCTTCAAAATCAAACAAAACCTTTAGTCAAATATCCATTATGCAATAAAAAACAAGCAAAAATTGCTATACTGGATAAATGTAAGGCTTTAAATAGAAAAACGAATATTCTATTGGTCTCAAACTACTCGAATATCATTATTACTAACGAATAGTCCGAATATCCGATTATTCCTTTCAGCACTAAAAATTATAAATCTCTTTGTTTGCCTTTACGCATGATTTATGCTCACCATGATTCATGTAAAACACTCTGCCATCTGGGAGTTGTCCAGACTCCCAGCCAGGCTGAGGAGAGAGAGCAATGTAAACATATTAAAGAATACATAATCTTACCGGTAATGGTCCTTTTGATGCACTGTGCCTCTTAGGATGTTCCTGAGGTACGTACCATCATCATGAGGCAGTTAGTATATTGTACGACTAACCCATGTAGTGGTCCTCGTATTATGGTCTATGTAAAATTTTCGACCATCTGGGGTCATTCTCTGTTCCCAGCCTGGAGGAAGGTCTGCATCCTATACAGTATGTTTTAATAGATAGCAAAAATCCTTGGTAACAACATGGTAACAACTTGTTCAACTCCAGCTGGTTCCGCGCTTGCAGCCTCCATACTAGTTGTCTCAGCCTCTTGGCTAGCTGGCACTGTTGCATTGGGACGAACCTAAAGTAATCACCAATAAATTAACTGGACAAGACTAGTTACAGCATTACCCAAGTAGTAGTCTCTGTGCTATGATCAATGTAGAAAACTCTTCCATCAGAAGTGGTAGCACACTGCCATCCGGGAGGTAAACCATCACCCTACACATTATAACACAATACTACACAATACCATAATAATATTATACTACAATTATTTATACACTATACATTACATACAATACCTGTGGCTGAAAAACAGGTGGTGATGGTGTACTAATGTGTTCTGAGGTAAGTTCATTCTGCAGAATAATTAAATACGCACATGTAGAGATACACTCGAACAATAACAGACACAGACACGTGATACACTCATGCACACATACACATCTACATGTGTACATAAACACACACAGATGTACAAACACAGAGTAAACAAACAAACAAATTATATGGAACATCAAGTATCATACATAACATAAAAGCAATACCTGTGATTGTGGCTGAGCAGCACTTTCCAGCAATAGTTCATTCTAAAAAATACCGTATAGCATAAAATTTTGATGAGCTAAAATTTTGACGAATTGTCAAATTTTTACAGAGTAAAGGTTATTTCAAGCCTCAATTTCTATTTAATGTGCAATTCAAAGTAAAAGTATAGCAGCACCAAGTTCTATGGGATTTCTTAAAAAATTGACGGAAAATATCTTACAAATTTTGGTCAAATGTCAATATTTTAACCGTCAAAATTCTATGCTACATGGTATAATACAATGTATGTACAAATTAGTGTAAAGAGTTACAATGTACATCATGTGACCAGGCCTGCAAAATCAACCACATAGTCATGCAAAAATCACCTATTCTTTTGAAATATGTCTAATGATAACAAGCTACATTTTCAACACAAATGTAGAATATAATGGAGAATCTTTTAAAGCTTACAGGATGAAGATACTTTTAATATTGAGCTCACATGGTTGATTTTTGCAGGCCTGGCCATATATGTACATATTACATCACTACAGAGTCACACTATAACAGAGTCACAGTGTACATGTCATGTCATTACCTGACTCAGTACTGTTTGTAAAGGAGGTGCTGAGGGACCACTGCTATCCAATGGTCGTTCATCCTACAATGTTTATCATTCATCATAATAATTATTATAATTATGCATTATACACTCGTGTCAACTACTCTGTCTCATTCGTCATACAACTATGGTGAATGGATTTGTGAAGACCGTCCATAATACCTGAATTTCATTTAATGTTATAATCACACTCAAGCAATATCCATACACAGTGACAATATAACCACAGGGAAGCTTGGGAGGTTTGGACAAATCACCCTCTCATAAAGGACCACTATTTTATTCCAATAAAAATGGGGTACACAAATGTTTACACTGCAGCTGAACTTATATAGAAGCCTTCACCAACAATAGCGTCACTATAGCAATATAACAATGTTCAATCAATTGTGAGTTTTGATTTTAAGCACGTGATTGCATTTTAAATTTTAAAGATGTAGTTGATAGTGACGGTGTACCACTAATGAAGCATGACGAGTCACATGATTGTAGTGATGGTGATGGCAAAGATAAGGGGTTGAAGACTTCAAAAGTGTGAAACATTCTTGATGTAGTCTGGAATGGAATTCAACACAAACATGGTAGTCCTGAAGCTATTTTGCTTTGAATAAAATTACAGAGTGTATGTCAGACTGATCGAATGGATACATTGTCTGTATATATATTGTATGTAGTTATAGTTATACAGTAGAGAATAAATTGTATAAACAACAGTGAAGGTTTAGTAGGTATGCACTTTTAAGTATATGGAATTGCTGGCTTTTAAACCGTCATGAATGTGGAGCTATGCACATGCACACAGCATATAAACTCTTCGGCTGTTCTTGGATTGTGTTTGGTTAGTGACCATCACAGAAACGGCCAAAACGGCCTTAGACTATACCATGAGTTATGGTAGATATTTAGAGCAGGCAGCCTGGCACCCCTTACTGCATTATTGTTGTTCCTTAGTGACCCCCCCCCCACAGGTGTGCTGTGGCACTTGACAAAAAGCCATCTGTAAGGACATTTATGTTTTAGGCCTGTCACACACACACACACACACACACACACACACACACACACACACACACACACACACACACACACGCACACGCACGCACGCACGCACACACACACACACACACACACGCACATACGCACGCACACACACACACATGCACACACACACACATGCACACACACACACACACGCACATACGCACGCACACACACACACATGCACACATGCACACACACACACACATGCACACACACACACATGCAGGCATGCACACGCACATACACATGCACACACACACATGGACACACACATACACACACACGTACATACACACACACATACATAACAAGTAGGAATTTCATGATTACCTGATGAGCTTGTGAAGGTATTGTGGGAGTACCGCTATCCAGTGGTCTTTCACTCTATGAATAATAATACCAGCCAACAATTATGTAATGTATAAGGTTTGCATTTAGCTTGAGTGATGCTTCAAGTAACCTTAAATATAATGAGTGTGACTTTCCTATGCGTCTAGTTTGCATGACACACTTGGAGCACACAAATTATAATTCAGTACAGTCAGCCTACTCTGTTGTTACATGCACAGATCGTATGTGACAACATACATAAGGCGTGGTCTTGTATTATGTTATTCTTTACTCACATTTGATAAGCAGTTGAGGGCAATATATGGGGAAGATGTTAACACTGTTAAATAGATTTTTGCCTCTCGATACTTCTGCCCTCACCAAAGTAACGTAAAAACCTAAAAAGCCATTCAAGTTTTGTGGTGCATGCTTATGTGTCCATATCTTGGGCCGCACGTGGTCTATATTGATGGAGTAGCTACATGTGAGCAAAGTTCCTTAACAAAATGTTAACCTGTTCTTGTTGAACTGCTGCTAACGGTTCACTGTCATCATTGAGGTTGATAAATCCAGCAAAGTTCGTTCCTTGAGGTGTTACTCTAGTCTCCCATCTTGACCTGGAGTTCTCCTCCTATTATTGCCTGATGCAGTATTTGTAGTCAAGATTTGTTATACCTCACCAAACTTTGCCTACGCCTTAACCTCTGCCGTGCCGGTCTCCCAGTGTTGCTACCAGCACCTGCTCCGGTGTTATCCTAATGATAATAGTACTACCATGACACATACTTTTTAGCATTTCTCAAAATTACATACATACATTTAAAATGTTGTAAATATTGTTTTATATCAATTACGATGTGACCATGGGAATCAGTAATGAGATACAACAATGTAATAGCCACTGTATAGCATGGACAATACATTTCAGTTTTCACGGTCCTGCCTTGAAAATTAAATTTTTAGTATAGTACATGTACAATAATAGTCTAAAAGATCATTGAAATATAATTTGTGAAAATTTAGATGAGAGAAAACCTCAAAATTTCCTCCTTCAAAATTTTCCAGCTATGCAATAGTTAAGCATTCCCATTGCATATTATAATGACACACATCACCAAGTTACAAACCCTCGACAATGTCTCATCAAAACTGCCAGTTCTTTGATGGGTTCCCTGTTGCTGTTGCTGTCCAGAAGTTCCAGTTTGTGGTTGAATTTCTTCTTCTTGAATAGCCTGTCCAATAATGTTACCTTTCTAATTCTCACATACACAAATGTGACTGTTTGAGCAAAACCAGCCCAGCTCATTCCTTTGATTTTGCCAAGTTTTTGCTTATAAAATCTTTTTGGAATGTTACACAAAGCTTAAATTTTTAGCAATGATAAAGTGATGTTTGTAAATATGGACTCTGTATGTCTTTCTCAACAAAAGTTATAAAGTATTGAAGTGGAAGTGTGAACTAGGCTGGTTTTTCTCGGACAGTCACATAATAAAAAAACACAATCCACTAGCTTATAAACACATACATATACTCGCCAAACAACACATACACACACACAGTACATACATACAAACAACACATAACATACATACATACCTACACACAGCATAATACACATATATTAACAATGGAAAAATACCCTGCCAACACTGTGTGATCGTTGACGTACAAATGATGATCTCGGTGGCCTGGTAGCCTGAGCAGCTCGTGGTGGCATGGGAGGCTCCTGTAATAGCCTCATAGGAGAGAACAGTTGGTCCATACATAATACACACCTCCTCTACGCTATGTGAACGCGGTAAAAATGTTCTTAACTGTCTTGTTCTTGGAGCAGTTTCTACAGGCCGTGGTCTTCTAAGTGACGTTGTACGAGTAGCATGATGTAAGAACATTCTACGACGATTGGAATCCTAAAGCATAAATTGTAACTGTACTGTTAGAGGTAGGCATGCAATTTCATCGAAAGCTTACACAGACGAGAGGCAAATCATTACCCATAACTTACAATTCTTTCTTCCCATCCATCAGGTAGAGGCTCTTCATTGTCAGAATCATTATCCTCCATGTTACCTTCATCGTCATCGTTACTTGAACGATATGAACGAACAGACTAAACAAAAGAGGTAAGAATGATACAATGTGTATGTAACTATGACAACACTATTTATGTATGTAGACAGGAGGCGCTTACATCAATCAAAGATGAAAAGAGACCACCCAAGCTATGAGTAAGGCCACTTGATCTTCTTGGGTCTATCATTAAATGTGATACTCATTGCTTACATACATACACATATACACACACAAACACACACACACACACACACACACACACACACACACACACACACACACACTAGAGATGCAACAACATACCAATATGTATACATTGTCATATCATAATACGTTAGGCTGTTTTTGTATTGTTTCTACATACAAAGAAACGGTACCGTATGTACCATTCTTTGTACGAAGAAATGGTACACACTAACGGTACGTACATAAGTACCGTATATAATTATTATGACTGATGCTGTAGTTGTATATTATGGTTATAGCTCTACAACTATTTAGCACTGGAAAAAGTTCTGTCCTTCTGTCTAACACACACATACACGCACATATACACACAGACAGACACACACTTACTGATTTGAATGCTGAACATGCCAGCTTGTTGATCAAATGAATCCCTGTGACGACTTACTAGATCTTCCCATTGCTCTTTATGGTGAAATGACAACTGCACGTTAAGGTTACCCTTAACCTTATGATCCTTTAACTGATCTTGATGTTGCTTGGTTGACAAATGATTATATATGTCTTGAAGGTGTGGAATTCTGTTGCATAAAAAGTTAACACTAAAAGTGATACTGCAGGATTACATACCTAGTCAGAATGTCCCATTGATATTTTTCCCCCAGTGAAAGTTGCAAATCAACAAGTTCACCAGAATCCTATAGTGAACACCCCCACATTAATATTTTATGATTTTGCATCAGTTAAGATTTGTCATAAGTGTTATAGCAACTACCATCATGTTTAATCTCTAACTTATGAGGAGCATACAGACAACATATCAATGATGATTACTTCTCTACAACAGCAGAAGTGGGTTATAATTTATTGAAAAGTTTTATCTAGAACGTGGCACCTATCCAATATAGTTGCATGCATACCACAGGAAAAGCATCTTGACTGTTAGCATTTGTCAAATTAAATGGTATGTAGGCTCTTCCTAAAAAATCATCTGGAATCTATAAAGGAAATATAAAAACAAACAATATATGACATTTCTGCGAATGTGTGTATACATGTGTGTGTGTGTGTGTGTGTGTGTGTGTGTGTGTGTGTGTGCGTGCGTGCGCATTTGTGTGTGTATAATGCATGTATGTGTGTGTATGTGTGTGTGTGTGTGCGCGCGTGCACGTTTGTGTGTGTATAATGCATGTATGTGTGTGTATAATGCATGTATGTGTGTGTATGTGCGTGTGTATGTATAGTGTGTGTACATTTGGGTCAACATGGGTGGATTCATTGTACAACCTTGTACAGTGTACAAGTTATTACATGATCCTCAGTTAAGGTAAATTACACTCACTAAAGTGTTCCTATCATATATATCAAGGATCACTGTTCCAATCGCAGAAGAAATCTATGAGCACCAAGTACTGATCTCAGCAGTATGCTAATGTCTTTCACTAACCGAGAAGTGAAAATCCTGGTTCCACTTAGGATGCAATGTCTATAAAAATACAAAACTTAACATTTGGCTGAGTAAACCAGTAACATTTGGAAGCTACTGAGAACTGGTCATGGGGGGCCCGAGGGATCTGAAACTCTGTAGAAATCTCATATAATCTTGAAATCTCTAAACTTCTGGATATTGATGTTACACAAAGCAATGTAGATTTGAAGTCTCGTACAAGATTTTTAGGAGTTCAGATCCCTCGTGGGGGGCTGTAAAAATTATTGGTTGGAGCAACAGAAGGTGACAGTAACCAGTACATAAACATGCATCGTTTCAGTTCATATAGAGGAACAACCTTTGAAATGACAGATGTCTTGTAAACTTGTGGGAAGTCATCATCATCAAGTGATACAAAGTGTGGATAAACTTGCATCTCATCTCCTTCAATTGATACCTTAACATAAGGGTCACTATAAGAGAGCCAGGCTTGAATTACACGCAAGTTACATTTATGGCTGCACTACAAAACACACAACCAACACTAGGCGAGCTAGAAAAAGGCCAAAGGTGTTACTAAGAGGTAGCATTTACTGTATATGCATTTATTACACATGCATATGTTACCATGTGGGCAGCATGCACAAGTAAAACGGAATGATTAATAACTGTATTCTCTAGGAAACTAGGCCTAACACCATTTATATGTGAGACTGAGCCTTCTGAAATATAATAATTAAGGTATGTCCTATTATAGGGTGTATCATGAACCACGATAGTTGATCGTTTAGTATGGTATATGATTAAGGGTCACTATAAGAGAGAGGCTTGAATTACACACAAGTTAGAAAAAGGCAAGCTAGAAAAAATCATAACTTGCAGATAATACAGTCAAGGCTGTGTACCTTAGACCAAAGAAATCTTTTTTGGCAAGATTATCAGCAGATTTAATACGTAGCTTCATAACCTGATAGCGGTATTTACAAAATATCACATATTTACAAATACACTTACGTATGGAGTTATTATGCACTTCCATAGCTGTAAGGAGAGGTTTTAATTATTGAAGGTTACCATTTCAACTTACTCGATAGTCTCGCTCCTAACAACAAGTACATACACATAATTATGATACACAGAGTCGCATAAACATCTTTGTACATGTTTTTGAGATAATAAGAACTGTGTTGTTATTCTATAAGTCAAAAATGTAGTTAGGTAAAATAGTGCTGATACTCAGTCAGGTACTACAATAAACGGTACTCATTTACTGAGCACCTTCTACTTGGCCTTGTTGTTACTCATCAGAATTAGCCAAGGAACTATGCACCTATCAATGTTATCTTCCACTACCCTCCCTCAGGCACAGATGGAGCTGTAGTGGGGGATTTGACAGCAAACCTTTTCCCCACCCTGGGGCATTTGACATGTTTCTAATGGCAAATAGAGATACATGCTCTCTAATAGTCTACTCTGATGTCAGATCCCCTATGACCTAGTAGGTGACTCGAGAGGAGATCTTTATGGTAGGTTATTTGACCAAAAACTGGTTGCCCCACCATGGGGCATTTGAAAAACATGATATGTCAAATTCCTACTAGTGATAACTAGGTGCATATAAATAAACAAATTATTAATACACGGTATATACATACTTCAGGCGGTTTTCGAGATTCACCAATCAACATAACACTTAATGTAGTTTTGTTCAGTCCAAACGGATGGCTGGATCGCATTGACATTTTCACTACTATCCGAAAACGCACCTACAGAAGCAAAACCTCGAGCAAAACCATAGAACTTTAATTGGGATATTGAACGCGCTTAAATTGTCATATCAGAAAATCAAGCGCCCCTCACATATAGATACGCCTCGTACGTTCTGCAGCTCTGATAACACATCAATGGACAGTTATATTCACATAGTTTGGCCTTGCATTGGTTACTTGTAGTGTTTTGGAGCGATGGCTGAGATAGCTTGGTCATCTGAGCTGTATATGAATGTATTTTCTTACAGTGGTGGCTTCCAGGCTCCATGTTCTAGCTATTGTGTACGTATTGGACTATGTGTACATTTTATGTGTGTGTATATGTGATAGTTGTATTCCAATGGAAAGCTCCGGCTACCACACTTTGGAGGATAATGTAACATAAGAGCTTTGATGTGAGGTGTGTGAAAGTGTTACATGTGTAGCTGAATGGCATAAATTAAATTCACTTGGACACTTATAATCTCTAATCAACACAAAATAGCCAATTAACAGAATTTACATTTAAAGCATGAACAACACTATAAATAAAATACACATTAATAAAAGTTCTAAATTTAGTTTAGTGTTTGAATTTCACCAAATACAAAAATATTAATTTTTTCCTGTAACTTTGAAGCTGTAGAAGCCAGAGCCAAATTGAAGCTTGATGCTGTCACTGTTTACTTCTGTGACACGGATTGTATCACTCCCATTGTTCCCTTCTAATCCATTCCAAATGAGTGAGTTTCCTTCATATATTGTAACTTCTTGTTTATAGGTAGGGATGTGCAGATTAGCTTGGCTATTCACAGGAATATCTGTATCAACTTTTAGAGTATGGTAGACATTTTCTGTGTCATCGCATTGAGCCTGAACTTGTAGCCATTTTACTTCAACATTTGGACATGGATCTCCCCACTTCTCCATCCACAATGGTACGCTGCATTTTGTCTTGCCAATACACATGTCCCTGACATAGTTCATGGAGTCGGAATGATGGCAAGCATCATCAACCGCATAACTGCCACAGGCTCCACTGGGTGTGCCAAATGATGCAAAGTCTATCCTTTTAATGACGGCATCTTTTCCACATGTGATTTTAGCATGATCGTTCAATAATGGATGATGTTTGTAGTTCATACTTACTCCAACTGATTTGATGCACTGCAAACCTCCAATACGCTCCCAACTAAGACTGATATTTTTTGGCCATTCTTGACTGACACTGACATAGGTTAGGTCGAGCACTCTTGCAGGATACAGGTCAACAGTATTGTAAGCATAGGATCCAGTGGGCATGGTGAGTCCCACCAGTTCGGTTCTCAGCCAACCACTGATGCTTGAGAACATGTGATGATTTCGGGAGTTCATTCCAGGACCAGCCTCCCAACTATTCCACAATTCCCATACCGTGGTGGCAGGCTCAAACTGATTATTGATCATATAACCCCAGCTGGGATAATCCATTTGCTGAGCAATCCTCATTGCAATATCAGTTTTATTGTTACTCGAAAGGGAAGGAAATAAAAATTTGGTTCCAATTATTCCAGAGGCAACATGGTATTTGTTGTCTTCTATAACTTTCAACCAATCATTGATAAAGTCATTCTTAATGTTACTGGGAACAATGTCAAGGGCCAGTGGCAAGCTGTAAGTGATTTCTGTACCATCCAGATACTTTGAGTCTTTCAAAAAGGCTGAATTAAACAAACCGTTTAGCTTTTCCAGCAAATTTTTAATACTATTAGCGGTACTAGTATCCTTAACTGCTTCTGCTACTTCCAGAATCAGTTTCATGTCCATGAGGAGACTAAAAGATGAAGTAAAGGGTACATCAATTTTTTTCTGTGGTGGGGGTGGTACCCAGTCACCATATCTGCCAAAATAATTTGTGAACCCACCGTCTGTAGGAATCCTGGAAACCATATATGTAAAGTAATCCATCACATGCTGTAAATATATTTTAGCTGTGTCCAAATCTCCATAGTACTTGTACAGGACCCAGATAATGTGAGGAAATGCTGAGCTCCATGCTGGATCACCAGGACGACCTCCTCCTCTAAAGAAAGGTACGACATCTGGTATGGTGCCATTTTGTAACTCATCGTTGATGAGCTCTAAGAAATGAAAATGAAATGCTGAGGTGTCAAAATTTAGGGCCATAGAATCAGCAGAGAGTCCTGCATCTCCCATCCAGCCAAGCCTTTCATCTCTTTGTGGACAGTCTGTTGGGACGCTCATCATATTGGATGACTGCCCATTGACAACAATGTTCTGAATTGCATTGAGAATATCACTGGATGTATTGAAGTTACCATTAAGCTGAACATTGCTATGAATTTTTTTACGAACAATATTACCCGAATTTAGTTCATCAGGATATCCCTTAATTTGTACATATCGAAAACCATGATAAGTAAAAGAAGGTTGATATATCGTGTATTCTGTTTTAGAACTGGCAGGAGCAATGTAGACATCTGTTGCTTTAGCTGACCGTAAATTAGCATAATACAGTGAACCATTGGCTGGTCCATAAGGTTGATGCAAGGGGACTTCTGCATGTCTTAACTCTACTACAGTGTTAGGAGGTAAATTGGATATTTTTATGGCACACACTCCAGCTGTGTTAGTACCAAAGTCCACAACTTGAGTATCCCCAACTTTATAGACACGCACTGGTTCATGCACTTCAACTTCTATAATATCAGGTACAGGGAATACGAACATGTTACCAGCTGGGCCCATAGCCTTGTCTGCTTTCTTCCATTCTGATGCATCAAAGCCAGGTTTATTCCAATCCGTTTGTATCATAGAAGCATTAAAAGTTTCTCCATTGTATACACCATTACTTATGATAGGAGATGGGGCCACTTGCCATGACTCGTCACTAACAATGTAGTGGTCAGACCCATCAATGCCAATAAGCTCCAGCATGCATTGTAACACGAGCTTATCTTCTTTTACATCTGGGAAGTCTCTGTTACCAAAAATGGATGAATCGTGCCATCCATCACCCAAAATCACACCGATCACATTGCTCGCGTTTCCATTATTCAAGAGATGATCGACAGAATACATTACATATGGAACTTCTATTTCGTATTGTGACCAGCCTGGGGTTAAAGCTATCGTTTCATGGACATCGGTATTTCTAGATCGTACATCATGTCCATTTATTGATAACTGGTACCATCCAAGTCCTGATATATACAAGGTGGCCGATTTAATCGGGTATGAGAAGGAAAATTCTTTTCTCATGTATGGAGCATTTGTCACAGATCGGGCAGTAATCCACATTGCATCATAATCATTCCACTCATCATTGAGAAGACCCATGATAAAACATCCAGTTTCTACACTGTCAGCCCAGTCATCATTGTGATCCCACCATGTCACCCTCCAATGGTACGTCCTTCCTGATCTCAGAGGGTTTTCGCCCTTGTAATTGACGTGTTGCAGGCTGCTTTTCAGTTTTCCAGAGTCCCAGACGAGTTCGCTGAAATCAGCCTTACTGAAAACTTTAATGCGAAACCCTGTCTGACTTGCATTTCTTTCGCTGTGGCGGAGACACCACGAAAACTTTGGGGTCAGATTATCTGTTGCAACAAGCCAATCTCCTTCTGTTGGGTTTTGCTTTCCTGACAAAATTTCATCAATTTTAAGACATGCTGGTGGCAAGGGCTTCGCGGTAGAGTACACCACACAGAATAAAATAATAGAAATTACCTTCATATTGCAACCACTCCTTTTTTAATCACATGATTCCTCGCATAATGGCGAGTTCGCGCGCTTACTCACGTGACAATTATTCAATGTTTATTTACTACTATATGCGAAGGCGTATTAAGTGCTAGTGACCTTCGTAACTTGGCTCCAAATGGCCATGTTGTTGATATCTGGTGTGGCAGGTGCCACGATCGCCGCAATGATGTCGAATTTTAGAATCCTAGACGACGCTTTGGTTTCTCTAGTGCCAAAAGCGAACCTGGGACTCGCCGCTCGGACTCTATTAGGATTTGTCGCAGGAATCATGATCTGGTACGCTCTGTCGTTTTTACGCATCAGGATAATTCGTCTCCTACTATCCTATGATCACTGGTTCATTGGGAGGCCGAATTTTATCGACTACGTGAGTGACCTTTTGAGTCTCGCGATTTTGAAGATCGTGCCACCATTTATTCACTAATACAGATGTGGGGTGCGTGTTTGAAACTATTACTGAATAGTAAAAACCTCGGGATCCGTGGATATCAGGATATGCTCCCTACCCTTCCAGTCCCACCCCTAAAAACAACTTGTAGAAAGTAAATAAATAACACATTGATTCATTGTGTTATGCTTTTGTCACGTGCACGTACAGGTTTCTTGTTACTGTCAAGCCACTGTTACATGAAAAACAGTATAATGAAGCCAAAGAAGTAAAATATTTAACACAAATTGAGTTACAGTGGACCACATTTTATAAATTCCTGCAAATTTTTAATCATGTGTGTACATTTGGATCTTCATATCTTACCGTGTAGGCAGTAATGGAGTTTTTGAATGGAAAAGGTCCATACATTCAACGAATGCTTTACCTTCAGTAAGCTGCTTCATGTTAATGTGTGCTTGTTCAGTACTAACACTAGATCGTGGAGGTCACGCAATTGGTGTTCAGATTTTTGGGTGGAATACGTGTACCTGCGTACAAGAGCTTCACTACTGAGTAAGAAATATATACAGCTGAATCAACTGTATTCTTGTTTTCATGTTAGTAAATTCAAATTACTTTGCCTTGGATTCTGCGGAGCCAACTAGCCCGCACCAGTTGGATAGGGCTGCAATGAGAATATACTGTGCTATCAAGTAAGAGAAGAGGGTGCAGCTTTTTCTATGCATAGAATATGAACAGGTTTTTTAAGGAAGAAAAGGCAGGAAAGTTGCCCAATATACTTGGGAAAAACTTGGTTCCTTTTTGTGGATACTATTTTGAGTGAGTGATCTATAATTTGATCTACTGAAGTGTACATGCATAAATATTTTGGGAGTAGGATGGAATACTGGAACGGTAGACTAGCTTTTTAAAAAACCTTCAGTTTTTATACACATCATAATAATAAGCATGGATCATTCAAGCTGGCTTTACAGGACTACCTGTAAGCTGACTTTTGTTGTGTCATCTGTGTTGATACGCATATCCGACAAGTCATCTTAAATATGACCAGGACACTACTTACATCTCCTTGTACTAGGCACAAAGAAAATCTCCAGACATAACAATAGAATACTAGATAGAATGCCACTTTGAGCTAGGCAGGTATGCATCTCAGTACAGGTGATGCAACTAAACCCTGTTTACAGGTTGTGTATCATAACATGATTCACATAAAAATGACTCAATTTACAAATACAAATGATAAAAAAATTCAAAATTCAAAAGGTAAGTAGGGATTGAATTCAATAGTGCTACAAAAAGTAAGGAAACAAGGAATAAGATTTTGGGACGAGAGAACATTCTGGCATGAGATAATTTATAAAAGTTTAATCCCTACTTTTGACAAACCTACTGTCCCAAAATCTTATTCCTTGTTTCCTTACTTTTTGTAGCACTATTGAATTCAATCCCTACTTACCTTTTGAATTTTTAATTTTTTTATCATTCTAGTTTGTTTGCTTTTTATACATGCTAAGCATTCATAATAATCTTTCAGCAGGCGCACAAATGTTACAGGCGCTTACGTAATAATTATGCTTGTTTACAGGCGCTTGTTAACAACGCGCTTACATGGCAAAGCAGCTGTGTGATAGCAAATAACGCTCGAAAAAAGCTATTTGTCCAAGGCTAAATCTCAAAGTTCACGATGTAATAAAGTACACGCGAAAACATCGTGCCATGGTGCCACTGTAACTAATTATATCACGTGCAAGCCAGGTTTTGCGTGACGTAATAAGCAGAAGCCGTAACAGGCTATCGTCACCTTCGAAGGTGAGATTCACACCTTGCTAAAGGAATATAGAAGAACAAGGAAGGGATAAAAGGAATCGCCATGGCGCAGTGGGTAAATCGTCTTCGGAACAACATTTTCGTAAATCCACCGCCATTACCTTTACTCGTCTTTATTGTGTGAAAGTTCTGGAGCCCTACACCTAGCGCAACCGGGTCTTACGGCAAGCTGGCAGGCAGACGAAATACAGGTGAATTTCGAAAATTTCAAAGTTGGCTGTAGGTCGAAATATTCGACTTGTCGCTTCGTTTAACCAAGGTACAGCATCATTACAGCCTTACCAATGCATTCCAGTCGGTTTTTTCGGGTAAAGCCTATTGGAAGGTTGTTTTATGAAGTGTGAAAAATCGGGAACCATACAATTTCTTACCAATCCCTACTATTAAGTACTACCGTACTTAATGATGATCAAAAAGGAAGCTAATCTACCAATCCATTATTCCACCATTCCAATAGTCCATTCCGCTGTTTATACACTCCCATACATTTTAGCAATGTATTTGGATGCTCTCGTATTCCACATAAAAGCTGTGATGAGATGAAATCATACCCTGACAGCAGGCATATAGTGGTGATCAAGTTAAGAGAAGCATTTGTAGTTTAAGTATCTACATTATGTATTAATGTTTAGAAAAGGACAGTATTTTAAAGTTACTGTATTGGATGATAATGGAAACATAGTTACACCCAGTCTACTCAAAAAAGCATTTCAGGATATTGTTGATACTGTAGGAGGTGTGTGGATATAATAAATAGAATTTGAAGAGTTTAATTTCATAATTATGTAGATGAGGAAGATAATAATTTCATTGCTGCATTGACTGGACAAGACAGAGATGTTTGGGCGGAGGTCAGTATATTTAGTATCCTGGTATTTTATAGTCTGTTGTGTGTAACTGATTTAGCAACGAGAAATCTTATTACAAAATCCAACCAACTGTGAAACAATACAGGCCATAGATTCCTCTTTGTGCATCTGTTGTTTAGATGAAAGCAAACCAGAGGTTTTCATCTTAATTTTCATACGACAATACATGAATGACTTAATTCTTGTAGACTTACGCAGACAGAGCTAACGATTGCTTTGTTGGAAATGGAAGCAACAGGTTTATTGGGCCATGTACCTGTTACAATGTGTTATTATTTATCTGGCAGGTGGCTTGACAAAGGAGTAAATTTCATATTTAACGCTAATGGTCGTGCCACTGCCAATGTTGAGCACACTTGTTTAGATGCTACAGTGAGTTCTGGTCATATCATTTTGTAGTATTCACTAATATTTGTGTAGGTAACTGCTCAAGTCTGGGAGTATGTTGGTGCCATGGAAGAGTATGATAAAGATGGCCACGTGATTGACAAGGGAACACCAATAATTGTTGAATCACCAACAAAGTGAGTTTTCTATTTATCATTTCTAGTGTCTATCAGTTTGGTTTCTTTATGAAGATTACAGTGGTGCTTTAATCAGAATGAGAAATTCTTAACAACTGCTCGTGAAAACTACGAAACAATGGTACAGTGTATCATAACTATTGCATCTCTTAAAAATCTGTATCATTCTTAGGTGGCTGATTCAGACCTGGCGTGTGGTGGCATGAATTATGGAAAGCGGATTCCAAAGTTGGCCAAACTCAGTCCCGATGGATGGTTTCAAGTGTGCATTTGTGTCTAGTACTGTGTACAAATGTACGCCTGCATTCAGTCACTACCTCAGGCAATTGTTGAGGTTACCTCTTATATAACAATTTGCAAATGAATTTTCTAGCTATTATTGTACATGCACCGTAGAAAAATTTGTTTTCAAGGCAGGGATATCGATGCAATCCACGAAAATTTAATATTATTGTCCTCGAAATTTCCTGCTGTACATTGTGTGTGTGTGTGTGTGTGTGCGTACAGTAGTGTGCCATAATAAATATGCATATATGCGTATGGTATATGGTTACACTGTTTTTTAATTTCAGATGGCCATTCAACTTGCTTATTATCGTATTTACAAAAAGTTTGTTCTAACTTATGAATCAGCTACTACCAGGTGAATCATTTTATTTCTGAATTTTTATTGTACTCATCATTTTTGTTCATATAGAATGTTTTATAAAGGACGTACAGAAACCATTCGTCCTGTTTCTGACTTCTCTAGTAAGTTTGCTAGAATATTTGATGATCCCTCTGTTGATGATGAGGAAAAAAAGGATGTACTGAAAAAGGCCATTGAGTAGGTATTTTTGTTAAGTGTAAACGCCAGTCAACTTATGACCTTTCTATGTAGTTACCAAGAACAGTACAAACTGGAAGCCATGAGGGGATTAGGTATCGACAGACACTTTTTTGGCCTCTATCTTATTGCCAGAGGACTCAATGTAAAACCATTTCCAAAACTGTTTGAACACATGGTAACATTTTCTATAGCAATCAAATTATTATGTTACTTGCATCGTTGTATGTCTGTGCAGTCATGGTGTCTTCCATTTACACTCTCTACATCTCAAACACCAACCAAGTTGACAAAATATTACAATTTTGAGAGGGCCGCTGTGCTAGGAGGTTTTGGCACTGTGACAGACCAAGGTTATGGTATTTCATACATCGTACACGGTGAAGATGAAGGTATGATGATAGATACATTCCTTCTTTTAACTACTATTCTTTTCAGTTAACTTTTCTGTACACTCGAAAAAAAGTTGTTCTACTACTGACTCATCACACATGTTAGAAGAACTAAGGAGAGCATTTGATGATATGAGGAAACTTTATAAGTTGTAGTGAACTCATTATGGAAGAAGTATATTTATTGTAATTATAAATGAATTAAGTAGGAATCCTCGTAGCGCTATGAAAATGTAGCTATGTCATCCGTAATTTTACGTATATACGCGCTTATGTTTAGGAATAAGGAAGAAATCGATTGTGGTTTGTAAGTTATCATGGCGCATTACAAGGGAGCAGCTTCGGAAGGTAACAGGGCGGTTACCCTACTAAAGAAGAGGGAACAGGCTCGTGAAGAATTCGAGTTTATGAAAAAGCGAATATCAGAAGTACAGTCTAAAAGCACACCATACAGAGGACATTTTAAATAAACGTACATGTATGCAAGCGCCATTTTGTTGTTTATATATTAAAGGGACATGCTGCAAGATTTGAAAATATTACAAGAAGATTTTCTTCAACTTATGATGCAGTTGAAGAACAGCTTAAAAACAGTACAATTGGTTAGTAATGTTGGCAGGTATTGGTAGTAGCTACACGGTTGTGCCATTGTGTAGGGCTTGTTACACTAAACGAGATGAAGGCTAAACAAGAGGACTTGGTCAGAGAAAGAGAGAAACAGTTGGCCGCCAATCTTATTGAAGCTGAAAAGTAACACAAGAGCCTATGTGGTGAATTTATAATTGATTTTTATTCTAGGAGGGATGAAAAGAAGTCACGGCTGAAAAGGAAAAAGGAGAAGGTAGAGGCCCAAGTGTTATCTTTTGGTGGTGGTGATGAATGTGAAGACGAAGAGACAGAGAGTGTTTTTCTACTGAAGAAGAAAAAAGTTGGCAAGGATCCCAATGTAGACACCTCCTTTCTGCCAGACAGGGACAGAGAGGTTTGTAGCTGAATGGCATAAACTGTAACAATCATTGTCTCACATAACCAGACCTTTTCACAGAGGGGTGTTATTTACGTATTACAGACAATAACTATCTAGTCATATGTGCTACAGAAATAAAACTTGTTAGGCTATGAAAATGTCACTGATGTACATGTCATAACCTTGTTATTTGAGATACCTGTAGGAGGAAGAAAGACGTGAGAGAGAAAAGCTAGCAACTGAATGGAAAGCCCAACAAGAGAAAATTAAAAGTTGTGTTAGTCGAGAGTTATAAACTTAAATTTTGTGATATCCCTTGTACAGATGAAGATATTGCAATCACCTACAGTTACTGGGATGGGTCAGGTCATCGTAGAACAACTACGGTGAGAATTTAGACAGTTCAGTGGACATTTTATTGATGTTTGCTGTTATCGTTGTTGTAGATGAAGAAAGGAGATAGCATTTACAAGTTCCTTCAAAAATGTCTGGAAACCCTGAGGAAGGATTTTAATGAACTAAGGTTAATTGGAATCCATGATGTTGCACAATCACTTTATGTTATACAGAGTAGCAAGTGTTGATAATCTTATGTATGTAAAGGAAGATCTGATAATCCCTCAGGTGATTGGTTACATGTCTCTTGATGACAGGCAATAGTGTAGTGATGCAACTGATAATCGATTCAACTATCAGAAATGACCTTAAAATTAAAATATTGCAGATGTTTCAGATAACAATATAAAATGAGATGGCATCATTATTTTAATGATTGCTAAATCAGTCTGAAAAGGGAGATGAACTAATTGAAGGTGGTGCTCAAATATGTTCAATCCATAATAGGATAGATAGCGTTGCCTATTGTTAGTAGATTTACAAGTTTATGTTTATATCACATCTGGTAATGGCTGATATAGGAAAAGCAATATAATATTGGCAAAATCTCATGTCGGTGCATCACTACAATAGTGTATAACAGGAAAGTTTAGCAAATGGATAGATCCGGCCAGAAAGTAATAAGAAAATATAATAATTTAGTTTGGTAAATCAAGAATGACTCACTGAATACACCAAGCTTTCCCGGTATATAGTATAGCACAAATGACATCACAAAGTAGTTAATGTGTGTATATTTGTTTGTATGTACTTTGGTTATAGCATCATACATTTTATGATTTCATTGTGACTAAAGCACGTGGTAAGAGCGGTCCCTTGTTCAGTTTTGATGTTCATGATGATGTGAGGTTAATAAATGATGCACAGATTGAGAAGGATGAGGTTTGTACATGAATCAGTGATATCAATGTATGAATGTCTTCCTAACGTGATAACTGTGACCAGATTTGGGAAAACAATTCATCTGATTTTGCTCATTTAAAGATTTTTAAAATCTGCTACAGATCTCAAATTCACAGGGATGATAACTCTGTAACCCCTGCAAATTTCAAGTCTACCTATGATTCTATATCATTCCTTTAAAGTTAAAAAACTGGATGAATGCACGTTATCACAAATCCGGTCACAATTTAACAACACAATTTTATCATGCATAATGTAATGTTTTTGCATAGTCACATGCCGGCAAGGTTGTACTGCGTAGTTGGTATGAACGCAACAAGCACATATTCCCGGCCAGCAGATGGGAACCCTATGATCCAGAAAAGTCATATGAAAAGTATACGGTAGGTATTACAGATATTTTAAAAATTCAACTTAATTCTATTCATTCACAGATATCTGACAACAATAATACTGAATAATTTATATACATTATTTGTTGTTGTTGTTGTGTTTTGTTTTGTTCTTATGTAATCAAACTGTAGTTATCTAGATAATTATAGAATATCTGTGTAATCCAGGGTCATTTGTCAACTTACTTGTTTGCCCGTGAGATATAAATATGGTGCCAAGAATCTTTTGGGTTGAGTAGCTCGTTTATTAATGCTGTCTCCTTTGGGCAGTAGTGTGATTGGAGGCTCTAAATCATTCTGGAGTAAAAAATATTTGTCTAACTTGTAATTCCCAGAGACAACTTTCTAGTGCATGGGAGCATGTCCTTAGGATCATCCACATCTGCATCAAAAGGGTCACCGTCCACTTCTGGAGCTTTTTCTATGGGACAATACAATATTGTATGTGAGCAAACATTAAGTGTCTCTTCATTAGATACCGGCCAATCAATATCCCTATTAGTACAGTCAGTTAAAGTATACAGAAAGACACAAGTGACCTCTTGGAGATGCATTGAGAAGCAAGTGAGATCTTCTTGCAAACTGCAGCAATCAATTAGAGAGGAAAGTGGCTAAGTATAAGTATTTACGTTGAAGTTAAAATTATGTCTAACAACCTATAAAGTTTTGTATAAAAATCTGGATAGTCCCTAAATTAAAAAATAAATTACTGTGTAGTAGTAAAGTGCTTACAGTTGTACTCATTTATCAGGATAAACAGACCATTAAGTTGTGAACACTGCCTACAAGTGTACTCATAACAAATTACAAATGCAATTTTTTTATTCCTGAAAGTATCAGTTAGAAAATCTATAAGCATTCTTGAGTGTGGCATCATTGGTGTCCAATGAAATGAGAACTTGCTTGTAAACAGCTTCTGTTAGTTATATAAAAAGACTTAACTACATTATTTTGATATCTGACAGCTTGATAAGTTCCCGTGATTTTGCTGTAAGGTGGTTTTTAGAAGTGCGAAAAACCCGGAAGCCATATTAAAGGGGCAATGCGTCGCATTTGTTTTGTTATGAAGCCATTTAAGTTTTTGACGATGCACGTGATTTTTTGGGCCTAAGATAATCACGTGTCTCATTTCTGACATAACAATAAAGGCGTGTAATGTGTAATAATGCCGCTTGGACGTCCTCGTGCTGGAAGGGCAAGATACGTTCGTGTCAAACTTAGCGGGGAGACACATGAATGGTGGGTAGAAGCAAAGCGTTGTTTCCAAATGAATTAATAGCGATGATGCATTGGCTAATCATCTGCTCGAACTTGCTACCCATCGTTTACCGTTTCAGCGTTTACCGTTTCAGTGTCGGAGCTACTTCCACTGGTATTGCCATCTGGTTCGTCATCACTGCTTGTAGCCATTTTCTCCGTAATATTTCGCGGATACTTCTGTCCCTTACATAACGTCATTGTTTATTACTTGAATGGGTTCATAACAAAAACAAATGCGATGCATTGCCCCTTTAATGAATAAAATTGCACGCATGATTGTGATTTTGTAATTGTCATGATGAATTACAAGAGAGCGTGTAGCTTCAGAAGGTAACAGGCCAATTATCCTACTAAAAAGAGTGAACGTGCGGGTTCATTAAGTCATGAAATGTCACATTTTGATGCAGTTTGGATGCTCAAGTAGCTAAAAATTGAATTGAAGACAAAATCATGAAATTTTTTGTTGAATAAATCTGCAAGTACGTTTTTCTTAACTATAAAATTTATCCACTGACAAAATGTGATAACCAGATGAAGCATCTCCTGTCCCTCCTCACGGATCTCTAAAATGCGATGAAATCCTGAATTTTAGTTGATGTCATGAGTTCACATGTGCTATTACCATATATGGAATTATATTATACTATTCTTCAACTGTCTTATATGTAGAAGAAAATTAATTACTTGTAATATACTATGTAGTTATGTAGCTATATAGCTAAGTGCTGGAATTGTGAAAAATAGCCAATGGATGGATGGATAATAGTAGGTATAAATACCGCTGAACCTAGCTGTAGCCATATATAGATATAGGTATAGCCAATGGATGGATGGATAGTAGTAGCTATAGATACTGAACCTTATAGCTAGCTGTAGCCATATATAGACATAGTCTCGCGCGAGACTAATATAGATATAGTTAGGTATATATAGCTACATGCAGAAGAAAGCTTATAGCATCTAGCTCATACATGCACTTATATAAATACAACAGCGTTTACACCAGATATAGTATAAACTTATGAGGCTTCTCAAGATTTCGTATTATCCCTAACAACTATTATCCGTATCAACTATATAAAATCCTAGATTTCGTATTATCCCTAACAACATAAATTTAGATGCTAATGTTAATGGAGATATCACATGACATTTAATAGCTACCAGTGCTTCTATACATAGCTTGCAGCCCGGCTTTAATAGAGTCCTTTCATCTCCATGCCACATTCCCGAACAGGTTTCAATGCGCGAGCTGTTGTAGAAAGTGCCTTGTCCAAATTCATAACATCATGGCATTTCAAACATGGTAAATGCTTCAGTATTATACAAAGAAAGGAATAACATGTATATATTATGTGCATTATCGGCATAATAACCGAGAATATACAGTTGTAAATTTCATCGCCATGGAGATGAAAGAACTCTATTCATACCTTGTCTATAATTAGCTGTAGTTAGCTATATTATTGTGGAGTGCTTTTTACACTTTAATTTATTGATTTTCATCAATTTCATGACTTAGCTAATGCCCGCATTTTCACTCTTTTTAGTAGGATAATTGGCCTGTTACCTTCTGAATCACAATCATGCATGTAATTTTATATTGTACGCATTTAATATGTACAGCTTAGTTTCTACATGCTACAACTTATAAAGTTTCCTCATATCATCAAATACTCTCCTTAGTTCTTCTAACATGTGTGATGAGTCAGTAGTAGAACAACTTTTTTTCGAGTGTACAGTAAAGTTAACTGAAAAGAATGGTAGTTAAAAGAAGGAATGTATCTATCACCATACCTTCATCTTCACCGCGTACAATGTATGAAATACCATAACCTTGGTTTATCACAGTGCCGAAACCTCCTAGTTCCCCGGTTCTCTCAAAACTGTAATATTTTGTCAACTTGGTTGGTGTTTGAGATGTAGCAAGTAAAAATGGAAGATGCCATGACTGTATAGACATAAACGATACAAGTAACATAAAAAATTATTTGATTGTTAGAAGTGTTACCATGTGTTCAAACAATTTTGGAAATGGCTTTATATTGAGCTGTTTGGCAACAAGATATAGGCCAAAAAAGTGTCTATCGATACCTAATCCCCTCATGGCTTCTAGTTTGTACTGTTCTTGGTAACTACATAGAAATATTAGCTGTAACTTTACCATGCGGCTTTACATTAAATACCTACTCAATGGCCTTCTTTAATGCATCCTTTTTATCCTCATCATCAACAGAGGGATCATCAAATATTCTTGCAAACTTGCAAGAGAAGTCAGAAACAGGACGAATGGTTTCTGTACGTCCTTTATAAAACATTCTATATGAACAAAAATGATGAGTACAATAAACATCAGAAATAAAATGATTCACCTGGTAGTAGCTGATTCATAAGTTAGAACAAACTTTTTGTAAATACGATAATAAGCAAGTTGAATGGCCATCTGTATGTGGTGAAATTAAAGAACAGTGTTATGTAATTCATTATCCTAGAACTCTAATATAATAGTTACTACCCCTAATAGAGCAGTCACTAGCGCAACTTTTTAATTTTAATAACCAAGCAGCCCCTCAACTTTTATTTGCTTTTGCCATCTCTGTTATGATATGCAAAAGTATAAATGCACACACGGTAACTATTATACACAAATACACACTTGAAACCATCCATCAGGACTGAGTTTGGCCAACTTAGGAATTCGCTTTCCATAATTCATGCCACCACACGCCAGGTCTGAATCAGCCACCTAAGAATGATGCAGATTTAAAGATATGCAATAGTTATGATACACTGTACCATTGTTTCATAGTTTTCACGAGCAGCTGTTAAGAATTTCTCATTCTGATTAAAGCACCACTGTAATCTTCATAAAGAAACCAAACTGATAGACACTAGAAATGATAAATAGAAAACTCACTTTGTTGGTGATTCAACAATTATTGGTGTTCCCTTGTCAATCACATGGCCATCTTTATCATACTCTTCCATGGTGCCACCATACTCGCCTAATTGAGCAAACATCTACAGAAATACATACAAAAGATTAGTAAACGCCCAACCACAACTCACTGTAGCATCTATACAAGTGTGCTCAACATTGGCACTGAGACGACCATTAGCGTTAAATACAAAATTCATTCCTTTGTCAAACCACCTGTCATACAAAAGCTAACATTGTAACAGGTACATGGCCCAATAAACCTGTTGCTTCCATTTCCAACAAAGGAATCGTTAGCTCTTTCTGTGCAAGTCTACAAGAATTAAGTCGCTCGTGTACTGTCGTATGAAAATTAAAGTGAAAACCTCTGGCTTGCTTTCATCTAAACAACAGATGCACAAGGAGGAATCTATGGCATGTATTGTTTCACAGTTGGTTGGATTTTGTAATAAGATTTCTCGTTGCTAAATCAGTTACAACACAACAGCTTACAAAATTCCAGGATACTAAATATACTGACCTCCGCCCAAACATCTCTGTGTTGTCCAGTCAATGCAGCAATGAAATTATTATCTTCCTCATCTACATAATTATCATTAATAGTTGAAAATAAATATTTACTATTTATTATACTGTGGATTTTGTGTTTGTTTGAACACTGCGAATTGCATGTTTCGTTTTGCATATTGATTACACAGTGTAATGTATCTAATGCGTAACACGCAACACGGGACACACAGTACCCTATGTTCAAACAGACAAGAAACCCACAGTATCAACACACCTCCTACAGTATCAACAATATCTTGAAATATTTTTTTGAGTTGACCAGGCGGCATTATCTTTCCATTATCGTCCAATACAGTAACCTTAAAATACTGCCCTTTTCTAAATACAGAATGAGACAATACATGATCCAGTAGCTACTTCAACTACAAATGCTTCTCTTAACTTGATCACCACTATATGCCTGCTGTCAGGGTATGATTTCATCTCATCACAATTCTTACGCGGAATTCGAGAGCATCCAAATACGTAGCTAAAATATTTACACATGTACATTTCAGTAGATCAAATAATAGATCACTCACTCAAAATAGTATCCACAAAAAGGAACCAAGTTTTTTGCAAGTATATTGGGCAACTTTCCTACCTTTTCTTCCTTAAAAAACCTGTTCATATTCTATATGCGTAAAATATTTTAATGTGTACCCTTTTTACTTTATATTATAGTACATTCTCGTTGCAGCCCTATCCAACTGGTGTGGGGTAATTAGCTCCTTAGAATCTAGACCAAAGTAGTTTGAATTTACTAACATGGAAACAAGAACATATGCAATTATTCAGGTGTATGTCAAATGTTATATTATACTTAGTAGTGGGGCCCTTGCACGTAGGTAGACATATTCTAACCAATAATCTGAGCACCAATTGCGTGTCCTCCATGATCTAGTGTTAGTACTGAACAAGCACACATTAACATGAAACCGCTTACTGAAAGTAGAGCATTCTATGAATGTATGGACCTTCTCCATTCAAAAACTCCATTACTGCCTACATCGTAAAAGGGGGTGTTACATGATCGGTTAAAATGGCTATAAATTCCAAAATTTAAGAGGTTTACATTGGTATAATTGATACTCTACAGAAATGAAACATTAGCATTTTGAAATCTTCAAACTAGCCATGAAGAAATGTGAGAACAGGGATATTATTAGTATGTTGTAAAAATACAAGCTAAAATATCTTGTTCGTGTCAGTATAAGAATTTGAGTGTCAGATCCCTCATGTCTCTTGCATCTCAGTGGTCCGCCGTTGTAACTCATGCAGTCTATATTAAATATCTCACCTCTTTGGCTTCATTGTACTGTTTCTCGTTTAACAGTGGCTTTACAGTAACAAGAAACCTGTACGTGCACGTGACAAAAGCATAAAACAATGAGTTAATTGTTTTATTACTTTCTACATGTTGTTTTTAGAGGTGGGACTGGAAGGGTGGGGAGTATATCCTGATATCCACTGATCCCGAGGTTCTTACTATTCAGTAATAGTTTCAAACACACAGCCCACATCTGTATTAGTGAATGAATGGTGGCACGCTATTCAACTCAAAAGGTCACTCACGTAGTCGATAAAATTCGGCCTCCCAATAAACCAGTGATCATAGGATAGTAGGAGACGAATTATCCTGATGCGTAAAAATGACAGAGCGTACCAGATCATCATTCCTGCGACAAATCCTAACAGAGTCCGAGCCGAGGTACGAGCGGCGAATCCCTTTGGCACTAGAGCAACTACTAAAGTGTTCTCTAGTGTTCCATTCGGCATCATTGCAGCTATGGTGGCACCTGCCATACAAGATATCAACATGGACAATTTGCAGTCCTTCATGCTCGAGGTCATTCTGGCGGTCATGTTTCGTACGTTCTATTAGAGTGTTTTAAATGAATTTCCTGTGTGTTTCAAACTGTAAGTAGTACCGGGTATATTGAATCGTATTTCTTGGGATTTCATTAGTCACTAGTCATTAACAACAATTAAGTCACTGTTTTATGGAACGGTTTACCATCCAGTGTTGCAGATAGTCTCGCGTAGCCAGACCGCTACCAAGCTCGTTACCAAGGCTGTAGCCGCGAATAAAGCCTCAAGATGCTATATTCAACGAGTTTTGCGCGTAAACGCATGTTTTACCATGCCAACTGATATCAAATGTTTCGGTGGACGAGTACAACTCGGCCTGTGGAACTTTACCAGACCCTATTTCGCCTACCAATGACGTCATAATGAAAAGAGGAGGCGATATAGCGGTCTGGCCACGCAAGACTATGTAGACCCTAGCTACGGTATTTTCCTTTATTGACAATCAAAACAGTGGTCATAAACTGACTCTCAGATCAACATTTGTCATCATCTGTGACTCCCGCCAAAAACAAAATTTACAATAGACTACCTTTTGAACATTTTGCGCTTATCGATTGGAGATTATAAGCGCCCGCTCCGAAATCGGGCGCTTATGATCTCCAATCGATAAGCGCCCTGCGGAGAAATAGGGTCTGGTTCACGAGACTAGTTGCAGAGGCTGTTACATAGTCTGGCGTAGCCGACCCTTTTATGCGGCGCCCTCCTGAAAAATAAAAGGGTCTGGTGACTCTCGCAACGCGCACCCGTACAACTGGAATGTAATTATAAATTGATTTTCACGCCAACGTCATGTCGATATTGCTAACTTGTCAGGTTTCGATACACAATTATAAGTATGGCGTCGTCTGTTATAAGCTGTGTAGGCTGTGGTGTGAATATTTCGAACGCAAAACGGATTGGCTATGCCAGACTAGTTGGCAGCGAGGTTGGCAGCACTGCGAAAACTCATTACCAAGAATAAAATTTGTGATCACAGTCTTCTGCTCATTCTTTAACGAAGCATAACCAAAGATTCCGCCATATGACTGCCAAGCTTCTTCAATTCTCGAAAGAGAAAGCCTTGGAGATAACGCCATTATATTTCGATATTGATGAAACGTCATAAAAATTTGATAATTACCATTAAAGCAATTTGATTGGACGCACCAGTTTTCGGTAACGCCGTAAAACTACTATATGCGAGAGTCACCAGACCCTTTTATTTTTCAGGAGGGCGCCGCATAAAAGGGTCGGCTACGCCAGACTAGCTGTTACACCATAGATAATACACGCTTAATATGGATAAGCAACGCGCTTAATAACATGTACATACGTCATCGGCAATGCTCCTTACGGTTGCGCGCCCGCCTTTTATGTATGTCACGCCCCCGGCGAATATCCGTTGCTAGTAAACTGAGCGTTGGAAGGAAGTTTCCTTTCTTGCACAGATATTTAGTGACGGAATTTTGCTCTGTCGTACTACCTATCATAGTAGGCAACTGTGAAAGTAGCTACGTATACAATTTTAATTCAGCTAGTTATCGGTTATCGTGAATAATGCTTCAACGGCTCTGTAAGTTCTGCCTACAAATAGTTGTGTAGTTTTTACTGTAAAACAACAATACTTTCAGGATTATACCCTACATATTTGGGTTTGGTATTTCTCGTAGAGTGCAATACAGTTGTTTTATTTTATGCTTTTACTGTTTCTTTGATTTAAAGAAAAAGTGTAAAATGTTTGTGTAGTTTTTACGGCCAAATAGTAACGAAGAAAAGTAAATGAATATTCTTACCTAAGTTACTAGTCCCTTTACAGTGCAATGTAACTATTTATATACGCATACTTTAGCGCACTGTAGCTATATACAAGTCGGAATAATTCGGAATAATTTCAGTTGTGCATGATTAGCTAAGAAGCTTGATACGCGGAAATGAACAGCAACTGATATATACGCGCGTGTGTGACGCATCATGCTCTGGGCAATTACATTAATCACGCGACCGTAACGAGGATTGTCGAACGGTTGTTAGGCGCGTTACTTATCCATATTAAGCGTGTATTATCTATGGTTACACTGATTCAGAAAATTGTAATTGTTATTTGCTAATATTGTTGTAAATGTTTTTGTTGTACATGTATTGTAATGTATTTTTACTGCGGTGTGTATGTGTTTTGTATGTTGTGCTCAGGGCTCCATTGAAAATCAGTGCTAATTACTGAGTGGACTCCCTTATAATTACAATTACAATTACAATATACAAGCCACCTCAGAAACTACAAAAGGATTTTTATAGACACACTGAAACACTAATCAATCTTGCAAATAGTATTATTTCTGGTTATGCACTACCGGAAAAAATGGCCGGCATAAAATTTTTCAAACCGGCCCATGAACGTTAAGTATTCATCGTTACCCACCCAATGAAAATCGCTTCATGGACTATTCACTCATATGCTGACTCAGTCAGCACATGTCACTGACAATGAAACTGATATCTGTAGCTAAATATTCCATGAAAATTATTTTCATAGTGTATGAAAATCTCATGAAAAATAAAATGATGAATAATTTAGCTCAGTTTACATGGTCATATGGGGATAATTATCCAGTTTGTACCTTACAATTAGCTATGTACACTTCACTGCCATCAATGCATGTTTTCAATAGTAGCTATAGCTTAAAATCACAACTAGTTATACTGACATAAGTGGCCATGTGATTTTAGCAGTATCACTGAACTGAATTCACCCAGCGGAGCTTGTGGCAGTTATGCAGTCCATGATGCTTGCCATCATCCCGACTCCATGAACTATGTTAGGGACATGTGCATTGGCAAGACAAAATGCGGTGTACCATTGTGAATCAGTGAAAAACCGGCTGAGTGGGGAGATCCATGCAGTCCAAATGTTGAAGTAAATGGCTACAAGTTCAGGCTCAATGCAATGACACAGAAAATGTCTACCATATACTCTAAAAGTTGATACAGATATTCCTGTGAATAGCCAGCTAATCTGCATAGCTACTGATAAACAAGAAATTACAACTAATAGCTATGAATGGATTAGAAGGGAACAATGGGAGTGAAACAATTAATCCATGTCACAAAAGTAAACAGTGACAGCATCAAGCCTCAATTTGGCTCTGGCTTCTACAGCTTCTTCAAAGTAACAGGAAAAACTTAAATTTTCTTTATTTGGTGAAAACGCTAACTTTGTTACTAAATTTAGAACGTTTTGTGTGTATTTATAGCTAGACAACGTACAACGTCATACTTTAAACGTGACAACTTATGTTTATAAAGGAACCCTGTTGATTATTTAGCGGCTATAAATAATTTACCTACTTGAATCGGTTTGAGACGTTCATTGCTTGTTCGGTCTATAAAATAATTTTTGGAGAATGGATTCAGACGAGGATTACATGAACGATAGTGACGAAGATACTAATTTCTCTGAAGGAGAAGAAGACTACATTGGTGAACAAATGGGAGGCAGTTATGAGTTATCCAGGGATAAAGGAAAACTTGAACGAAGTGACTTCAAATACGAAGTGCTCTCCCCCGAAATGATATCGCATAAAATGTTTGAAATAATTGATGAAGTGAACACAGTGTTTCAGGTTGGGAATCGAGAGATTTGTTGATTTGTTGTGTAGAGAATAGTTTTCCTTATAGTTGCCCACCAACATGGTGCGCAGGTTACTAACAGCTTGTAGATGGGATAAAGAGAAACTACTGGAGAGATATTATGCAGGTGATCAAGACACACTGTTTAAGGAGGCACATGTAGTAAACCCAGCAAAGAAACCAAAGCCTAAGGTGCCAGTTGTCAAAACCAGTTTGACAACCAAGGTGAGCATGCGTGTTGACATGATCATAAGTATGTTTATAATGAATCTCTCTAGTCAACTGTTTCCTGTGCAGCTGCTGCCACCTCTGTACAAGAATTTATCTGTGATATTTGCCTGCTGGCCTATCAGTTGAAGGTATATAATGTGAATCATGTCGTGTTTGCTAGACTGTTGAACTTTCTTGTGATGACTAACGCCTTTATGTAATCTGAACACCATACAAGTTGAACAATTGTTTCAGCCTTGTCTGAAGAAAGTTGACAAATATTTTTGGGGGGGAGGAACCGAAGGATATGATTGGCATATTTGTGATATGCATATTGTGTAGGGTATGACAGGATTAGAATGTCAACATTTATTCTGTGGTTCTTGTTGGGACCAATACCTTCGAGTGATGGTTATCACTGAAGGAAAAGGAGAAGTTAGTGATGTGGAATGGATAGATTGCATATTTATGAAGATTTATTTTTTCAGTTTATTAGTTGTCCATCACCAGACTGTAACATTGCAGCTGATGAAACCTTTGTATTGTAAGAAACACTTTAATACCAGTCATAATAATGATATTTCACATCTACTACATTATTATAGGAAGTACCTGCGACAGCCAGAGGCACGAAGCAAGTACCAGTATTTAATCACCAACAGTTTTGTACAGGAGCACCGACAACTCAAGTGGTGTCCATCACCAGGTTGTCAAAATGCTGTGTTAGTTAACCAAGTAGAGGCCCAGCCTGTTGTATGCAAGTGTGGCCACAGTTTTTGGTGAGTTAATGGTTTATCGCTTGCTGAGGGTTTGCTTATAATGCTTTTGGCCAATCTTTGTACAGTTTTAAATGTCAAATGGAGATGCACGATCCTATCACTTGTGAGTACCTTAAGTTGTGGAAGATGAAATGTGATGATGATAGTGAGACGTCTAACTGGATCCATGTCAACACCAAGGTGTGTGCTGTGTGTGTGTGTGCGTGCGTGCGCGTGTATGTGTGATTTTTGTCATATTATTGGTACGGTGGGGTGTTCACATTCTCTGTAGGAGTGTCCAAAGTGTCATGCAACAATTGAGAAAAATGGTGGCTGTAATCACATGATCTGCCGAAACAACTCGTGTAGATCTGAGTTTTGCTGGGTATGTCTTGGTCCATGGGAACCACATGGGTCCAGCTGGTAGGTTATTTTTACTACAACATCACATGCAGGATCTTAAGCGTGTATCTTTAAAGGTATCATTGCAATCGGTTCAATGAAAATGATGCTAAAGCAGCTCGTGACGCACAGGCCAAGTCCAGGGCAGCATTAGAGAGGTATCTTTTCTACTGCAATCGCTACATCAATCATTTGAAGAGCAAAAATATGGAAAATAAACTCTATGAAATGGCTGAGCAAAAAATGCAAGAACTACAACTACTCGACATGACATGGATTGAAGTAAGGCAATGGTTAAGAGTATTAAATGTACCACAAAGTGTCCCCACACAGGTTCAATTCATGAAGAGAGCAGTGGATGTTCTCTGCCAGTGTAGAAACACGCTCATGTATACATATTCATTTGCATACTTCTTAAAGAAAACCAACCACTCTTGTATTTTTGAGGTGAGCATTACATGAATGAAGATATACACACAAATATATTGTTACTATGTAACAATCATGAAAACTTCCAAGTTGAGAACTTGAGATTATTTGTGACAACTATGATTGAGCGGTCTGTCACTCTTCAAAATTGTGAATTGTGTACGAGAATTCAAAATCAGCTCTAAATTTCCCTGATTTTTGTCTGGTTTGAAATGCATGGGATTTGCCAACCGATTATGAGCTTGCATTTGAAAGGTATCACTTTCCAGAAATAAAGATGTGGTCATGCTTTAAGTTACACTTCCTGGCTATTTATTACACATATTGGTAAATAATTCTGAAGGAAATTTTTGCTGAAATCTGCAAAAATCATGTTTGCACGTACATTTATTCGGAATGTATTAATTACAACAACGAATGCCCAAAATGCTACTGAACTCACTGAGTTACGGTGGTTATTTCTGGCAAAAAGAATATGCGCTGTTTCTTTGCTTCATAACCAGCGAGTTCTTTAATATATATAGTCTTGCATTTTGGCACCAGTCCATGGCTAGGCCTTTAAATGCCTTCTTCAGGTATGCTTGCATATTATTTGCGTTTTAAAAGAATATGCAGGTTAAAGGGATAAACAGTGAAAACAAGAGGCATAAAGTCATTGATCGCACGTTTCCTGTTCTATAACTACCTGATATAGTACTGTTCACACGTTTCTGGTTCTGTAACTGCAATATAGAACTGTTTACGGCTTTGATCCTCCCACGCAAAATTCTTTATTCACTGTTAAATTCTGCATACCAATAATTAAATGAAACATGAATCTTGTTTTATTATATAGCATGTAGTTGATATTACTTCTACCATTTTGGACACGATTCACCATGTATAAAATTGTAATACAAGAAAGCTGATTTATGTAGTGATGCATTTATAAATCTTGATTTTTTCTTACATAATGGGTATCCCTTATCACTCTTCAATGTTCCAGCTGTAACACTGTGATTTACCTAAACCTTTAGGCAGCATAGTGTAAAATTGCTTGTACATTTAATCATTACAGTACTTATACTTTTGTTGTTATTGTGGAGCAGGACAATCAAGGGGACCTTGAAATGGCTACTGAAATGTTATCTGAGTACATGGAGAGAGACATCACCAACTCGTCGTTGCAGGATTTGAAAATCATAGTTATGGACAAGACTAAGTAAGCGTCACTATTTACCACCCGTCTTGTATTCATTGAAACTACTATTGCACATAGATACTGTGAAGCCAGGAGACAAAAGTTACTTGATTTTGTATACGAAGGATATGAAGCTGACATTTGGGAATTTATAGACGGTTAAGTAGTATTTTTCCAATTTTTACAAAAAACAGGAAAATATAAAAAATTAAAAAATGTAAAATTATGTACATGTCTAAAATTAAAATGAAACATGTATATGCTAAATTTATGTGTCTTGCAAATTGTAAAGGGGCATATGAAAGAAGTTGTTTTCATGTATCCTATTTACGTGATGTGGAAGGTGAGTAAGTAACATAGTCTAAAAATCATGACACGCATGGTAATTTACCCTTCAAACTTTGTCAACACCACTGTACCATATGTTTGCTTCCTAGCGGGTACTACAGGTACACGTGGTTGACTGTAGCATGAGGTATCGCCAATGGTGGCATATTTGGTATTTTGATAGCCACCTGTAGAGATGTGTAACATTAACTGTTTGATTACAATTGGTGCACACCTTTACTATAAGGCCTCAGGGTACAATTGTCCAAATGCTGGTAGTCATCTACTGACATTGTATAATATGTGACAAGATCTATTGATCACACCTCTCATGTCTGAAGAATTGTACACTGAAGTGGCAATATTTGTTGAATGTTGATGATTTAAGTGATGGTAGTTGTCTAAAATTGTAAAAAAACTTAGGTTGAGCAGGAGGGATGGTTCCTTACTGTCTTCTGTTCTATTCAGATGACCATAAAGTGAAGTACTATTTGAATTGGTAGCAGCAGCAGTCCCATTATGATTATCTACAAATGCACAGTTTTAATAGCCAGTAGAGATGGGACAATATTGTGATGCATCGATGTATCGCACAATACATGTGTATTGATCAATAAATGCTGTGTAATGCATAAAAATGACATCTTTTGTTGAAAATGATACAAGAAAAAGCCTAGATTACATCATTGCTTCAGGTGTAGATTACATCATTACATCATTGCTTTCAGGTATTACCATAGAGAAAGCTCAAGTGTATTCTAATCCTCTAAAAAGCAGTGATCTATAGTGATATTTTTGGCATGATGCATCGATACTCCTGTACCCTGTATCGTCCCATCTCTAATAGTCAGATGTGCTATGTAATTTGACAATTCTTTTTTACTTTTTTTATGATCCAAGTGATGGTAATCAACATCATTGTCATCTATGTAAATTATGCATAAAATTTGGAGATTATGTAATGTACCTTGCAAAAAGGGCCTTGTCAGTGAATTATAATTTGCGGAGGTTCCAGGTTTAACAGGTGGGGGGTTGACTACAAGTTTTATAAATAATGTACACATAATAATTATAAATAAATGATGCAGATAAATTTACTCACCATCACTGACATTTCTGTGTTGTAAATGTTGGTAATCGTCTAAAATAATCATATGTAAACAAAAAACGAGTTACACAAAGTTACCTTGGAAATTATTATCAATATGTAATTTACTGTTATTATGATCCAAGTGATGGTAATCATCAACATCATCGTCGTCTATGCATAACACGTTAAATTATGCATAAAATTACTACCACTGGCAAGATCACGTAATGTACCTTGCAAAAAGGGCCTTGTCAAAGAATTATAATTTGCTGAGGTACTAACAGGCGGGGGGTTGACTACAAGTTTTATAAATGATGTAACACATATGCAGATAAATAAATATTCTTACCATCATTGAGATTTCTATGTTGTAGATGTTGGTAATCGTCTAAAAATATCCATAACCACACCACATTTAAACAAAAAATGAGTTACACAAGTTACCTTGCAAATTATGTGCATTTGCTAAAGCTTTGACAGGTTGTGCAGTTGATTCATCTTCAAAAACCAATAAATGTATGCTTTATTGAAATAAAAACTGCTAACTATTTATTTCTCTTCCATCTATTCGGGCATATGGGTTTTCTTCAATTTCTACTGATTCATTTTCTATTAAAAAGTAAACAGTGAACATCAACTTAAATTTCATGCGCTAACCTGATGACGTGTTGTTAGAACGTTGAAAGGATGAATAAATAGGAGAGTTCATACTGCCAAAGAAAATACAAAGTGAAAAAAAATTTGGCAGCGGTGGGATTCGAACCCACGCCACATATGTGATTGGTGCCTAAAACCAACGCCTTAGACCACTCGGCCACGCTACCACATGCTTAATACACTTACTAAACTGTTATATAAATTTACCTTATATTTCCTGCATTATTGCCTATGCCCATTCTAAAGGTAGAGTGTAAAATATGCACTCAACAACAACACCAGTACCTTAGAAATACAGTTGGATCTACTCGAAACCTCTGTAGAAAAATGCACAAAAAGTTAGAGATGTCACCATCTCTTATGCAGTCCTGTTGTGCTTATTGCCTCCTTAGAAAGGACCAGGTAAAGTGGCCAAATGCATCTGCTTAAAGTTCAAAACAGCCTGTTTAACACCCAACAACACTTGTTGATTCTTCAGAATCAAAAGCATTGGAGATCATTATGTCCTCTGGAATGCATTTGGAAACTTTATCTCTTGTTCATATCTCTACAAATTCAGTGCTTATTTACATATGGTGTGTTTTACATGTCTGGCAGATATAAAGTTATAATTATAGCCCACAATCTCTCAAGTAATGCTGTCATATTATTTTTGAGCTTGGTGCATCAAGAGTGACGATTAACAGCCCCTCAATTATACCATAACAAACGTAGCAATAAATTTGTTTGCATGTGTTGAATCATAGATAATATACTTCCCTTATGGATATGAAACTGCTAAGCGCCACCGGAACTAACCTGGTTTCGCGCCCCCTTTCCGACATGTGTACAGCCGGCCAGACAAAATGGCAGTTAATCATTCGAGAATCCCTACAAAGACTCGAAAGAACTTTAGTTACTTTACTGCAAGAAATATTTCAAGAAACAGTGAACTTGTGAACTACTATGCGAGGTTTTTTGAACAAACAAGGAAACAAATGATGCTAACGGCATGCAATGCTGTCCCTCATTTCGAGCGTTGTGCCATTCTCTTCGAAGGATATTGTGTTTTATGATATATAGCATTGCACACAGTATAGTGTAAATAGTAATCCCTGTTATTTTGAACAGCGTAGCCTGTACGCTCTTCGAGAATATGTGCCCAAACGACACCAGGGTCAATTTACATTTAAACATGAAAAACTTAAGTTTCTCTACCGACAAGGACTCAATTGCTTGCTCAATGCATTCTACACTTTAAGGCCACGTATAAGAACCACAACATACCCCGTATAAGCTATTGGTAGAGCTGTATATGTGCACAAACCTTATTTCACTACGGAACTGAAGAATATGTCTACTCACGCGAAAAAACGAAATTTCGGGGTAAAACAATTAATTTTACAAAACGTTGAAGGCGGAAACATACAAAAAGAGAAGAGATATTACACACTGGGTAGCTTATCGACAACTATCTTCATGGAGGCGCGAAACCTGCATGTTACCAGGACCTTCAACGGAAAATGTATGGGCGCGCGCCGCAGTTTCATATCCATAAGGGGAGTATATTATCTATGGTTGAATCAATTAATTACATTGTGGTGCAAGCATTTATATTATAGTAGTAGCTACCTCCGTGTTATTCCGTAATACTGCAGTCAAAGATTCCATCCACACACTCTTAATTTCCATGGAGGGAGCAGCAAAGTGGTAGGCTCTTTTATCTGTACACAAATCAAATACGTGATCGCGTCCCCTCATCGGACGACGGTCAACCACTTCAGTACAATCTCTAAGGTCAATCACTCCTGCAACACCAAATCAGTATGCACTATTCCACAAGGACAGACAACCAATACCTAACCTTTCGGTTCGTCCAACTCATCAGCCAATTGTTCGTTAGTAAAATATTCGAGCCTAACGTATGGAGTAGCGAATGGAAACGCCAGGCGGGAGTCCGCCAATATGCACCAGCGAAGACGCCAAGGTTTCAACGTGCTACCAAAACCCTCTGGAGGACATTTGTACAAATAGCCTCTAAAGACGATCTCAGACATCACGAAAGGCTACTAATAAACGATAGACATTGTGACGCATCAACATGTAAATGACAATAAAATCAGTTAATATTTTCATTTATATACAGTGTAAATATTTTAAATTTCAAGGAACAAAATCCCTAAGAAGATTTTCACGTTGTATTTCAGTGGTGTTCATTTGCTGCTTCAAATCCTATAATCAGGAGGCAGTGTACAATAATGACAACAATCAAAGAACAAAACTTACTGCTACTGTCGTCATTTCCGCACGTTCAACTTTCCAAGAAAGATTCTCAATTTCTCGCTCTAACTGTGCCTGTTGATACTCAAACTGTATCCAGAGATAATAAGTAGTTCACAAAATAATAACTTACTAAAGGTTTTCTAATTTCTTCCATGTAATAGGCATATGGATAAGTGTATTTTAAAGTATATCGACACTGTAATGACATAAAAATACTTAAACCACACCATGATATGTAACTTGCTTCACCTTGGTTAAGTGAGTAGCAGCATCTTTTAAATACTGCCAGTCAATCCAAGTACCTTCTCCTTGTGTTACCTTCTCTTCAATTCTTTCATTAATCTTTTTCAGCATTTCTTTCTCTAATTCCAAGCTCTTCCTGTGATTTTCCCACTGTATTATAAATAAAGATCTCTTAACTGGAAAATTGTTTGATTTTCTCACCCGATTGTAATAAAAGAGGTATTTCTCGAGTGCTGCTCTAGCCTTGGCCCCAGCTGTTTTCTCAGCAATTTTGGGATCAGCTTTGTATTTACTGCACTCATAATATTCTGTAGCATGAGTCTTCCAGTCTATACACAGTATATAACACATCCCGCAGACTAATACCATGGCAACAATATATCCTACTTACCTCCCATGCATAGCCAACAAAATTCTTGAGTAAAAGAAATTGTCTCAATGCATTTAATGAACTGAAATAATATGACTTACCATGAGAGCATTTAAAACAACGCTGCAAAACAAGCATAAACATTTAAGGCAGTTTGGGAGCATTAAAAGCTTAAGCTTCTTACCATGTGGTTACAGCCACCATTTTTCTCAATACAAACGTGACAAGTTGGACACTGTACAAAACAATTTTGTAATACACACACACATGAGTATAAATAATTATATAAACTGACATCTTTAGTATTGGCAGTAATATAGTTAGCACTCTCTGAATCATCTTGACACTTTACCAACCACTTCTTTATAATGTCACACGTTGTCGGACAATGGTAGGCATCTCCACACATAAAACTGAAACAAGACAAAGAAGTTATAGTCATCAAAAGATGATTAAATTTACAAAGAAATCTGTAGCTGTCAAACTTGTTAACTTCAAAACACAATTATTATACAATCAATAATATTTCAACTAACCAACAGCTGGCACCACAACTTGTGCACAACACTCTTTTAGCTGCTGGCAGCTTTACCTGGAACACCATAGAACAATCCTTTCCAGGACACCATCTCAGCAATGGATGTGACTACACAAAAATAAATCATATTTTATTATATAAACACGTACAGACCACAATTAAGCAGGTACATATACCTGGGTATACTCAGTGACAGAAAATTTGAGGTAACGTGAGAATAAACTTGGATGATCAGCCAGTAACTGCTCAACCATCTCAAATCCAATTTTTGATGGGCATGACATGCACTGAATAGCTGAAAAGTAAGGTCAACGTAGACATGTGTTTTCAACTTGGAATATTGAACAGCTAAACAAATGGGTGCTAGTGAAGATATGACATGCAAATCAATTTCCCCAAAGGATATGAGTAATTCAATTCATCTTAGCAAGCTTAACAAGGTAGCTCACTCATTGATGATCCTGTTTCAATTTGACACTTAACATGCTGCAGCCAGCAGTCATAGCAGAAAAGATGGCCACAACTCAAACCAAACAACTTAACATCTTCAGAACTATTAAGACAAACTATACAACTATTAACCTGTTGATAACACAACAAGAATGAGTAAAATATAATAACTATATAGCAATGATAAACTCACATTTCTTTGCCTGTCAGCTCTTTGTAAGACGGGTTTTGATTTTTTTGAGCTATCAAAACACAACTCATAAATATGGTTTGAATAATAACCCTAATATTTTCACTTACTGCCGTGTAATAGCTAATTCTATATTCCAATTACAGGTAGCAAGCTGATTAAATGCTTCAGCAAATGAAATCTATTAAAGTACGTAGTAATAAAATACTCTTATAAAATCTACACCTTCAACTCTTGGTGAATTTTGTCCACTTGTTCTTTGACCTGGTCCCAAATACTGGTGAAGGGCATGCAAGCGAAGTCGTAATGCTCTAAATCTTTACGCGCTACAGCTTCGTTGCGCTCTTCCTCCGTTTCAGACAAGTCAACTACATCACATAAATTCTCAATTAACAATGTAGGACCATATAAACAAGCACCTTCATTATAATAGTCATATAAATCGTAGTCATCCTCGTCTGTCGCATCCCCATCCACACTACTACCAACTGATTCTGTTTTGGACTTTTGTGAGTGCAACTCGGCCATCAAGATTGCGAGTTGTAAAATTCTAATTAGCGCACCAATACGTAATTTCCAAACTCGGCTCGGATTTTAACTCGGATTTTAATAATTCACATTTGTGTGTGAAATTTTGCCGTGTGTTGTAGGGTGTCATGAATGAGTTTAGAGTGCACCATCTTGTCTCCCAGCTGCTAGCTCAATTGAGGGTACAGGACAGTCATAGTCCAGAAGATTTTGCAGAATTATTGACTAAAAATCTCACTCCCTATGTCACAACACAAGTGAGTCACTTTATAATAAAACGAAGTATTTTACTTTCATCAATCTAGGTGTCTACACATCATGCTAAGAGAAAAATTGCGGAATTTTCTCCAAAAGGAGAAGAATTTTTAAAGAAATATGATGAATTAAAGCCAAAACAGACAAGGGCACTGGACCCTCTTGTGTATCTTTTGTCAAACATATCAGAAGACAAGATATTGTGTGAGTTTCTACAGCAGCGCTTTCTGCTACCTCAGACCACTCCTGCTAATGCCAGCACTGAAGTGGAAACCATTAAATTACCAGGGGACTCTCAGGAACTTACACTTCCACCTTCAGGAACTATCATGACGCAGAAGGAGCTGGATAAACTGAGAGGTGACCTGGCAAACTTAACGCAGGCACTCTCTGGTAAGGACATTGCAAGGAAAGATAAGGGACAACTTAAGGGGTTACCGAAACCACCAGCATGGATGAACGAACAACAATATTTGTCCAATGACTTCATCACCCCAGCTAAGCCTCCCAGTAACCAACCAATAATGAAGTCACTTCCACTACCATCTCAAGAGTTAGCTATTATTGAGGACCTGCTCTTTCTTATGATAGGAATCAATGGAAAATATATCATGGCCAAGCCATTGAGTGGAAGGTTGGCTCTGCGCACCTTTTCTGTTGACCACACATTAGATCTTTCCATGCATGCACTGGTAAATAGAATCCTTCCATTGTGCAGTTATTATTCTACAATCAGCCGATTTTTAGAAGAGTATTCGCAATTCAAGTATGGGATGGTCAACCAAGCCCTTTGTGCAAGCATGAGGGGTGTGATAAAAGAGTATCTCATTCTTGTTGCCCAATTAGAACTTCAGTACAACTTACAACAGCTGTCGCTTCAAAAATTGTGGTACTACATTCAACCGTCACTGAAAAGCCTTGAGATTTTATCTTCCATTGCTGTAGCGATACAAAGTGGTTCATGTAAAGGTGGACCAGTGCTCAGTGTACTGCATGATAAGGCACAAAGTCTTACAGGAGATGATAAAGCCCAGGAGTTGTGTTTGCATCTAACACAGGCAGCAGCTGTTCCATACTTTGATATAATGGAACAGTGGATCTACAAAGGAATCGTACAGGACCCATACCAGGAATTCATGGTGGATCACAAGACTGTGGAAAAGGAGCAACTCAGTAAAGAATATAATGATTCTTACTGGGAGTCACGGTACACCATTGCTTCTGAGAAAATCCCTTCCTTTCTGGAGCATGTGGCTACTAAAATTCTAAATGCTGGCAAGTATTTGAATGTCATTCATGAGTGTGGAGTTGAAATATCTAATCCAGGAGCTACAGAGCTGATCTATTCTTTGCACAATAAACAATATGTTGAACAGATAGAGCAAGCATTTGTATTTGCCAGTAAAAAACTACTCGATCTTCTCATCAAAGAACACGATCTGATTGGTCGGCTTGCATCAATCAAGCACTACTTTTTGCTTGAACAAGGTGACTATTTAGTCCATTTCATGGATATAGCATATGATGAACTGAAAAAGAAGACAGGTGAAATTCAACTCACACGACTTGAAAGCCTGTTGGAACTTGCTCTTCGCACTAGCATTGCTGTATCAGATCCTTTTAAAGATGACCTGAAGGCAGTATTGTCATCATTTGATCTCACCACACAGTTATTTCATATCATGTCCATACAGCCTGACTTAGATACTGATGGTCGTAAAAGAAGTGCTGCCTCTTTTCCTCTTCCCAATCCATCTACTATTAATCTTACTGGCCTGGAAGCTTTCAGTTTGGACTACAATGTAGGATGGCCTGTATCACTAATCATAAATCGTAAGGCTCTTACCAAGTATCAGTTGTTATTTCGTCATCTGTTTTACTGTAAACATGTTGAACGGCAGCTCTGTGCTGCATGGCTTGATCGCAAGGCTAATAAACAGGAAGATCAGTCACTGAGCTGGTGAGTTCATATTACAATTTGTTGTTGTAAAGTTCACTCGTACCATTCTTAGGCATACTGCAGCATTTATTTTGCAACAGCAAATGCTTGTCTTTGTCCAGAGCTTTCAGTACTACATGATGTTTGAAGTAATTGAACCCAACTGGACCGTACTCTATCAAAACCTTCAAAGTGTCTCTACAGTGGATGATGTACTGGCTTGCCACACAGATTTTCTAGATGCCTGTCTGAAGGATTGTATACTAACCAATTCAGATGTACTGCATACCATTACTGAGCTGATGGTGGTGTGTGCAACATACAGTGGTTGTATGAAGCGGTATAGCAACCTCTCCGAGCCACCACCAATACATCATGACGACAAATCAAATGTGTTAACACACGTCATACACAAGCGCACCACACAACTAATAGCCACTGACAATGTGGAACAAACCATTAATAATTTTGACCGAGAATTCACCAAGCATGTCTTGGCCTTGCTTGAAAAACTAACCCACATTTCCACAAGTGAAAGTGAACACAGTATGTTAAATTTAGTAGCACGGTTGGACTACAATGGTTTCTTTACAGAAAAACATGAAAACTGAATATTGACATTATTGTACATGTTATCATTTGTGATATATATGTACATTTTATTATTACATTACATCAAAAATATTTGTAACAACAAAACTCAAATGATCATTACAAAAGTACACAGCATGCACAACATCCCTCTTGACTCTCGCTAGAACTGGTAGGTTGTGAAGATGAATACTTTTTTGGGCTAGTTCCTGAACCCAATAGTGAAGTTTTCTCATCAGCACTTGTCTTAGCTGATGGCTTACTAGTTTCACTTTTTGGTGGCGATGTAACTTTTTCTGACTGTTTTTCAGTAGGAATAAGGTCAACCTTGGTTAACTTCTCATCAGATGGTGGCAATTCAGAGCTTACTTCATCCTTTTCTTCATCTTTTATTAAAGGTGCAGTGTCTGAAGTAACCAGATGTGGCTGGACAGAAACTTCATCTGTCACTGGAGGTTCCTCGTCTTTGGTTGGTGGCAGCAATTGTTGATCATCTTCAGCAGGTTTGTCTTCAGTATCCGGTAAACCAGGTATCGTTACATCTGCGTCAACCTTGGGTGGCTCGTCCTCACTGGCTGGGGGTGATGATTGTTGTTCCTTCTGTACAAAGTTGATGGTAAATGATGTCTGATCACCTTCTTCGTTTGGTTCTGGAGTAGTGGGCTTAACAACAACTTCTGGGGTTGTGGTAGGTTGTTCAACGACCAATTCTACGGGTGGTGTTGATGGCTTGGGTGATGGTTCAGGGCTACCACTATGACTTCTTTTGTGACTGCTGCTGCTGCTACTGCTGCTACTACTACTACTACTAGACGATGAACTCGACCTTTCTCTTGCTTCCATTTCTCTGATTCTCTGTGTGAAAACAATAAACCACCCCTAAAGATGATGCAACCAACAACTTCATTAATTAATCAAAACTAGATCCATATCTATATATGGAATTAAAAATATCATAAAATGGAGCAAATATATCCATTCGATTTGTCGAATAATCCCATACGAAAAGAGCATTTTATAAATAGCATTTTAATAGTGAAAAAATAACAGTGCCTGTCAATCTGCCCTCACGAACAATAAACAGGCGAACACAGGTTGTCAGATATAACTCATAAAAAGTATACCTGGTCTGCCTCTGAATAACGTTCTTCCTACCGTAACACAACACGATACCTCCTATAATACACTCGAGAATACACGACTAGTGTACGGTGACATTTATACGCATGCGTGAACTTTTAGGTTACCTTGGAGTCCAGGCTCTGCTCACAAAGTGCAATGGATAAACACGTGCTATATCTGTTATGTTTGGTTATATTAACTGTGGTGGCTCTCACAGTTGTATCGCAGCATACAGGATCAAAAGGTACCACAATAAAGTCCCTGAATACTGGGGAAGGCGAGAAGCCTTAATAACTATATAGGTTACATAAGTTAACACTTATACTGTTACATAATGTATATTAAGTATGGCTACTAGTGATTGAATATTTTAGGGAAAGATTACAACCACACACATGATAGACCTAGAGTTCGCAGAGAAAAGATACATCACAAAAGGCCTAAACATGGTGAACACTAAGCTATAACAGTATATCATTGATCCATTTTTTGCTCACGTGTAGGGCACCACTTTGATAATGAACATGGAGCAATTAACCGTAATGCCTGCTCCTTGTGTGAATCACTAGTGGGTCAATTGGTCTGTGGAATAGATGGAAACACTTATATAACATTATGCCATGCTGTTCATTGTGCTGGCTTGACTGAAAGGCAAGTCACAATGGGTGCTTGTACTGAAATGGTAAGCTGCATGGGTTGCTCAATATTACTATGACCTAATATAGCCATATTGATAGGGTGTTTGTGAACAAGCTAAATGTAAAAAGAAGAAAACTTGTGTCCCTAAATTAGGCCAGTGCGTACCTTGGAAGGACAACATTGGGAAGTCGATACCATGTAAAGGCCATCGTTGTGGTATGCATTTTAATGTTGTGCTACAGTACAAGTTAGAAAATATTTATTTACATAGAAGGGAAGTGTGTAGATGCAGATGTGTGTGGAATGGATAGAAAGACATATTCGTCACTATGTAGTCTATATAAAGCTGGGACTTCATTAGGTAACTAACCAGTCAGTATATGTGTAAGTAGCTATATTCTAACTAATTTTATAGCTTACGAAGGCACATGCACCCCAAGGAAGTGCCAATTTGCAGTTTGTGGAACAGATGGAAAAACATACCACTCACCATGTCATGCTAAAGCACAAGGAATCCGAGTTCATTATACTGGGGGTTGTTTCTCTGATCATCAGCTTGACTAGTAAGATAATACTAAAAATTCACACATTTTGTAAATTAAGATGCTTTTGTATCTCAGTGAATACAAACAAGGATCAGTGTGCAACTTAATAGCAACAAGATGTAAGAACGTAACATGTATTAAGCCATTTGTACCACCAGACTCTTGTTGTAGAATGTGTGGTAAGTTATTGTGTTACCAGATGTTTGTTATATAGCTAAGCCACTATTTTATAAAGGTGGTGGATTACTTTTACAGCAGAAGGCTATAACTGAAAGCATAAGAAAAATTATTAATAAGTTTCATTACAACAGTATCGCCACCATAAGAAATGCAATAGTTGATTTATTACCTGTTGAAACAGAAGAATCATGTGAATTGAGTGTGACATTAACGAACAGTGGCTACATCGTAGTCCTGTTGGAATCTATCGTACATCACAGGTCATTATTTTGTGCAGCAGCTTCAAAGGAATTAGCTGAAAGAATTAGCAACCCTTCCAGTATATTAGAACCCCCAACGTCATTACTAATGAAGCTGTATGAAGTACGCATACCAGATCTCTCTTCCCCTTTACCTGGCCTTCCTACACCATCAATGTTTATTGGATTTGATCCATTGGGTGACCTCAAGGATACTTCTAATGACCTAAGAAATCAGGCAGAAAATGAAGCCAGTAATACTTACGGAGGTGGTGTTGAGAAATTTGATAATCATCTCGGTGATGTGGAGGATAAAGCATATGATAATTCTGCAATGTTAACAAAGTACTCTGGTACCATTACAATTATAAACTTTATAATATTAGTGACAGTCTTTTAACTGCTTGTAGTAGACTATAGCTACTCCTTAAACATCTATTTCAGTCAAATATCTGTTACAAAAATGTTTTACATGATACTACAAATAACTACAAAGATTAATATGGAGGCCTTTGCCTAGGGGGAAATGGGTATTGGCTAGGAGGCCGATATCTGTAGGTATTTGATCCTGGATGATGAGGAGGAAAGGGGTGTGTCTGTGATGGATATGAACGGTATGGTGGAGGGCCATAGTGGTGTGGAGGTGCTGGTGATAGACGAGTAATAGCACGGGTTGTATGTAGTTTGTCTTGGTGAGCTACAAGAAGTATGAAAATTTAAATATTTTTTGGCCATGCTTACTTTGGTATCTTTCATTTATTTCAGGAACAAACTGATGCAGTAATTGTCTAACTCGCTGCATTATCTATTAACCTATTATGAATACACAGATTTGTGTCTATATGAATCTCACTGTTGACTTCTCAGCCAGTGATGAATCATCATTCCATATTTGAATAACATCATCTGTAGTCCTGATACGAACACTCACACCACATACTGAATCTCCTATGTGAACAAGCAGATGAGTATTACAGTATTACACACATCAATTACAATAATTCTAGTAGAAGCACCTTGTTCTACACAATCTATAAACTGTTCTCCTATTGCAGCAAGTAACATTTCTTGCCACACATCAGCCTGCATAGCACAGGCTTATATTACAGTTATCATAATGTTAAGACATCTACTAACAGTGTTGGTCTTAGCACAGGTCATAGACCAGTGTCCACCATTCATATTATCATGTGCTTCCCTACACATGTAGGAGAGTCAATACAACCTTTGAATAGGGCAACTAACCAGCTAGGCATCCTGTCGTGTCTCATGATATGATAGCCAGCTCTCTCTTCCAACTCATTCACCTTTGGTATATTATGCATCACACCCCAAAACTCCTACAGGATTTCATAAGTCTGCTATTACTCATTGACAGTTGATCATCATGATGTTATAAGTTAAGCCACACACTGAAATACTGCCTACCGCAATTGTTTCAACTGTACATAACTTCTTCAAGTTATTCAGATAATCAATGGCTGTTGCTCCTCTTTCTGATCTAAAATAGTATCAGGTATGTCAGGATGAATACATAAATATTATTATATCACACTCGTAGCATTACATTAGCCAGCACTTTTATCATAGGTTTAGTTGGATAGGTTCTATCAATGTGATTATGTTACATAAAAGCACCCTCTGGCTTCACTCACACAGGTGTGAGTAGATTGCATTTAGGGAAACTGATGCTAGCTATAAAGTCTCTCACATTTTTCTGAGGGGTCTGAAACTCCCAAAATTCTTGTACGAGATTTCAAATCTTTATAATAAGATTTTGGGCAAGATTTCAAGATTTTTTGGCTCAAGGTTTCAGCACTGAGCTTTTTGCTTGGAGAATCTGCCGATTTTAAAGATTTCAGATTTCAAGATTTCTAAGAGCCTGTACGAGATTTCTAGAGTTTCGGACCCCCGCATTTTTCACATAGGTAGTACCTTAATTACCAATATGGGTATGTAGAGTAATTCACCAACTAACTTTAACAATTTACCTTTCATACCAGAATGTCCACGGTGTATATAACGGTTTATTGGGGTCTGCTTTATTCGGATCTGAGTCGTCTCGCTTTTTCTTAATTTTGTCCAGAGTTTTGCGAGACAAGTTCGGAGAAGATTTCAACCTTTTAACTTCATCACTATGTACATCGAGCCTTTCTTTTCCTTCTGCAGTGTTAGCTTTCTCGGATTCCTCCTTAGTTTGCTCTTCGCTTTCTGCCATCTTTTGCTTGTTTACTAGTCTATTTTCATATTATGAAAACATATCGATTGTGGTTTTGTATTCTAGGAAAAGTTATGGAAAAGATCAAGCGCGAACAAACCCATGATTTCAAGGCGAAAGTACAACGTATTTTGTATACAGAAAGTAACAAAAGTTCTTCGGATGATGATTCTCAAGCACTACTAGATCAGCGTCGACCAATCACTGAACACTCTGAACTGGATAATGGCGTCGAACTGCTGCACAGGCATGAAGAGTTTATTACAAAGCAACTTGACACTGTTAGAAAGTTGCAGCAGAAAGGAATTCTGGCTGTTTCTAGCAAGCGAAGGCTAGTCGAGCATGATGTGTTTGAAGAAGAACATCCGTCTGGCAAAGGTTTGAGCTCAAGAAATACACTATAACGTATCTAGTATTATGGCTGAGAAGGCACTACGTCGGTCTGTTGTGTACTTGAACTAGTCCTAAGGTCTGAGTATGGATAATGGGGACTCACGATATATCATCTACTCGATCATCTATGGTCCCGAGGGGCTGCGGCCGACGGATCACTCATGAGAATTTAGTTCTATGAAGTTTTGTTCTACATGAGGATAGTTTGTTTTGCAAATATTGGCAAATTTATTTATATCACATCTAATGTTTGCCAGGCGTGCCAGAATTTGCAGAAATTTGCACAATACATTCTAATAGAACGTACAGAACATACCAACAGATATTCCGCATGCTAATTTACAGTGTAGGTAACAGTATACCGTATTAGTCTCATGGCTTTTCTCTTTTGATATTGGGGCAGGAAAAAGGGTCTGGTCAAATGGTCAGTACTGATTGGTGAACACATGCCACAAAATTCAGCAAAATCACATTTAACTTTAGCACCTTACTTGATAACGTGACATCATCAGTAACTGGAACTGACCGTTTGACTAGACCCTTTTGCCCGCCAACCTGCTACCTTATAGTGGGAAATTTTTTGGAGGTTTTGGCGGCCACCAAATTGCACATTTGTACACACACATATTAGTTCTCCACTAAAATTTGTCAATCGTTACATATTTTTCTGCTATATGATAATAGAATTTTGTGTGAGTAATGGGACACACCTTTCAAAATTGATAATGTGCATAGCCAATGTAGATACATGGCGTGGTTGCCATGGTATGTAGCTATGTATATAAATGTGATATCATCATTGCCGGGTTTTTTAATTAGAACCCTGCAGATTGCCACAAACTGGGAAAAACAAAAGGAGAAAAATGAAGAAGAAGAGACAGAGAGAACAACAACTGAAAACCTCTACCAAGAAGCTAAAAGCAAATGATTGACAACACCGACTGAATAATGATATAATTTCTCCTACAAGAGCACTTCCATTAAAAACCTTCTACCATACACTGACCTGTGAATATAGCAACTGTCTTTATTGTGAAGACTGTTTTTATTTTGTTTTGCTGTAGCTTGCAGGGAAATTGGCTGTTGGTTGATCAGTGTTGATGTGTGACGAATTTGTGTTAATTGGGTACCCCCCATCAACAGCGGTGATGACACAGGCTTAGAAATGTCCCCATTGAGTGTAAATCGGCAGCTAGACGGTAGCGGCGCGCAAACAGTTGCGTCGGAATGCGGTGCAGTTAAAGAAACGGCGTGTGCAAGGAAGCTCGACATTGTCAGTGCAGCCGTGCTTGTTGAGCGTTCAACGACTAAAATGTAATTTAGCTAATTACTAGTTTGTATAACTGCTTCGTTTCATCCGTTGTGATTCAATCAACGAGAATAGATAGTAATGTAGCTACGCGGATAATTAATTGTATATTTTATGCACTATAGATACCCGGAAAACCAATGGATAGATGCAAGTCCACCACCACACCTACAAGGGCCAAGGTGGAATCAGTGGGTTATGAAAAGCCCACAGTATCCTACATTGCATTAATAGCAATGGCAATACTCAGCACTGAACAGAAGAAGATGAACCTCTCAGAGATTTATGCATACATTGAGGAACACTATCCATATTACAGAAGAAAAGGTCCTGGATGGAGAAACAGCATTCGGCACAATCTAAGTTTGAATGATTGTTTTGTGAAAGTTGGAAGATGTTCGAATGGGAAAGGGAACTATTGGGGAATCCATGCAGCAAATTTTGAAGACTTTTCCCAGGGAGACTTTCGCAGGAGGAGAGCCAAGAGACGGATCCGAACGCTGACAGAACTTAGTCAGTGTTATGATTCAATGAACTATCAACACCATCCTTACAGACCTGCTAATACATTCCAGCCACCACCGGAGACCAGTCCGGGACTTCTGCCATTGTCACCTATGTACCTGTCTTACACAACACCCAGCGGCTCTCCACAGGGCTGCAGCTACTGGAACAGCGACCCTAACCTTGGCGCCTACCACCAGTCGCTTATCAGTCAAGACGTGACAGCCAAGTCAACCAGTACGTCCAGCTGTTTCCAAATCTTGACAAGTAGTAGCTTAACACATTCTGACTGAACACGAGACAACCAAGCAACTATAACAGACGGTTATTCATATATTATCAGTTATTACAGTAACAGCTCAACAATGTACACTTTGTGTATTGTAAAAATAATATGGCTATGTTATATGTACAGTAAATTTAAGTGGTGACTGTATTTTTTATGAGAGTACCACCTAAAACATACATTTTCATTAATAATAAAAACCTCTTAATATAATAAACTTGACTCTTCTACAATAAGAATAATACTACACCTTATTTTTAAGTGTGTACGCGATTCTATAGAGCCTAGGAAGAAATAAAACTATTTACAAAAATACTTATGTATAATATATATGTATATACACTGTTGGAATCTCTTTGAGAAATGTCATTTTTAAAATGTTTATGACAATGTATTAGTCCACAGGAGCTGAAATTGCTACAGTATAAGTTGTGACACTTGATCTATGGGAACGTGGCTACTAAATCAGGCATCCTGTTATGTTAATCAGTGCTTACTTGTCTGACGGTAGGTTTGGAGACACCTCTCGCGAGCTGTCTTTTGATGAAACACTATCGCTGTCCATCTGGTCACTACAAAGTCAAAATAAAATATTTAATCCAGATTACAATACAGTGTTGATAACAGTTAGTTGACTTCACACACCTGTCATTGAGCAGTTCTTGGTTCTCTCCCAGATCATCACCGTTGGCCCTATCATAGTGTATGCCATCCGAACCATCTACAGGCTCCATCATGTTGGGTTCCATCATGTTCTGTTCCATCATGCCTGCTTCGATGATGCCATCCGACAGCTTGCTCACATCATCTGCACAAAAGGAGCGTTACACAGAAAACTTGACAATAGGACTACAAATATAAACTTGCTAGTCTGCATAGGGTAAGTATTAAAACAGTAGGCTTCTATGTTGGCATACAGTGACAGCATGCCAATAACAGATGCATACATAGTAATACTAAAGCTCTACAAGAAACTCTTGGAATTGACAGGGCATTTTTCACAGGTGTAGAACATAACACATAGAACATACATCAACGTACCTTTACCGCTGTGCATTATTGGTTCATCAACTGTATCAATACTGTAAACATGGAGACAGCAAGGGTGAACATTCATGCATGCCAAGATTTCCCAGTTGTGGCTTACACTCTTAATGTCCTTTTCTTTCTGTATTCATCCTCATTAATGGTCCAAACTGCACCATGATTCTTGTTCAGTTCAACCCTTACAAAGCATTTGTGTAGTGAGAGGTTGTGCCTTATGGCATTCTACATGTGTACAACAGCAAAACAATGAACTGCATATCATGAATTTAACCACTACAATACCTTCCAGGTTGGAACATTTTCCCTGAAATAAATAAAATTTTTCATGAACCATGAATAAATTTCATTCAATGTCAAACATTGCTCTGGTGATTCTAATATTGCCTGTATAAATTAATGCATTTCATTAGCAGACTGGCTTCATGCTGCAACACAATACATATACCTGTCTGATTAATGCTGCATAGGTAAACGGAGGCCTGTGATCAATTTTGCTGTACTTTGCTATGGTTTTCCTAGCATCTGTTAACAGCAAATAAAAACAGTGACAAATGATACATGCAAGCCCAACAATAACAAACTAGCCTCACACTCTACAACTATTGAATACCAATCATACCTTCTATATCTAAGTACGACCTGACCATCCTTGGCCTTGGTAGTGGACCAGCTTCACTTTTATCTTTGCCTCCAACTGAGTAAGTATTTGCTGAGTGTATCCGAAATGGTGACTGGTTGGTCATTCTACCGCTGTGTGTAAAATGTGGTTCAGTGGGGACAAATTCCATGTTAGGGGCAGTTGTGGTACCCTCCACTTTCACTTTGTACGCAGCTGGAATTGTAATATTTCTTGCAGTGTTTGTATCAGCATGTGTGTTTTGGCTGGCCACGGCTGCAATGGTGATGGGTTGATTGTTGTTGGCCACTGGAATTGTATTGATAACATTTGCCTGCGGAGTGCCGGTCTGCGACGTTGCACCAATCTGCTGCATGGGAATTGCATTCTGTGGAAACTGTAGTGGGATCATTGTTGGTGTTGATGTGCTCTGGATAAAATAGACTGGTTGTCCACTAGAGTCTGCTTGTGGGATCAACTGGACAAGCGACTGTTGTTGGACCGCTGATGCCGGGACTGTCTTTGTAGATGCAGTTGTAGTAAAGGCAATCTGCTGCCTGCTATTAGCTGGATTAGTAGGCGTTGATGCTGTTGTAATTTGAGCCAGTGATGATGCCGCTTGTTGTTGTTCCTGCTGTTGTTGCTGTTGTGCTGCCAAATGAGGTGAGTTCAGTTCTACATCAAGCTAATAATGAAAACAAGGAAATAAAATATTTTGTTGTACAACAGGTTGCCATGTTGTTTACACACTGTATAATAACATTTTATAATCTCCTTACCTCATCCAGGGTCATCTTTAAGTGATGCAACATGGCAGTCAACTTCATGGTTTCCACTTGTACCTGTTGGCACACAGCATCATCATCCATCAGTGGACTATCCTGGCCACCCACTCACCTGCTGCTCCAACCAACCAACCAGTTGTGCCTGAAATTTAGTCTGGGCCTTAGTTTTTGCGCTCCTTTCATGATCGGTATTCAAATGGCTGCCAATACAAACAGAAAACATGCCATAATACTATGAATACATTAGAGAAAAGCTTTCATCCCTACTAGCTAGGTGGTAACTTAATAGTATTCAGACAGAAGGAACACAACTGCATACACGCATTCTGTGTAATTGTCCTAATTTCAGACATACACACAAACCAAGCCCAGTTTATTACAATTGTAGCGTAAAATATGACAACACAACTACAGTCTGGTTACTAACAAGGTGACGCATAATCAACTTATAAAGCAATGGCTTGTACCTACAAACAACTGAATGGATTTACGCCTACGAACAATTGAATGGGAAAAAGAAAAAAACTGAAAATAAAAACATTATTACTACACACACACTGATGAATTATTCTGAAAACACAAAACAACAACACCTCAACAGGTGGTGTAAATGGGCAGGCGTATGGCTGCAACCAAAAACAAATGTCAGCCACTGTGCCACAAATATACAACAATGTATACACAATATACAATTAAACACCTTGCAAAGTCTTCAGGATTTCCTATCACATTCTCACAGCCTGGCCATTGGCAGTAATTGTTTTTCAACAGTACATGTTTGAAGCCTAAAAACAAACATACAGATAAAATAGACATAAAAGTGGGAAGATAATAAAGAAGCAATTACTAAGAATCAATACTTGTAGAAAACATGCAACACAAAAAGAAAACAAATTTGGGCGGTGCATTTTGGAATGTACATAATAGATTGTGATAAAAATAATAACTTCTGTCTCGTGTAGAAGCCATTCTCTATTGTCCCATAATGAAACTTGTGTCCTGAAATTGTGAATAGGCATTAACAATGCTGATAAAACAATAAATACATTTCTATAGATAAAATGGCATATCAGCAATCACCAAAGCCACACAAGTGTCACAGAACAAACAACTCAGAATGCACACAGACTTATATGGCAATAGCTGGTATAACTCCTACAAGGGAAGCCTCAGCAACATAGCCATCTGTTGGTAAACAAATAACAGTACAAACCTCTGATTAGTCCAAACATGAACTGGAACAATACATTACACATGCAGCGGTCATGTAAAACACTATAACTTGACCACAACAAAGATGCCTGACAACAGCCCGCCGCCACATTTGTACCACACAATCCATGAATGGCTTTGATGTCTGAATAATATCTAGTAAGCCATTAATCATAATGTTTTGTTTTGAATAAAATTGCAAAAACTAAATTGCTGAATAAAGGTATCCTGATGTGTTCATTTTGTATTTGTCAGTTCAGTCATTGTTCAATGCCATGCTGGTGGCAAGAAGTGTATACCCCCCATAACAATGAGCCTAAACTATTAAAAGAACACAGCAATGCATCATCCCCCATTATTATTCATAGGCCTTCAGGCAACTAAGCAACCCCACAAAGTTTAGATAATCTTGTAGCCAAGGGTAATTAGTACAATGACAAGACAACACTACAAAGAGAAGCCTTACCCCACTGAGCACAGCATGCTTATCCAATTGGAGATTGGGCATAAAGAAAAAAGAACTTGTACAGATAGAAAAAAACGTTGTGCGTTCTGAGAAACTCATGAACAGTTTTCTGGGCACAGTTTATATAGTTGTAAAAATAACATTGACCAGTTATTTTGACTTTTTTGAAATGTAATAGTTCCTGTTTATGCAACATCATACTGTTATAAAAATAACAACATCCTAGACTAATTGATCAAAGTGATGGCAGCATTAATATGCTAATCTGCTGATACATACACACACACAGAGAAATAAATATATCTCCCCTAACAAGGCTATAACTTTACTAGCAAAACACACTGCCAACAAAGCCTCAAATGTAGTTGCTTTGTTACATTTGACACCAAATTTATAAATTGATGTGATATTCACTTTGGAAGAAAAACAAGTGTGTGGTCACATGACAAAAATAAAATAATTATATGCAAACATAATTTACCTGGTTGGGAAGGTTGGCCAGTTTGGTTAGAGGTCACTGGTTGCATGCCCACATTAGCAGCACTATTGGGTCAGCACATTTTAATAGTAATGACATATTGCATCACACATTTGGTCACAACAGCACACACAAAACAACAAACACATCAACACATTGACAATGTTAATGATGTAAACAGGAAAGCCATACCCAAAGCCTGATGGCAGTATCAGACCCTGCATTTGTCCATCAGCATATCCTATGGAGGCCAGCTGTAATACTTGTGGTTGCTCCATGTCTGAGGATTGTTGAAATGCTATCGGATGAAACGGAGCATTCAGTATCATTGGCCTCTGGGAGCTCTGTACTAATTGTAACTGCTGTCCTTCAGCAGCAGTAGTTGTTGGTCCTAGAGAGAGAAATCATAACACTAAAACACCATCCATATTACATGAGATATTCACCATTTGCAGACGGTTTGACTGGTACAAAGGAATAATGCTGCCTGTTAATAGTTGTTGAATCGCTTTTTGATTTGGTTTGGATGCAGTTTCTTTGTTCGGTCATAGCTTGGGTGTTGTTTCGCTGTATGACAGCATTGAATGCCATTTCATGCACTACATTGTGCAAATTAGTTTCATTCTTGGTTGGAGACTTGTGATCTATGAACAAAGTGGTTTCTCCTGTTTCAGCCATTCAAAATAGCACCTATTACTAAAACATACCAGTGAAAAACTTGCACACATACATCAAAAGGTAATTGCATTACTTAAACTAAGCTGCCAATTGTACATATATTCAATTATTCTATAATGCCTCGAGCAGGTCATGTTTTATAATAACTCCTTTCTAATATACTAACAGCAGCGTTTGTAATATATCAGATATCAGAAATTGGAAGTCACCAAAAAAAAAACAAGTTATCGTAGCATTATAATATAGTAACAAGGTATTTCCCGCCCCGAACTATCGAGAGTATTTCAACACAGCTTACGATGCAGCTATAACTTACTATAACGTTTAGATCTACACGAGCTGCGTCCTTCAAACCACTTGCAATAAAGCCACCGCGACAGTTCGCGCAGACTGTTTGCAACCACAAAATACACAAAACACACACAACAAATTGCGATGGAAATTTTTGGGTGTTGTCCACCGTGTTGTCATTGTTTATTTTTGCTCCTAGAATGCCAATTGTCGGCGTAATGATGTCATTGTGACACAAGTTTACCAACAATGGCTTCCGCTTTTGATCTCGCCGAAAGCGTGCGATCGGTGCATGCCACGCTGAGGGATGAATTAAGAAAAGGTTCGGAGCTTTATGTGTTAGAAAAATAATATATACACACACATACAATTATTTACAAAGCATTTTGTGAAATGAAAGATGTTATAATTTAATAATTGTTGTATTTATAATTATATTGTGGTAATTATAATTAATGATAAATAGGTGAAAAATCACCAGAGGCTATCTGGAGAGAGCATCTCGCTAAGAAGTCACTGTTAGTAGAATATGCTAGTTGTATGCATGACCTAGCCACAGGTAGCTGGGCAAAAAAACATGATAACAATCGGATTGGTTGGTGCGTGGATACAATCAGGGAATACTTCCATGTTGGCCTCAAGAAGGCTTTAATGAAGGACTTGAGGAGGTTGGATCATGGAATGCCTACCATAGTAGATCATAAAGAGTTGCCTAAAACTGACCAAGAGATAGTCAAGGCCATTGATCCTTTTATCAGCAAGCCTACGCTGAGGCTATTGGATGTAGGCAGCTGTTACAACCCATTCAGTACATTTGAAGAGTTTGAAGTGGTCGCTGTGGACATAGCGCCTGCTATGGAGGTGGGTAGTGTGTTGACAAGGCATCCACTTTTACACTGATGCTATTTTCTCTGTAGTCAGTGATTTATTGCGACTTCCTCAATGCATCAATAGGCAGTAGGAGTACTGAGATGCCTCCACGCGAAGATCCACCTAGCAAGAGCACAAAGCAGGTGCTAAGTTGCTGTTATCCAGGTTTAACCTTTCAGGAGCGGTCATTTGATGTGGTAGTTTTCTGTTTACTGCTATCTTACTTTCCACATCCAGCACAAAGGCTCAAGTGTTGTATGAATGCACACAAGATCCTACGGACACATGGTTTACTGTTAGTCGTCACTCCAGACAGTAGTCACCAAAACAAGCATGCAGCCCTCATGAAGCAGTGGAAATCTGGCATAGAGGGATTGGGGTTTAGTCGGTGGAAGTATAACAAGGAACAACATTTACACTGCATGGCATTTCGTAAAGTAACTAGTGTTACTGGCGTGTGTGGTGATGACGATAATCAATTAACAATTCCTCAAGATAATCACAAGGTTGAATTATTGCTGAACAAGCAACCAGACATAAAAGACAACTCAGAATCCACCACAAACAATGATGAATACCACTCCACCGCATCATTACTAGATGTTGTAAATTTGTTTAAATTTGGTCAGGATGATAGTTATCCATAGAATGCGGTAGCACAGTGCGCATGCGTATATAAACCCGGGTAATTGATGATGATTGTGGTGAGCATTACTTACTATAGTCTAATCATTATACTATTTTTAAAATTGTTTTGTATTCCCATTTTTGTTTAACCTATACTCGGAATTTATTTACCATACCGTGAGTTCGTATTTTTCTAAATAAAACACACCCGATAATTATCGTGTGAGTAAGCGTGTAAACATATCGGTACGTATTATAGAAATACTAAAGGTGATTAGATGTCTTCTGAAGAGGAAAAATCGGACGCCCCCATGTGTAACGGCGAGGATGACTATGACGTAATGAGTCCAAAGAAGAAGCCACGCCTTCTTCATAGGAGAAATTTACGAGCAGTCAAGAAAGGATTAAGTGTTCAATCATTCAATCCAGATACACTGACAACACACACAGAGGAATTGAAACGAATCGAAAGACTGGAACGCCCAGAGAGTCACGTCAACAATGAGGTAACAACAGATGGTGATGCTGCAAGGGATGTATTGTCAGACAATATGTATCCGCTTGTGAATGGAAATGAGAATGGAATCATAGTACTTAGTGATTCAGATGATGATAATGATGTTGCTGATGGCAAAAAACCTACTCGTAAACCTTACCGTCGTCAATCTTCAGGTTTAAAATATAGTGAATCACTCCCTCTTGGCGATGGGAGACTTGTAGTCAACCTTGGACACCCAAGCAATGAGCAAGACATTCATCTGCCGCCGCAAATAGCATTAGCTGTAAAGCCCCACCAGGTAGGAATTTCTTATTTTTATCTTGTGTTTAACATTGTTTGTACACAGGTCGGCGGTATTAGATTTTTGTATGATAACATTATAGAAAGTTTGTCGAGGTATAATGATAGTCAAGGGTTTGGGTGTATCCTTGCCCACTCCATGGGCCTGGGAAAGACGCTACAAGTGATCGCCTTTATTGATGTTTTCTTGCACTATACCCACTCTCAACATGTATTGTGCGTTGTTCCTATAAACACCATACAGAATTGGGTGACTGAGTTTAATATGTGGTTGCCAGAGGCAACTGAAATAGGACCATCCACCTCTTCCTTGTCAAACTCTGCTACAAATTCTTTTAGCGATCAGTCTGTTATAACTTTAAAGCCAAGAGATTTTCAAGTATTTGTTTTAAACGATTCTACAAAGACCCTCATGTCAAGGGTGGAAATTATAAAAGAGTGGAGGTCAAAGGGTGGTGTGCTCATAATAGGATATGAAATGTTTAGGTTACTCTCTTTATCTGTACCTTGCATTGGTGGTAACAAAATGGCAGTGAAGAAGAAGAAATCCAAGGCTTCAACCACTGCTTCACAGAATGTTACCATTGATTTAGATGAGACAGAGAAAGAAATGGAACAATTGATGGGTAAGACAACAAATGAAATCACTGTTGTGGTTGATAATGATTCACATTATAGAAGTCCAGGCAGCCTTGTGTAATCCTGGACCTGACCTGGTTGTGTGTGATGAAGGACATATAATCAGAAATGACAGCACACAAATCTCAAAGGCTCTAAAAAATATTACCACTAAGTATGCGTAATGTCTGTATATCAGCGTAACAGGTGTTAACTTACTTGTTGTACTTCAGGAGGCGTGTAGTGACAACTGGTTATCCATTGCAAAACAATCTTTTGGAATACTGGTGTATGGTTGACTTCGTGCGGCCAAACTACCTCGGCACACGGCAGGAGTTTCAGAATCTATTTGAGAGACCCATCCAGAATGGCCAATGTATAGACAGCACGCCGATGGTAAGATTTCCATTAGCCGATCAAGTTGAATAATAATTTTATACTTAGGATGTGCAATTAATGCGGCAAAGGAGTCATGTTTTGCATACTTTACTGAAGGGCTTTGTCCTGAGGTAATTAATTGTTCTACTGCTGTTTAAATTTATAATCACCCCTTCATTGTATTGGCTTAGAAAAGGGCATGAGATTCTTCACAAAGTACTACCCAAAAAATATGAGCATGTACTTCTGCTCCGGATGACTTCAGTACAACAATTCTTGTACCAACATGTCACAGAACTGTTACAACAAAAACATGGGAAAATGAACCCAATTAATCCTATCAAAGCCTACTCTGTTTACAGCAAAGTGAGTTGTTTGTTTTGTTTATTGTTTTTATGTTGTGGTCATGTTATAAATGTGTCAATAGTCTTGTTTGTGATGCAATTGTGCGCTTTTGTGCTTGTCCAAACATGATTGTTTACCTTTGTGAATACCATGGTTTATGGAGTACCTGATCATATTCATGAGCCTCTAATCAAAGGTTTTCATAAGCTATTTTATTTTTTCACAAGATTTGGAACCATCCTGATATTTATCAGCGGGCATGTACCAATGGTACATCCCACATGACTGAATTTGATGGGGAAGTCATGTTAAAAGGAAACAGTAATAGTGATTATCTTATTTGGGTGAGGCTGATTTGAAGGGTGTTGATTTGTTTTGTTAGTATTTTTCATCAGCCAAACTCAGACTACCTTCAGGATTATCAATCGGGAATGATGGTGAACAGCACCAAGATGTTCTTGTTAATGCACATCATTGATATGTCTGTCTGCATTGGTGACAAGATTCTTGTATATAGGTGTGTTTGTGAGTGTGTGCATGTGAGTGTGCATGTGTACCTGTCTGTTGTGTTTCGTTTGATGGGTTTTGAGGTGTTGATTCAGTTGCTTAATTTAATTGTATTGATTACCCTCTGTCTGCCACACTGTCTAACTAACCAAAAAGATTTTATTTTGTTTTTATTTGTAAAAAAAGCCACAGTCTGCTGTCATTGAACAATGTCGAAGAATTACTTGCTAAAAGGACCGTACCTGTTCCATGTAACACAGCAGAAATCCAGTATTCTTCAAACAAATGGGAAAAGAATACAAATTATTTGAGTGAGTTATGATATGACTAAATATATTCTAATGTTGACTTTATTATGTGCCATATTTACCTCTGGTCCAACAGGTTATGGTAAGTCAACTTGACATTTGACTGACCAAACCAAATTTTGATCAGACCAATTTACTATACATTTATCAATGAGGAAGTCAATAAAAACATAAGCATTGCCCCAGTGATAACCGCTATTACTAATTGTGTCATTAACATTGCCACAATGGTCTTGAGTAGTTGCCAAGTGTTTTTACAGCTGTAGTTAATGGTAACCATGACTAGTAGGTTTCATAACTATACATACAAATTTGTCTTGTAAACTTGTTCTTAAGATGTCCAAAGCCCTGAGTATTGAAATGTTTTACAGATCGCCAAAGTTACCCGGTTGTAGCTCAGTTACAACAAATACCCAACTGATGTGTTTTAACGTTTTATATGTCAATAGGACTGGATGGCAGCACATCAGCTCAGGAGCGGGAAAGACTCATAAACAAGTTTAATACATCCAATGATGTGTGGGTGTTCTTCCTATCAACCAAGTTCGTATTTGGTGGGTTACATGTATTTCATAATTATGCCCTTGCATATCTAGAGCTGGCTGTCTTGGTATCAACTTGGTTGGAGCTAATCGTGTGGTAGTGTTTGATGTCTCTTGGAATCCTTGTCATGATGTACAAGCAGTTTGCAGGTAACTCACCGTGCTCCCACCCACCCCATCCCCACTGTAGTGATTACACATGTTCACAGGGTGTACAGGTATGGACAAAAAAAGAACTGCCATATTTATCGAATGGTCAGTGATGGTACGCTGGAGCGGAGGATATACAACAGGCAAATATCTAAGCAAGGAATGTCAGGTCAATCATGTGTACTGTGTACCTGGCCTGCCTCCCAAGTACTTGCATGAGGAGGGGGAGGCATCTTTTGGATAACTCATTCAATTGTGTGTGTCACTGCTTTACAGATCGTATAGTAGATGAACTAAATCCTGAAAGATGCTTGAGTAAAAGTGAAATAGCAAGTCTCATGGCTCCGTTGGTATGTATATACTTAGCTACTTGTGTTGCCAATTTTGATTTGTTTTTTATTCCTAGCCTCCCCTACCACCGGCAGTTGACTTTCACAAAGATGATGTCGAAAAGTTTAGCTTTGATCCGATATTGTCTAAATTGTGTCAACATTTTTCCAAACTGCTAACAAAGGTAACCGTTAAGTCTTAACTTCAGGCGTGAGCTAGTGACTCGTTAATACAGGTTCCTTTTGAGCATGAGTCCCTGCTCCTTGATCAACATGAAGAACTTGATGAAAATGAGAAGGAGCTGGCAATGAGAGGTACATGACAGTAGATCTTAATCATGTTGTGTACAACATTGATGTTGGCAGAATATGAGAAAGAAAGAAGTGACAGCAATCAAAAATTCAAGTCAGCCCCACCCCCTAGTGCTGCAAGGTATGTACAAAGTTTTAGTCAGTCCCTTGTCTATAGTTGTCCTACAGAAATATTACACAGCCTTATGTAAGCAGTACCAGCACTGCAACACCTCTACCTGGACAATTCCTATCGAATTTCACCCTGTCCTCAATTCGACTAGGGATGCTTAGTGCATTAAATAAGTCAAGTGAAACACACGGATCTGCTACTGTTCCAACCAGCAATGCTACTACTACTACTAAAGGCCATTCCAGCAATGATGCTATCGTCATCGATTAAAAATCACCTCCATTGTAAATAATATATATTATATCAGTCATAACATGTCTGTACAAATACATAAACCACAAAAATACCATAAGGAACAAGTTTACATTAAATAAGCTCAGCATGGGTTGTCTCGCCAGCAAATAAATGTTTAGCTGGTGTGTTACTACATATCGAGTCAACGGTACAAATGACCTCCTAACGGTGTATCAGTTGACCGTTTGTGCATGTGGATGTCTACTGACTTGGGGACTGGGTGTTTCAGAAATTTTCTGAGACACGACACACCTTTTTATTTCTGCTTTCAATGAGACACTGCACTCCGATGCATCCATGTTTCAGTGGTAGAACCACACGTACGACACTATCACGTGCAATGCTGTATTCAAGTTAATATATAAAGTGCACAACTTTTGTATGTTCTATTAGAATACTTAACTAAATCTAGTCTTCACACTAGCCCATGCAGGCTAAAATGGCCTGACAGTGTAATCACTGGCTATTGAGCCCTTAAATTATATTGTTTACTCAACTGCTATATATATGCCATACATCATGTACATCTCATGGGATTAATAATAGCTAATTTTCTTTTATCACTGACAATGTATATTGATATGTCCATCCAGTTGTGGTGAGACCAAAATGTAAAGGTGAATTGAGTTTTGTAAAGAGCTCCGAAATACTTTTATAACACCAGTGTTGGCTAGGAGCGGAGGAAGCTATTCAGTGAAAGTTTGTGGGGTGGAGGGGCACCTAAGGTGATGTTCTATTGCAAATTTTAATTACCATATTGGGATCCCATTGACTTTCTACTTTGGACTTTTCAATCTTAGTAGCGCTGATATACCAACTAAAACTTTTCTTGCTAGATGATTTGCTTTGGTAATTTAATATAGCCTAGCTTCTTCAGGCTGATTTCCTAGCCAATTTTCACTTCTCACCCAACAATTGTTGAAGAATTATATATTACTGGGGCACCAGTCTGAGCTCCATGAACGTTCTATTAGAGTATCAAGGTATGTGCGTTAATAATGCATCTCTTAACATCATGTCATAGTCGTGTAGTTAATAATTACAGTAGTCCTATAATGTATTTCTGTTTCATTAACTACATTTCTCGAGACATTCTCATGCATGCAGATCCTTCTGATGAACTGACAGAGTTTCTGTCAAGGTGGCCATGTATGACAGCAGTGCTGCGAAAAGGGGACTCTGGTAGAGGTACGATGATGAGTTCAGAGAGTTTATAGGCCCTTGAAGTGGCTCAACAAGATGCCCCTACCAGTCTTAGAGATGCAGTACTGGAAGTGTTTCATAAGACTGCAGCAAGACAATCATATATTCAAGTTTGAGGTACAGTACCTTGCTACTTGGCACTCCTGAGCTACTGCCGGATATCTTGTGAATACTTGCCAAGACCGAGGCCAAGACTATTAGCCTTCCTGTAATAATTATTTCATATTACACTGGTGTTGTTGTACTGCAATATTTACCATGCGTCAAGCTAGTCCTGGGAAAGAGACCTGTCAAGACTCACGTCCAAGCCATTGGAGGTAGTCAGACTATTATATATATTCTCCGTACATTATACTATCTACTCGACTATCTATGAGCAAACCACAGAACGACAATCTCGATGACAGCCGGGAGCAATGACACCCTATATGCAAACCCACAATCGAACAGGCTAACCATATATGGGGCTAACCTCAATCAATTATCACTGTGAACATAGATACTATACATATAATAGGGATTGGCAACGCACTACGAAATAGTTATTTTCGGTAACCCATGCGCGTTTCACTAAAAATTGGAAAATGGGCGGCAACTATATAAAGGAGTACGTCGATAACGTGCTGTTAAAGCATTCTTTGGGCGTGTTGATACAAGCACGATATAATGCGTGTATTTATAAAGCTTACTCGTAAGCTAAGTCTATGTTGCTCATTTTGACGCGTATTTTATTTGATGTTTCACCTTGTCATGAAGTTGTCGGCAGTTGTGTAGTTTTCGTGAAGTAATAAAATGGTAGTTAACAATATGGACTTAACCTAGGCATTGCTTATAACCTTAGGAGTGTAATGATGTCGAAATTGCAACAAATGGGTGCTAAACTTAAAGCGAATATTTATCCATTCAAGCTTTTTACAGCATTAGATTGTGTAGTTTTATTAGAGGCTTTATAACACTTATTTGGCTTTTTTCATGACTAGGTGCCAGCTTTTGCATTGGAGAATGTATTGACCTAGCTAGATTTAACTAGTTGGGTCGGCACAATTTGCTTTGATAAATTATTTGACTGTTCTATTAGAGTGTTTGATTGTTCTATTAGAGTGTATCGATCTTTTAAATTTTCATAATTTTGGGCGTTGTCTGTTCTCATAGACGGCACAAGAAATTAATCACTCTCGGCTATCGAATATAGCACTCCTGCAACAATATCTCACTTGAAGTCGGAGTCTCGTGAATCTGCCATTCATTAAATTTACTGACAATATCACAGACAAGCGAAACACGGATAAACTCCGTTTATGCTTGCGTTGCCAATCCCTATTGTATGTATAGTATCTATGCTGTGAACAATGCAAAGAAGAAATGTTTTTGTCATTGGGGCAGGGATAGCTGGCATTGCCGCTGCGAGGAAAGTTTACGAAGATGGTCGCTTTAATGTGAAAATCTTAGAAGCTTCCGACAGGATTGGTGGCCGTATATTTAGTACTGTGGTCGATGGAGTACCTGTAGAACTTGGTGCTACGTATATTCATGGGACAGTAAACAACGTTATATACGATCTGAGTAAGCAATACGGATTAGTGGCCGGAACTAGTGACCTTGAGGATGATGACGATGATGATGATACAATTGATCTGTTAAGCAGTTCTGCAGTTTTGTCAAATGGTGAAACAGTGCCGAATGAAATTGTAATTAAATGTTGGGGGAAATTTTCTGAGTTGTTGGAGGACATGGACACTAGTGTCAATGCGCCCATGTGGGCTAGTATGTATGAAGACATGTATGCATACTTAGTATCTGAATATCCTAAACGTTTAGACAGTGATCCTGCCACAAGAGATGTATTAAAAGCTCCGTATTCAAATGGTATGCTCGAGTTTTTTCTTAATAAACAGTCGATATTTGAAGGTCAGGAATACTGCAAAGGAGTCACCGTACAAAGTGAATACACTTCTTTAGCTGGTAATTCTGACGTTGAGTTTAGGGATGGTCATGCTTATGGCGACCTGGTCGCTAAGTTGGTGGAAGACTTACCAAAAGATACCATTCTTTACGGGAGAGAAGTAGTCAATATCAATACAGAAAATGATCTTGTACTGATCAAGTGCAGGAATGGAGATCAATTTAAAGCAGATCATGTGATCATAACTGTATCACTTGGCGTGCTAAAGAGACGATGTTTGGATGAGAACCTACTGCCAAATGAATGCTCACTGTTTACCCCTGCTCTGCCTGTAGAGAAACAGGAAGCTATTCGAAAACTTGGCTTTGGTCATATTGCAAAGATTTGGTTGCAGTTTGACCAGGAGATTTCTAGTAAATACAATTTTGAATCATTCATGATGATCTGGTTACCAGAAGACAAAAATGACCCAATAATCCAGGAGAAATTCCCTTGGGCAAACGCTTTATTTATACTAGAAAGGACTACTAATACCAACCTTTATGAAGCATGGATACATGGGAGTGCAGTGGCTCGTGTTGAAAGCATTAGCAAGGAGGAACTCGTAGAAGGTGTAGCTTACGTGTTGGAGAAATTTCTGAAACATCCGGTCCCCAAGCCAGTAGACATACACATGCAAAAGTGGTCATCCGATCCACTGTTTGGAGGTTGTTATACAGTTGACTTGATATCTGCTAACACATCAGCTAGTACAGCAGCTCTGGTAGAACCGGTGAATAAGAATAGAGTTCTGTTTGCTGGTGAGGCAACCCATCTTGAACACTCCGCAACAGTTCATGGAGCATATTTAACTGGAGTGAGAGAAGCTGATAGGTTGCTTAAAACTGTTTGAGTGTAATTGATATAAAAAGTAAACATTTTGTGGTAGCTATATAGCTAGCTACAGGCGTGTATACCGTATGGCGCAAAGTTTTGACGGTAGAACATTTTGACGAATTGGGGGTCAGGAAAATTTGACAATTTGTATCAGCCTTACATGCAAACAGCTATTGGTAGAAACTTTGAATGGTAAAATTTTGACAAATTGCTCCCATCAAATTTTTGTGCCGTACAGTATATATATATGTACAAGTGATACCTATAGTGTCACTGAGCTATAGGAATTAAACCAGTGGTCACACAAAAGCACAGTTCCTTTGTGGGATAGAAGCCAGTTAAACCCCACTAGCACTTGTAGGATATCCTTGATATTAGCCTCGTGTAATATCAAGGATTTTAAATTTGAAATATAGATCATTAAAAAACCTAGCTAATAAACAAGAGATATGGTTAACACAAAAGTATAACAACACATCATTATAGCTAATGGTTATAGTTATTGTTATAATGAATAGTTGTTAGTAGGTGGAGAAGATCTGGACCCTTTTGTTGTAATAGTCACTAATATAGATGTTCCCATCAGGGCTGACGGCTATTTCACAAGGATCATTAAATTTATCATAATCAAATCCAGTATTAACTACCATCTTTGTCAAACACTGACTTACGATGATCACCCCTCTCAACTACTAATATGAAGCCGTACGAGTCAGTGGATACACTACATGGATTACTCAGTTGACCCCAACCAGATCCTGTTGTAGCAAATTTGCTGACAATCACCATCTAGTGTATAAATATATATATGCAGTGATGGTCAATATCAGCAACAAGCAAAAAGTAGTTGATCGTTAGTATTCCTTATGTGGCTAAACTGACTGTTAGTGGGAAACACTGAGATCCGACTATTACCATGTTCAGTGGGGCTTATCCACTCTAGTGTAGTCGATATACACCACCAAAGCATAGGGACTTCCTTTGATTTGCTGTCCATTAATGGATACTGATAATTTCACCTCTCCAATTTGTTGAGGTACAAAAAAGCCACATAGCTGCCATCATTGTTATCACTAACTTGTGCACCTCTCACTGCTCCAGTATTGGACTCCAACTGTACATATACTTCACTACCTCCTATATGGAACACTGATTGCCATTACGATACTTTGTGATGGAGAATTTTACCCACATTGATGTGAATTGGAAGATTAACTACCTCACAGGTACAAGGATCAATATGAATAAAGTTTGAGCTTGACTCTAGTCTGGCTTTGTGAAAGGATTAACGAGATTTCCACTGTCCCCACCTACTATCTAGCAAAACCACAGCCAAGGGAAAGGGCTTAGCAAAATCAGCGGGGAAAGAAGACCCTGTTGGACTGAACTGTGGAAATGATTCTTTGCTGATTGTAGAGGGTCGGTATTCAGTTTTTTAAACTTGTCAGTTATTTGCTGCATACAATGAATCACTTGTTTCTTTGCTGACAATACTTCATGGTCAGAACCCTTCTCTATAGTATCTTTCAGCTCCTTCATGTTCAGTACTTCTACTTGCGCATGCTCCGCTTCGTCCAGTTGTACTCTCAATGCTCTCTCCTTCTGTGACACTGCATCATGTGCTTATTGCTTTAATTGTTCTTTTGGCTTCATCAGCTTTTGGACCAGTTCATTATAATGTGATCACCTTGTCATCTCATCCTCTTCCTCATCTCAATATTGTCATGAGCTTCGATCATATTATCCACCAAAGCAGTCACCTCCTTCAACTCATTGCGGTGTTTGGTCACCACCTTCTTCACGGTGTCATGATTATGGCCATTGTGTTCCTTCACTGTGCAATACATGCTTGTAACTTCTTTCTTTGTCAATTTTGTTATGTAACTCACAAACATAATAAAAGACTTTGTAGTCATGCCATGGCATTGTTTTATTACTTGAACTGAGTGAGGTCCAGCAAAAGCATTCCATTAGCAGCCAAAATTAAAGTTCCACTGTGCAAAGAACATGATGAACAGTTGAAGTATTACTGTGAGACATGTGCTCTAATATGAGATGCATCAATGAAGTGATAGCTACCATTATCTATATAAGTATGTACATACATGCTGTCCATAAAGGACCATGCCCCTTGCTGTGCATATAAATTGTTACTAGTGAGGAAACCATGCAGATATTATTTAGAGATATGACATAGCTTATAGCTACATATGGAGAATGAGATGAAGATGAACCAGTGGTCTCACAGACAGAATACTGCTTTAGTTTTAACATGCCCTATATGTGTTACAACTTTTTCAATAACTCCCGTGACATATCTACCATGCCATCATTTTTACTGCAGTGTCTTGAGAAGATGCGGGTACATCTTGAGAAGATGTGGGGATAGAAGCCATAGCAAGCTGACCTTAAAGTTCATCATCAGAGATCACGTGATCAGTATCATTACGAAATGAAGGCTGATCCTCCTGTAAGAAGTTTGTAACTACAACGTGATCGTTCTATTAGGGAATTTTACCTGTACTAGCTGTGGACTGGGATGGTATTCAATGAATCAGTATAGCACACTTTCTCTTTACTGGCTAGCCAATAACAAAGTTGTTATGTACCTTCAGCTGGAACTAGACTAGTCTCAATGGTCTCACGTAGCCAGACCGCTTTTTCCCGTTTTTATTCGTGGTGAATTTTTTCCGCCACTACGAATAAAAACGGAAAAAAGCGGTCTGATAAAATTTTTTGCCGGCTGTGATTCGATTGTGGGTTTACTCGATGCCGAAGAAGTGGAAAGGAGATAATCCCAAGGCCGCGGAAGCAAGAGAAAGAAGAGAATCTAAGAAACAAGCAGAGTTTGATCGTAAACAGCGAGCAGAAGAGGATGCTTACTGGCAGGACGACGACAAGTACTTGCAAAGGAAAGAACAGCGGAAGGTAAAAATGATTCAAGGCATTTCAATATTTTGTTCCATTATATTTGATAGCTCGAAAAAGAGAGTAAACGCCAGACTGCACTAGAGAGAAAAAAGGAAGCTCAACAATTGTTGGTTGAGGAGGAGTTGAAGTTTACTGGGAAATCAGCCAGTGTTGGGACAAAGAAAGTTACCAGGGCAGAAATACAAGAAACTCAAGAAAAGGAGATCAAGGAACGTCAGAAACTAGAATCATGTACTGCAGGGGCGTCAACAGAACTCCTACCACTTCATGAAAATCCAAACCGTCTATTACAACAAAGACAACTGGAGGGTCATCACGATGCCAGCAATATCGATGAAGCCATTGAAGTGCTTACAGTATCAGATAAGAAAGTTGACATCCATCCAGAGAAAAGGATAAAAGCTGCCTATGCTGCATTCGAAGACAGGGAACTACCAAGATTGAAAAGTGAAAATCCCAACCTGCGTTTATCACAGTTGAAGCAATTGCTGAAAAAGGAATGGATGAAATCACCAGATAACCCTATGAATCAATTGACTTAATCTTTTTTACCTTGAAAATGTTTACAACACAAAACGTTACAGTTCACTAATACCATCGTGATCCATTAGTTAGTTGTATAAGTATCTTTAACTGACCTACATATACATATAAATTAGGTGTAATGGCATCTGAAAAATATTGTTGTACCTTATTATAAGGCTCTCTTGTAATGTTTTAACTTCAAAATCACCAGGGCTTGTAAATGTCACCGATACTTTCTGTAGGGGCAACATCAGGAAGCCATTATCACTGCAGGAATGACAAAATAAAAGTGCTACATCAATTGATCACCTCAACCTAAAATATCCAACAACTGACGATGACAGCCTTACGAATATTGCCACAGCAGTACTCTCCAGTGTGATCTACATAATGTGACGGTGTACAACTATTATGTTGAGAATGCTATAGAGTCTCTTACAGTAGCTGAGGCTGATGTGACCTGACTGATATCGGTGACAGTAATCTTTGCAGTGGGTAGTGAAACTTGAGTGAAACTGACTGGATAGAACTCGTTACTGGCTAGTAGCCCTGCGTCTGGAAGATAACATTAATGATATTGATTTCTTCTTCACAACCCTCACCGCTGTCTGCATCATACGCTGTGTTGTATAACTTAAACACCATGAAACATTGAGTTGTTGAACACTTCTCAAAACACGTTGCTATGGGTAGACTCCACACTTGCCCAGACTGCAGTGGCTTCAGTGCGACTTTCACAGAATAATTACCAGCAGTTGACCCCTATTAAAAAGTAGCTAAGATGTTAAACATACGTACAGTTACTCAACTACCATACATCATTCCACCGTATTAATGCAATATCAAGAATTGTGTTATAAGACTTGGTATTGTCATCACTGACAATGTACACTGTGACATTGTTGTCCAGTTGAAATGGTGATACCAGCAATGGTGAATAAAATTTTACAGCCGCATTGTGAAGAAGCTTCCATCGTCCACCATACTCAATTGATGACCAACTCTGTGCTTGCCAAATGTCATTCTAGTTTAATTACAGTAATTCTATATGGGATATTTTATTAGGTTAGTTACCAGTTGCCAATAAAGTGTTCCCATTGTATAGCCATTTGACTCATTTTTTATTCGTCGATAATGTTCAGCTTCAGCTTGAATACAAATAGCCTGAACCACTTGTGTTAAATAAATGAAATCAGAGAAACGTTCTGTTCGGTTTGAACTACAAATCATGGTAAAAATAATGGTAACCATTTGCAAATAAAAACTTATCTGGAGGATGAAAAAATCTTTCCAACTGTTTTGCCAATTGATCATTGCCATCAGGATGGTGTTGACGATGATTCATCAATGTTGAGTTATTATCCCAGTCCTACATAAGTAAATGTGTAGGAACTAATACAGCAGAGAGAACAAACCATTTTATACCTGAGAAGTTGAGATGGCTTCCATAGTTTCAAATGATGGATAACTCTGAAAGCCAAATTCGCTAGCAAAACGAGGTCTGGGGAACTTTGTCACATCAGTACAAAGATCGGTGTAATCGTATCTTCAAAATGTGTTATATGCACCAACACGAATTGATAGTTTACTTACCGATGAACATCACCATACTGGACACTCTGTGCATCACCCCATCTCTGGATCACCAAACCTTTATCCTCATTCACATAAAGATAACCATTAGAAGGGCTAGATGGCCAGTAAGGCCTTGATTTGTCCTTTATACACAATAAATACTCTAATAGAACGCACAGAAAATGAATAACTCACCTCAGCCATCAAAGCTGGTCTAACTGCTCCATCATATAGCATAGAATAGTCCAATATGTACTGAGTATAATGGTTATTGACTGCTATGTCTTGATTCTCATTGTTACCACTCCATAATACTACACTAACATGATGGCTCAAGCGTCGAACTTGATGTTTTACTTCACCAGCAACACTGGATAAAAATTCCTAGAGGGATTATGTGTTCATTATTATTTCACATATGTAAGGAGTAAATCTTACTGTGTCTCGAGGATAAAGAGCGTCAGCAAACATGAACTCCTGCCATATCATGATACCCATCTGGTCACACAAATCATAAAATTCATCACTTTGATATATTCCCCCTCCCCTTGAGATCAGAAATTACACAAACTCTCTAACTCTATTCTGCATACCACACTCTAAGCATGTTCTGATGGGAGGCCACTGCAGACTGTAGTAGCCACTGAAGAGTTCCATTATCCACTCTACTCTCAAATGCATCAGCTGGTATCCAATTGGAGCCTTTTGCAAACACAGGAATGCCTAACAGCATAAAAGAAAGGATACAACATTACAATGTGCCTACAGCTTTGTAGCATACCATTTATCCGAAAATAGAAACTCAGTCCTTCTTCCTTATTGGGCAATGGTTCCTGACAAACACATACAGTCATGCCTATCATTCAACTATTAAGAGTATTACTTGTACGAGTTCTAAGTGACGAAAACCAATAGTCTTCTCTATAGTAACTGATGATGATGATGCTTTATTCTACGTTGGAGTTAGCTATATAATTATTGAGAAGCATAAAGAGTACAATAGACTGACTTTATAAATGTTAATGGTAGCCTCAAATGGATAAAGAGTAGGCTTGCCGTAACCATTAGGGTACCACAGTTCCAGCTTTGAGGTGTCAGTGGGCACAAGCACCTCTGCTCTTACACACTGCTCTCCCATGCCCTGTATTTTGAATTGCTATAATGGGAAAATACACATGCATATGTACTGGTGATTGATTACAAGCTCTTTGTGTACACAAAAGGGAATTTTGTATACAAGTACCATATGTAATGGAAGATTGATAAAATTTAGCTCATACAACAAACTTGACTTACTTGTTGCTTATTAACAAGGGAATCCACTTTGATACTTGCATCCATGGTAACTGGGTCCTCTACTCTTGCATTTAATTGACACCATACCAAATACAGTCAACCCAAACTCACCAGTAGTAAGCTGTACACATATTAGTGTAGATATCATGAAGTTGTTTGAATCATGTAAGTAGGTTTGTGGTACAACATCAGTGACCAGACCAATGTCAATCTTAAACAACACCAGGCTATTATTAACATCTGATTAGCAACAGAGCCCAACAATGCACACATCCATACCTAATGCTTTTCCAGACGCCAACTGGTACAAATGCAGGACCCCAATCCCAACCAAAATCTGTATAAAAATGTACATTATTTTCATTATTTTTTGACAGAACAAAATATTGACAGACGCAGAAACTTGACAGGGAACTATTGATGGATGGTATCTATTGGAACATATTGATAGCAATAATTTGATGGATTTATAGATTAGCGCCAAATTTCCCCATCAAAAAATTGCACTATATGGTATATTCCTCAATAGGTTTAGAGGAGCTAAAGGTGATTTATTACATACACGATTACAAAACTATTTAGCGGCTCATAATTTGACCAAAAAATGAATGCAGTGTATTATGTGTATTACATACGGGCAAAGCTCCATATGCAGTACTACACTGTACCCCTCACCTGATTGTGCTTTACGAATAAAATTTCTATTACCAGTTGGATAATATTTTCCTAGGAAAATAAACTGCTATATTGTAAGGAGCTACTATTGTACCTCCAGCAGGAACAGAGTATGGATAATCATCTGCTTTTCTTGAAGAATAAATAGCAGCTGACTATGGTAAAAGATTAAGAGTTGAGACACCTCACAAACAGTATGATAACACAAGTGACTAGAAACCTGTGTACCAAAAGTTACTAACCTCAAATGATATTTCTAATGTATTTTGACTTTCTGTGATACTGTTCTATATAAAATTATTAACAAATGATGTAATGTAGAAGTCTGTTAGCTACACATATGTAAATTTTTACCAGAGTACATGTTTTTGTGCATTTAGCATACTATGTACATACATAGTGACTTACAAGTATATCAAAAAAATAACGTTGATGCTGGTTGTTAGTTCTACCTACCAGGTCTCCATTGATGCTACAACACACAATAGGATCATGTGTTACTGGATCATGCTTTACCTGATGTTGGCCACTGTGTCAATACCATCACACTTTAACCACACTGCTTTATAGTCAATACTGTGATCACTCATGTCAAATTGCCTGCCGTAGATCCAGTTTTGTAGCCCCACCCACACCTGTTCTTGATCATTGAAACGATCTAAATAGCACATGAGTCCACCACAAAAAATTGCACGAGAATTCTAACTCACAATATGGATCGCCAATTTTCCCATTATTACTGCAACAAAGTGATGGGTCAATAAGTATTTACATGTATGTATTAAACATCTTACTATAGATCCATGTGGATCTGTCCAGGAACCATTGCAGGAATATTTGTAACATTCCCTATCGAGTTTCGCACGGTCCATGACTTTCCGTTAAGGCTAATTTCTATTGGGACTGTTTGCTGTGCACAGCTGATTTGGCAGCTCAACGCTAAGATGGCTAGTGTCCACATACCTAGTGTATCACGTGCACAAAACGTGTACGTCACGTGGTAAGCGCGCCGGTTATTGTCGCGCCCGCGGAAATTTGGAAAATGGAGCGGCAGACTAGCACGTTTCACACTGCTGCAAATAAAAGTCATAGTTTGATGAATGGACATTGCGGAAGTGGAATAAAACGACCAAGGACGGATGTTGAGGAGTCAGCTAAAAGGAAGAAAAAAGGGGAATTCCTCAAAGGTTCTATCGTCAGGATTCGACTGCACAATTTTCTGTAAGTATACTGTTGTGAACAGTCGTGCGTTATTGCCTAATGTTTTATACAGTACATTTGACGATATTGAACTATGTCCTGGTCCAGGATTGAACGTTATCGTTGGGCCGAATGGAACTGGCAAGTCGAGTATTGTGTGTGGTATTTGCTTAGGACTAGCAGGTCATCCGAGGCTGCTGGGAAGAGCCAAAGAAGTCAGTTTATTATTGTGTGTGTGTGTGTGTGTGTGTGTGTGTGTGTGTGTGTGTGTGTGTGTGTGTGTGTGTGTGTGTGTGTGTGTGTGTGTGTGTGTGTGTGTGTGTGTGTGTGTGTGTGTGTGTGTGTGTGTGTGTGTGTGTGTGTGTGTGTGTGTGTGTGTGTGTGTGTGTGTGTGTGTGTAAATCCTATGATTTTTCTTTAACCCTTTAGTTGAAGGATTTTGTGAAATACAGCAAGCCCAAAGCATTTACTGAAATAGAATTATTTAATCCATCTGGGAGTAATCCTCTAATTAGGAGAGAGATTAATCGTGACAAAAACAACTCTATCTGGATTCTGAATGGCAAGACAAGTCAAATGAAAGAGGCTAGTTTATTTCTACACAACTGGTTTATCAACACAACTGGTTTATCAACACTTTTACAGGTGCAAAAAGTTGTTAGTGACATGAATGTGCAGCTTTCCAACAAATGCCAGTTCTTACCACAAGTGAGAATTCATCACCACCTCTTTGTTTCTGTAGACCACAATAACTATAAAGGATTTATCATACACTAAGTAACTGTGAACGTGAAATTGTCATGTGTGTGTATTGGTAGCTATATGATACTTATAAAATGCAAGATCTTATTATGACTGTGTTATTTATGAATGTACAGGATATGGTCGTAGAGTTTGCAAGGATGAATAGTTTTCAAGTTCTTGAGGAGA